>CM053770.1:378290221-378330200 GCA_028658325.1 Potorous gilbertii | reverse complement strand
ACCAAAATGATTGTGGATTTTATTTCTTCCTTTAGTCAAATGTGATGAGAGTAAACTTCATGTTTTTTTTATTCTCTCAGCTCTCTTTTTCCCTCCATTAAGAAGACTCCTGCCTGCCTCATCTATGAGAGATAATTTATCCCATTGAAACTTTTGACTTTCACAAAACATGGAGATAAGCCAGAAGGAAAAATCTTAGGTCAAAAATATGTTTAAATGATGAGTCTTGAAGGCAAATAGTACATAAGAAAAAGTCAGAATTTTAAACTTGGGAGAAACCTCCAAGTCCAACCTGTAACTGAATAGGAGCCCTTTCTATACCTCACTAGTAAGTGGTTACTCAGCCGCAGGACAATGACCTCTAATGAAAGACAACTCATTATTCTGATAGCACTTTTAGACAGCTCTAATGGTTGGGAAGTTTTTCTTTGCCTAGACCCTGTCTTCCCCTCTGCAACTTCCATCCATTGTTCCTAATTCTGCATTATTTTCAAGCAGCCTAACTGGGTAAGAGTAAGTTAGAAATCATACAATGGACCAAAAACTCTTTGGCCAGTCTCAAATTAGAAGGGAATATTCTGGGATGGAAGGCACCTTCATCTTGTTGGACCATGATACCATTAGCATCAGGATTCTTGACTAGTGGGGATCATGGTCCAAGACAGGCTCCAGGAATTGTTATTAGAAGCAGTAATTTGGGAAGATTAAGGACCATTTAGACTGGACTAGACTAGATTATTTTATTAATACTCCTAATTAACTTGACCTATTGCTTTTGATTCAAATATTCAATTTGAATATTTTTTTTCTTTTGCAAATATACCCTAGCAAAAGGCTCCTTTATGGTTGAAAATGCCTTGAGTTAAGGGTACAAGGAAGAGGGTAAAGATGTCAGAATTGGGAATCCAGTGATGATTACAAGTGGTTGGAGAAGATAAAAATTTTTTTAAGAATCAGGGAACAGCAGTTCCCTGAAGCCAAACAGTCAAGCAGATACAGGTACCAAGAAAGGTCAGGAAGAAGAGTGCTACAAGTTAAAGTTCTACAAAGGCTTAGATGGAGCAAAAGATGAAAGTTCTGGGGCCGAAGGCAAAAGTCTGCTGGACCATCTCCTAGTGGAAGGACTAGTGCCCTGGAAGTTGATTGAGTTCAACAAGTCCAAGGCCCTGGGCAGGATCTTTCATACTGCTCTGATTGTGAAGGTCAGATGAGATAATATATATGAAAGGAAAAAAAATGCATCTTTATTTTCAATAGCCTCTAAATTAAATTGATCATTTCCTTTGAATTAAAAAATATAAATTTTTAAAAAGTTAATCAGATACAGACCACAGGTATAGTTCATGCCTCAGAGAAGCTTGTATACTTAAAAATCATACACAATGAAATCGATAGAAATTTAGATAGCTTCAGCACCATAAGTAAGCGTTATTAGGCAGCTACCTATCTCATGTAATTCAAGGGGGTATAGAGCATTCCTTGCATCTAAAAACCTCCCCACCTCCTATCACAGTGACTTAGAGATTTATTCTTTTTTCAGTGTTATTAAAGACCTTTTCACTGTCAAGATTCCTTTATGAAAATGCAAGTACTCCTGAAAAGCCAGCAACTTAACTGACTATCAGCTAAAAGCTTAGCAGGTATTAGCCAGTAGCCATCTAAGAAAAAAACCCTGCAGAAATGGGGACATGGGATGGACAAGTGGATGCCAAGAGCAGAGAAAGAATTATAGAAAGTGGAGATGTAAGGATGCCAAAGAGAAGCTATGCTTATTTTGCATTTTGGAATTTGGCCAGCCCTACATGTAAATAAACATCAAATAGTAGTGCACAGAATTACTTTTTAAACATGTTTGTTACACACATGTTTTGAGAATTCTCATTTTTATTTAACCTGGATTAGGAATCATAACTCTAATATTGACAGTGATAATAAATTAACAAAATTAGCAATAAATAAAAATCTCTATCATGTGGCCAATCAATTTACTGGGATGGCATTTAGTACTTTTGCATAAGCTCTCCCAAGTACACTAATTATAATTTACTTCATCAGAGAAATAGTTACGGCATAGTGGATAGAGGAATGACCTTGGAGTAGGGAAGACCTAGATTTGAATACTGCTTTTGATATACACTGGCTATGTATCATAGGCACTTGATCTCTCAGGATGCCCTAGTCAATTCTCTAAGATTATAATTTAAAGAAGAATTGCACTGGTAGAGAGTTTCATGCCAAGATTTCTATATACCAATTGAATCAGAGGTCTGTTCAAATACATATATATATATATACATTGAATATATGAATATATGCATCAGTAGCTATATATCTGTATATAGATAGGCACATATGTGTGCACATACTTAGAAATGTGTGTATATTTGCATATACACACATGTATATGTACACACATATATGTTTAAGTACATTTATATGTATTGGGGATAATAAATCACACAATGTATATACAAACATGTAGTTTATATGTTTACACATGTATGTATGTAGACATACGAATAATTCATTATTCTTAACTCACATAAGTTGTTAGTTTATGATTCCAGTTATTATCATACAAAAAGACTATATGCTTATTTACATAAATATACACGCATATATATGAGTATTTGCATGTGTGTGTATGTGTGTGTGTGTGTGTGTATGTGTGTGTGTGTGTGTATCTTTTTGGTCCCAGAAAGGTAGAATAGGTCTATGACTCCTTGAACTCCAGAGAGAGTGTGATTTTTTTTTAGAGGGACAGGCATTTTTATACATACCATGCTGATATTGAGTAAGAAGGAAACAAAAATGTGCCAGGTTTTGACCATATATAGAGGCAGCTAGATGGCACAGTAGTTAAAGTACTAGGATGAAGTAAAACAAGACCTGAGTTCAAATCCAGTCTCAGACATTTTCCAACTGTATGACCTTAGGCAAATTACTTTACCTCTGTTTGCCTCAGTTTCTACAACTGTAAAATGGAGATATTAACAGCATTGACCCCCCCCCACCAAGGTTGTTGTGAGGATAAAATGAGTTAATGTTTGTAAAACATTTAGTGTGATACCTGACACATAGTAGGCACTGAACAGATATTATTAATCTAGCATCTATCTATCTATCTAGCCTTCTTTGTCTTTTGATCTATTTGTACAAGTGAATAGATCTCATGGGAGAATTGGTGTCATGATACAACTTTCAGTTTTCCCTACCCCTCCCTCTTCTAGAGCTATTTATAACCATAATCCTTCTAACATAACTCCAGGAGAGGATGTAAAATCAGGGTCACTCATTTTCAGTGAGAAACATCTAAGGCTTGATAAACACCAGATTTCACAGAATCCAATGATTATAAATGTAGAGCTAGAATGGACCTTAAAGGATATCTTTTCTAGCCTCCTTATTTTGCAGTTGTGGGGTGTTCAGAGAGGACTAGCACCTCTGGTGCAAGGGTTTGCCAAGCCCTTTTCAGGGCTGTCCATCCATCCACCTTTGGTGTCCACCCTCCCCCAACTCACACCTGTGGGTCCAAGAAGCTATAGTATGCCCAGTGGTTACACCCTAGTAAATCATTTTAGCAGATGGGCTAAACCATGCTGAGGTAACTGACAGGGCTCAAACTATCACTGAACTAGTGGGATGCCCCAAGCATGTCCACAGAATAAGCAGATGAGAACAGTTTGTTCCAATGCCATGAAGGTGGCTGAAGCAGGTATTTTACAGTTGTGGTGATTAATGCAAAAGGGGGTTAATGGATTCACTGAGGATCACATATAACTTGTAAATGTCAGAGGTAGGGATTGAACCCATGAATCCACATCTAGCCTTTTATCCTCTATGCCATGATTTCACTGTTACAAAAATTTCACAGAACCATTGAGTCTGAAATGTTAACGTTTAAGAGAAACCAAGTGAATGTGAAGGAGCATATTTTACTTGAAGAAAGATTGGACTAGAAATGAAAATATCTGGATTTTAGGCTTGAGTCTGTCATTGAGTCATTCATTATACCACTTTGAACCAACCTTTGTCCTACTTAACTCACATTATTGTTCGGAGGATTTCCTGAGAAGATGAAAGTGCTGTAAGAATCAAAAGGGGCTACACAAATATAAGTTCTTATTAATATAGAATGGAAATATTAATACAAAGTAACAGGGACGTGAAAAGCCATTCATGTACAAGATCAAGAAAATCATCTCTGATATTTATGCTTCATAGCGAATCATTTCTTTCTCTTTTTGTGACATCTGTAAACAGCAGCTACATTTTTAAAGGTCAGATTGGCATTAATCTATTAAATCTACATAAGATAATCTCTTATAACTGTAATTAATTATATTGTCAACAAGACTGATTGATAAAATTTCAGTGGAAGGAAGGAAAGAAATATAAATAAGTTCAAGCAATGTTTGGATAAATCCATGTTAAAAAGCTGCATACTAAGGTGCTGACAAGAAGGGGAGTCAGGGATGCTGAGAATATCTCATTGGCTTTGAGGTTAACATAATGGAAAAGTAAGCATGGGCTGTTCTTCTATGCCACACTTCTCAGTGTCTTTATCAGGGACAGAATGTAGGACTGACTGCCATATTGTTCTGACCCAATAGGTGAGGTTTTATGTTTTTATATTCTGTCATAACAGTACTAATAACCAAAATTTTTTATGATGCTTTAAGATTTGTAAAGAGCTTTATGTAAATTCTCTCCTTTGATTCTTACAACAACCCAGTGAGGAGATACTGTTACCCTTATTTTATAGAAGAGAAAATTGAGACTGAGAGAGGTCAAGTAAGTTACAAGACAGATTTAGGGAGTGGATCTTAGTGGGCCATCAAGTTCAACATTTTCATTTTACAAATGAGGAAACTGGACAAATAAGAAATTAAGCAACTTGCCTAATTAGCTGACTGAAGCACAATTTGAATTCTGGTCTTTCTGAGTCCAGTACTTTCTCTACTATGTCACCTAACTGACAATTTGTGACAATTTTATATTTTGAAGATGACATATGAATCTTTTAATCAAGGGATCCTCAAAATATTATTCAAAGACAACTTGTAGATATCAAGGGACCTCTGTGGGAAGACTGTAATTCAAATCTACATTAACTTGTGGAGTTTAGAGGTTTTGTTTTTATCGCATCAGTGCCAAACATTCATTACTGACCACCTTTTATATGCAGGACATCAAAATAAATGTCTTAGATGTTATAATCCACCTATTATAGGATTCTGTCTTTGATAGAGACTCCATAGGACATTTTGGTGTCTGAGCATGGTATTTGAAGGCACAAGCCCTACCTTTAGAGAAATGATAGGGACTGTTCTATATTCAGACTATTCTATAAATATGTACTAAGGATTTTTCTTGATGGTGAAGCTAGTTCCCAGCAAATCACACCCCTATATATGGAAGAAATAAGTCATATGTAAATAATTAAAAGCAGTGAGTTGCTTAGAACACATGACTGAGTCATGAGCTGGCGTCTAAATTTTCACTGACCACATGGTACGTTGGTCATCTCCACTCTGTCATCTCCACTGATAGCTACAGGGGGTATTCCAGGCCTTAGGAAGATTTCATGGGCCAGATAAGGGGAAAGATATAATGGAAGTCTAGCCTTATCCTAAGTCATGTAGTCTTGAGGGAGGAGGGGGCCTCACAGTTTGGGACGGTAGTAGAAAAGGTAATTCTATCATGAAGGGTAAAACTATTTGTCATTATATAATGAGGGGACTTACTTCAGGAAGACAGAGAGGAGGGGTCAAGAAAGAGAAAGAGATTCTAGGTTTAAATGTATAATACAACTCCAGGAGGGTGAAGGAGGGACCTGCCAAGTTGAAGCAGAAAACTGTAAAGCATAGGGAGGCTAAATAGAAAAGCATCTTTCTTATCCAGGGAAATGAGAGAGGAGAGATATTATCTTACAGATTCATACAGGATAGAGTAAGGGAGTTGATTATTGATTCCTTGCAACCCAGAAGCCTAAGAATAAAGATTCTGTGGGCTTTGTAGGCATCTGCCATTGGCCCTGGATTGCTTCATGCAGAACTAACAGTTAAGGCAAGCAGATGCCAGAAAGCTTGAGTCATCTTGTCAAACTGAATCCATCAGGAAAAAAAATGAAAACAACAAAAATAGTAATCTAGTATCAAGGCTAGTTAGGACTGGGCCAGCTGGATAAGATCTGGCTCAAAGAAATCAAGCAGCAATGAACAACCATGGAAGTCTTCAGTTCTTCATAGGCTTGACCTAGCAATAATTGTGTCACTAAAGCAATAGTAAGACTTGGAAAATCTATGCATATATACAATATTTTTCATAGGTCTTTACAAAAGATGTGAGGTTTCTTCTTGTGCTTCTATATTTTATATTATTATTTATTTTATATATTCCACAAATAGGGATGGTCTAATTCTAATCTTTAAAGGAATGAAGGTAGGTTCCTCTTGTATATTAGCACAAAATGGCACACAGCACTTTTCCTTTCAGTACATCTTAATGTAATATTAAAAGAATCTTCATCTCTATTATGATTCCCTCCTTATAGAATTCTGAAATTGAAGTGATCATATGAGTACCATCATCTTTCCTTTGAACATGCAAAGTTGTTGAATATTCACCAAAATGTTTTTTAAAATGCAAAATTTTTTTAAAAATTATATAGCCATTAAAATTAAAAGCAGGATGGGAAGGGGGGGATGGAGCCAAGATGGTGGAGTAACAGCACTGACTTGCTAACCCTCTATAAACCCAGTCAAATACCTGTAAAAATGGCTCTAAACAAATTCTTGAGTGGCAGAACCCACAGAATGATGGAATGAAGCAAATCTCCAGCCAAAGATAGCCTGGAAAACTTCTGGGAAGGGTATATTGAGTAACACTGGGGGCAGGGCACAGTCCAGTGTGGGCTGTGGCCCACACAAATGGGACCTGAGTAGGCCTGGGGCAGTACTGAATCTCTGGCACCTGTGGCAGTTTCTAGTCTTCATGAACCCAAACACTGAGGACAAATTGGAAGGTCAGTGGAAAAAGTCTGTGGGATTGATATGGGAGAGTGGAGTGGAATGGTCCTTGCTCCAGGGTGGCAGAGGAGGGAGGGGGTGAAGGAACCTGTGTTAGCCACAGCAGCAGCAGAGGCATTAGCAGCTACTGTTTCTGGACCTCTAAGCCCACAGATTGTGGGAGAATAGAGAGGCTGACAGTATTCCCTGTACCCCCAATTGAAGCAGAGAGCTACCTTGACAAAGAGTTCAAAAGTCAAATAAATGCCTGGGAAAATGAGCAAAAACAAGGAAAAGAAACAGGCTATAGAATCTTTGGTGACAGGGAAGATCAAAACATGCACACAGAAGACAAGAAAGTTAAAACTCCTTTGCCCAAAGCCTCCAAGAAAAATATAAATTTATTTCAAGCCATGGAAGAGCTCAAAAAAGATTTTGAAAATCAAATAAGAGAAGTAGAGCAAAAATTGGGAAGAGAAATGAGAATGATACAAGAGAATTATGAAAAATAATTCAACTGCTTGCTAAAGGAGACCTCAGAAAAAGCTGAAGAAAATAACACTTTAAAAAAAAGACTAACCCAAATGACAAAAGAGATCCAAAACCCAATGAAGAGAAGAATGCCCTAAAAAACTGAATTGACCATATGGAAAAGGAGGTCCAAAAACTCCTTGAAGAAAATAATTCCTTAAAGATTAGAATGGAGCAGATAGAAGCTTAATGACTTTATGTAAAATCAAGAAATTATAAGGCAAAACCAAAGGAATGAAAAAGTAGCATACAATGTGAAACATCTCATTGGAAAAACAATTGACCTAGAAAATAGATCCAGAAGAGACAATTTAAAAATTATGTGACTATCTGAAAGCCATGATCAAAAAAAAAGAGCCTAGATATAATCTTTCAAGAAATTGTCAAGGAAAACTGCCGTGATATTCTAGAACCAAAGGGTAAAATAAATATTGAAAGAATCTTTCAGTTGCCTCCTGAAAGAGATCCTAAAAGGAATACTCCTTGGAATACTGGAGTCAAATTCCAGAGCTTCTAGGTAAGGCAGAAAATATTGCAAGCATCCAGAAATAAATAATTCAAATATTGTGGAAATACAATCACAATAACACAAGATCTAATAGCTTCTACATTAAGAGATGGTAAGGGTTGGAATATGATATCCCAGAGGTCAAAGGAACTAAGATTAAAACCAAGAATCACCTACCAAGCAAAAATGAGTATAATACTTCTGGGGAAAAAAATGGTTATTCAATGAAATGGAGGACTTTCAATCATTCTTGGTGAAAAGACAACACTGAATAGGAAATTTGACTTTCAAACACAAAAATCAGGAAAAGTATGAAAAAGTTAAACAGAAAAGAGAAATCATAAGGGACTTGCTAAAGTTGAACTGTTTACATTCCTATGTGGAAAGATAATATTTGTAACTCTTGAGACTTTTCTCAATATTTAGGTAGTTGGAGGGATTATATGCACATAGATAGAGGGCACAGGGTGACTTGAATACGAAGGAATGATATCTTAAAAAGTAAAAAATTAAGGGGTGAGAGAAGAATATACTTGGAGGAGAAAGGGAGAAATAAAATGGGGCGAATTATCTCTCACATAAAAGAGACAAGAAAAAGCTTTTTCAATGGAGGGGAAGAGGGGGAAGGTGAGAGGGAAAAAGTGAATCTTACTATCATCACATTTGACTTAGGGAGGGAGTAACCTACATGCTCAATTTGCTATGAAAATCTATCTTACGCTACAGGAAAGTAAGGGAGAAGGGGATAAGTGGTGATTGGGGAATGTTAGAAGGGAAGGCAAATAGGAGGAGGGAGTAATTAGAAATAAACACTTTTGAGGAGGGATAGGGTCAAAAGAGAACAGAAAAAAATGGGGGGGAAAGATAGGATGAGGGAAATATAGCTAATCTTTCACAACATGACTTTTATGGAACTATTTTGCATAATCACACATGTAAAACATAAAAAACAGAGGGATGGGAATTAAAGAATTCAAAAACTACGTAACGATAATAACCCCAATGGTAAATTTTTAAAAATTGTTTGATTCTGCAAGTATTCTGAAAATCCTTATCACAGCCAGGAAAGGTAGTATATCTCTCTGATCCTATCTACCAGGGAGGCTGAATCTGATGGCTCTCTTAAGCTCAGGCAGGAGTTTTGAGCTACCATGGAGTCAGCTTAGTGTCCACAATAAGTCTAGCATTGATAGGGTGACTCCTTGGGAGGGAGAGGTTGCCTGTGGAGGTACAAACACCACCAGGTCAAAAACAGAGGCTCTTACAGATTAATGCTGGTATTGGACCCTTGAATAGACCGGGGACATTCTGCCTTAGTGAGATAGAAAGACCTAGTCTTAAAAATAAACCAAGGGAAAAACAAACAAGATAAATAAATATTTTAAAAGAAAATGTTTATCCTATTTAATTTATAAAATGAAACTAAACTGTAATGAATGACATTAAACTTATGCTTTTTATATTTGAAATGTTTAAAAATATGAAACTAAAAAAATTCTCAAAGAAATCCATCCACATAAATTGTATTGCTGTCATTGCTTTAAACACCTGTTCTTAAAAGGTTATAAAATAAGACAAAATATTAGAATTCTCAAAGGTTAGAGGTTGTATTATTGAGCTAACACAAATAACAATCTCTACTATCAGGCCCTCATATGCTGAGTTTTACTTTTCTTCTCAAGTGTCTGTTTATCAGAAACTTGACTCCTGCAGCCCCATAAAAAATGCTTAAAAAAAACCCAAAACCTCTTTCATGTCAAAATTTAGTTTCCCTGGTTGTACCTTGTACAAAAATTCCTTGAAAATTTTCATAAGGCCATTGCTGGCATTCTAGGTAGATAAGTGGTACAGTGGATAAAGTGACAGGCCTGGAGTTAGGAAGACTCATCTTTGTGAGTGTAATTCTGACTTCAGACACTTAGCTGTGTGACCCTGGGCAACTCACTTACCCCTGTTTGCCTCAGTTTCTCATCTGTAAAATGAGCTGGAGAAGGAAATGACAAACTACTCTAGTGTCTTTGCCCAGGAAATGAGGTCATGAAGAATCGGACATGACTGAAATGACCAAACAACAGCAAAAGCATTTTTTCAGACAATCAGCCTTTAGGGAGTATAAAAATCCTTCTGTCCCCAGTCACTTAGCACATGAAGTAATGGTCCCAACACCGTCATTCATCACTAGTTGTTTACTGATGGGTCCTGCCTTGTCCCCAGTTGTCAAGAATCAAAGGTCAAAGGTGACTCTAGCTCTTTGACTGCCAATCCAGGACTTTCAATGAGTGCATTCACTAGTACAAGAGACTGCTGATTGATACCTACTCCTGTGTAGGCTTCCAATAAATCAGTTACACCCTGTAAGCACATGCCTCTTGTGTAAGTTATTTCTTCCACACTTTCATTCAAACCTGAACTCTTATTAACTGACTTATTAGACTAACATCACAGAAAACCTTAGCTGAATATTTCCTTAATTAATCACTTAATTTCATTCTTCCTTCTATTTATACCATTTTTTCCTTTCCTCTTAGCAAAAATTTAATCAACTATGTTACTAGATTTCTTTATTTTTCCCTTGAATGATTTTTCTCTTTGAAAATTTGCAAAACAATGTTTAAAAGGTACACAGAGTCTCCCATTTGGTATATAAGAATTTATTTGGAAAATGTCCAACACTAAAGTGAAATATGGAAATTACCCTCTGTTGTTCTGTAACAACACAGTCAAGTAAAAATGTCAACATGTTTTCTTGAAATAAGAATTTCCTTTCATTTATAAATAAAATTATTTTGTCACTCAAGAATAAATTGTATAGTTTTGCTCTCAGGATACGTAAGTTTTAAGTTTAAAAGATTTAACATCCATTTCCTATCAGCATTATAAAAGTATCAAATATGGTAACCATATCTTGCTCAAATTACCTTCCTTTCATCATTCAAATCCCAGTGCTGTTATTTTATATTCCTAAGTTCTAGAATGTGCATTACTTTCCTGTAAATGAGGGTCTTAAATTAAACGGTCTCTTCTAGGGGTGAGGAACCTGCGGCCTCAAGATTACATGTGACTTGGTGACTTAGACCACATGTGGTCTCGAGGCCACAGATTCCCCACCCCTGACTTCTGTCCCTTCTAGCTTTAAATCTTACAATCTTGATTAGTTTTTCCCAATGGAAATAAAAAAAAAGGGAGTCATTTTCTTTCATAGTATCATAGATTTAGAGAGGAAAGGGAACTACCTAAATGAGAAAACTCAGGCCTGGAAAAATGACTTGACTTGCCCAAGTTCACAAAGACAAGAAGCAGAAGGGCCAGGATTTACCTTAAGGCAGTGGTATACTAGAAAATGTAGTCAAACTTAGTTCTCTGGGAAAAAAAAATACTACACTTGACAGACTTTTAAGTTCAAACTGCATTATTAACATTTTCTTAATCACTTTGTTATGTCTAGACAATCAACAGAACAATAAATCAGGCACTGATTTGTAACATTTGCCAATTTTCAGGGATAAATGATCACAACAAAAGTTCAACAAATGACTCTCATGAGCTGTTTGAAGCTGTCTCTAGCACATCCCTGAACTCAGATCATTTAATTTATCTCTCCTTCCTCTTGCTCCCAAACTCCTAGGGATAAACAAACTGCAGTTTTCATTACTTCCACTTCCTCACTACCCACTCATTTCCCAATCTGGCTTCCAACTCTAATCTCTCAATTGAAACTGTTCCTGTCAAAGTTACTAATGATCCCCTCACTGCCCAATGGCCTTTTCTCAGTCCTCATCATTCTTGCAGCATCTGAGAATGCTGGTTATCTCTTCCTGCTCTCTTTCCTAAAATTTCCTAAAGCAATATTCTTTTGGCTTTTCTCTTACTTGTCTTTGCACGTTGTACTTTGTTTTCAGCCTTCTTTGAAATAACTACTGTTAACAGTTAATAACTGTTAATGCCTTGCCTTCTAGAAAATATTTTGTATATCCCTATTTATGCACGTCAATTTCCCTAATAAAATGAAAGTTTGTTACAGGCAGGACATTTTCATTTTTGTACTTGTTTATCCTCAGGATCTAACATAGTACTTGGCATGTTTATAGGTGCCTAATTAATATTTGTTGATTAATTGATTGATTGACCAGATCATCGACTATGACTAATGTTCTTTGTGCAGTAGTCTTAGATAGTTCTAGATGCTGTGTTTTCTGGGGATTTTATCATGGATTCACATGATTGGTGACCCAGTGGATAGAGCTCTGGGTCTGGAGTCAGGAAAAGCCTCAGTTCAAAATTAGCCTCATGTATTTACTAGTTGGATCACCCTGAACAAATCACTTAATCTCTCTGTCTCCATTTATAAAATGGGAATCATAACAGCACTCATATCCCAGGATTGTTGTGAGGATGAAATGAGATAATATCTGTAAAGTATCTAAAGTGCCTGACGAATAGTAGGTATTTAATAAATGCTTGTCCCCTTCCTATTCTGTGCAGATAATTCCTGTAAACATTCAGCGGTTATCTTCCTCTTCAGCTGCCATCCTGCATCAAGATTTTGCTAACCATCTCCTCCTGGTTTTCTTACAGGCATCTCAAATTCAAAAAACCCAAAGGAGAAATCTTCTTCCTCCACTAAATCCATGCATTTCCCTTACTCCCCTATATCCTTTGAAGGCACCATCAGCTCTTTGAGTTATTCTTGATTTTTCTAATTTTCTCTACCCTGCTCCCATAGTTAGTTATTGAATCTTGTCATTCAGTCTTCACAAGTTACTTAGTATTTACTCTGTCTACATTTTGTATGTATTTAACTGTGGGCATGCTTATTGTTTTTTTTCTAGCTCCTCCAGGACAGGGACTGGTTTGTCTTTCTCTTTTAGTTCCCACTGCCTGTTACATAGTAGATATCTAATAAATTCTTCTTGGATCAAATACTGCCCTACCAGTCCACAAGGGAGAGAAAAAAAAATTAGCAATGCAATGAAGCAGAATTTAGAAGGGCAGCCTTTTGAAATGGTCACTAGTTGATGGTGGTGGTTTTAACATTTGGAGCCTGATTAGCTCCTTGTAGTCCAGTCTTCCAATGTATTGGAAGAGGAGACAAAATTATTCTTGTCTTCTCTGTGTCCATGAGCTATTGGGAATGCTTTATATACCATTATATATTTTAAGAGCTTCTTTATGAAGTCAAATAGTTTTAGACGGGTTAAGATCAATTCAAGCACAGAAAGGCAAGGAATGCATACTTAGAACTCACTCTCCAACATCCTTTTTGTTTTGCTCAGCTTAGTTTAGCCAAATAAGTCTTTGTAATGCTTTTCCAGTGCTTCTGAATAGTAACTACTGAGTTTTCATTGTGGACATCTTTGCTGCTTTTATGAAAGAAATAAAATAATTCATTCTAAAAGTGCTGGCTGCTTTTTAAAAAGAAACCACTGAGAACATCTACATAGCTTTTCAATCTGGTTTCTTATCATAAGAGTCCTAACCTCAAAATGCTATTATAATGATAAGAAATAAATTGAAATATTCTGATCTGAACAAAACAATAACAGCAATGCTTTGTAAAATGAACCCTTGGAATTTTTTCCCCTCTTTTTTCCCCTTTCCTACATAACTTTATTTCTGGCCCAAGGGAAAGAAAGTTGCTTTTTTTAAAAAATTATCTTCCAATATTCACAGGTATTTTAATTTATATTTGGGCTAAACAAAGTCTCCTAAACTATCAATCAATCATCATTATATACTTTTAATTTTAAGAAAGATCCTGATTTTCTGGACCTTTTAATTGATTGATTTAAACTGTATTACCAGATTATCTAAAATACATTTCCAAATTGGAATATAACAGCTACAGAAAGAAACTCCTAGAATAAATTTTGACAGTTTGGTTGCAATGCTGCTGATGCCATGCAAATGATAACTTGTGATATTTTACAATTTAGGTCTGAAAGCAAGTTTCCTGAAGAAAAAAAGAATAAGCAAAAACATAACATGTTTAATAGGAAGATTATTTGCATTTGTCTTTTGTCATTTAATATGTTAGGTGTATTGAAATTAAATTAAACAATTATAATAGATAATTAATCATATGTACATATCTATATAGGGAAAGCACAGAAATATAGATGTATATATATATAAAATATTGTCGCTGTGCATGTAATAATATTTTTTCTAATAGTTTATTTTGGGGAGTGTCTCCCTAAACAGTGTACATATATACATATAGATGGGTATATACACAGTCCTGTATTTTTTAACATGCTATCCATTCTAAAGAGTGGATTCATATATAAACACATAAACATATGTATATAGTATCCTTGTAGTCTGATTTCAGATCACTTCCTCTTGTACACTTTACCTTATAGAAAAATTGTCCTGTTTTTTATTCCCTATATACGATGTCCTTTCTTCTTTTCACAGCCTATGTTCCTCATACTTGAAATGTTCTCCCTTCTTATCTCTATATCCTAGAATCTGTAACTCCTTTGAAAGCTAACCTCAGTTCTATTTACTTTAAGATGCATTTCCACAATGCCACTATTACCCAAGGGGATGGGGAAAAGGAAAAGAACCTATATGTTCTAAAGCTCGCTTTGTGGTAGCAAAGAACTAGAAATCGAGGGGATGCTCATCAATGGAGGAATGACTGAGTAAGTTTTGGTATACGATTGTGATGGAATACTATTGTGCTATAATAAATGATAAGCAGTTTGATTTTAGAAAAATATGGAAAGACGCATAATATACTGGAGTCAAATGAGCAGAAAGCAGTAACAGCAATATTGCTTAAAGAGTAACCGTGAATGACTAAGTTATTCTAAGTAATATAAATATTCAAATCAACTGCAAAGGATCCATGAAGGAAGATGCTATCCACATCCAGAAAAAGAACTAATATATGGAATGTTGGCCTTCTCTAGTACAGAGCTGGGAGGGAGGAAGAGAGGGAGGGAAGGAGATAACTAAGAACTCAAAATGCAACAAAAAAAGGATGCATTTCTTAAATTTCCCTAATTCTTGGTTTTCTCTTGCATAATGGCTTGATATTTATTTTGTTTATATTTCATAATTGCTCTACTATGTACACATTATATCCTTCTAATAGAATGTAAGTTCCTTAGGAGCAGGAATCATTTTACTTCATTCATATGCCTTCAAACATAATGCCTGGCACATACATAGAGGTGCATATGTTCATATGTAAAATATATATCAATTTTGTAGAAGGTATTAGAATGTCCGAGTATAGTTGAGGAAGGCATGTGCATATGTGTGTGTATCTAGATATAAGAATATTACATATGTAAACATTAGTAGGGTTCTTTTGCTCTAATCTCCCATCCAATTTGGCATACCTTTTCTATGTGGTTTTTCTGCCTATCAACCTCAAATAATAACTGCAAAAGGTGAGACTACCTTGCTGAGACTTTTTAAACTATAAAAGCTACCCCCTCCAGTTATGTTTATAGGACTTTTTCTTTTGTGTAGCCAGGTAAATTCAAATAGGATATCTCTTGATACAGAGATATCCTATTGGCATCTGGCAGCTTTGGTGATCCCATTCCTTGGCTTCTAGATGACACAAGGTTGGCAGAACTCAACTAAACGAAACTTAGTGAAGAATTCTCAATATTGGCCCTCTTTTTTCCTGCAATGACAGCCTGCGCCAACTGAGATCAGCTGAGAGGTTGCTTTATAATTTAATTTTGTAAACAGAGCACTTGGACTGAACTCTTTCCATTAGCTTATTACTATCCACATTTAGTAATATTTTTCCCTCACTTGTGTACCTTGTCCCTATTTATTTCTCCCTTTCTGGCTCATTGTTTGCCCTATTTTCTTCCCTTATTTTTTCTTTGCTTTGAAATCTTAATAATGTAGGAAAAGATTATTGCTGAAAAGTTTCTTAGCCCCTTAACAGGAAAAAAAATTATATACATCTAACAAGTCAATGATCAGTACAAAGAAAGGTAGCCAATTTCTTTAAAAATCATATTATCCATGATTAATGTTTCTTTCCATAATCATGTACTTGAAGTTTTGAAAGAAGTTTCTCACTTTTTTTCATTTGCAAATTCTTACCCTAGTATCGAGGTGAAACTGGATTCTTAAAGGCTACAGCAGTGAATCACTAACTCTGGCAGCTTCTACTATGCTGAAAATTCTAATATTGTCCCAGTTACAGATTATTCCTGTTTGTTTTGTAGTCTAAGTATAGAGAGGCTTATCATCAAAATGCTGGCCATGGCAACTTGTGGTAAGCCAAGGAAGAGGACTATTGATTTCATTGGTTCAAGCAAATCCTGAGTGAGGAGACTCCATATAGTTTCAAAATGACAGACACTTCTTCAACTCTTATTCTTAGAGTTGTCTGAGCATTGAGAGGTTAAGTGTTCAAATCAGGGTCTCACAGCCAGTATGTCAGAAGCAAGACTTAAGCCTCTTTAATATTTTCATAGCTCCAAGGTCAACTCTATTAATTTTGTCATGCTGCCTCTGATATAAAACACAGCAAAATACACAATTGAATAGCTGAAAAGTATAGAGAATAAAGATTTTAATCATGCAGGTCTTGAAAGAAAGAAAAATTACAGCATGGCCTTCAGTGTGGGATGGCTTGTTTCTGCTTGCTTCCGCAATGGTGGTAGCAAAATGGTAGAAAAGCAGGAGAGAATAATTAGAATCAGTCAGTCAATAAGCATGTTTTAAACACCTGCTAGATTCCAAACTCTGTACTGAGCACTTGGGATACAAGCAAAAGGCAAAAGACAGCTGCCCTTGGTCGCAAGGAGTTCACAATCTACTGGGGGAGATAACATGAAACTACGTACATCCAGTACACATACACAGAGGAATCACACAGTTCTTCGGCTATAAACATTGACTGTTCTCACTTTAAATGTAAGATTCATGTCCAGTGACTATCTGCTGAAAGGACTGAATTTTTTTCATTAAACCAAACTAGAAGACATAAATAAATTGCAAATAAATGGTGGAATTATTGGTGGAATTTATTGTTTTACTTATTTATTAGTTATTACCAAGCATCAAAAGATAACATCATTTCATAGGACATTTGATCACTTCAAATTCTAATTCTCATCATAAGTATTTGTAAAAAGGCCACCATGAAAATAATTATGCTTTGGGTACCAACACTGGTTGCATAGGATGAAGAGCTAGAGAAATCTTACTAAACCTCTACTAGATCCTCCAAATTAAGATAACATTTAACATGATTTTAGTGCAATGTAGAGGGGTCAGGCTTAAGAAATAAGAAAAGCTAAAAACTTATACATTGCTCAAAAGTCTTAGACCTATATAATAGGAGTCAGAATTGCTAAACATGGTAAGTGAAAAGTAATTTATAAAATTATAAAACTATATTTTTATCAGAAATGACTCAATACTAATGTGTGAGTCATTTACTAATCAATATTCTGAGTACAGAGTGTTGAATTATTAGAGAAAATTTTAAAACATAAAAACCTGGCAAAAGATTAAAGACAAGAAAAATTTGTCAAGCAATTAAAACAACTTTAACACCTCCATGGAATAGTTCTGGAGACTGTGATCACAGAGCCCTGTCAGAAATTATATGTTTATGACATAATTTTGAGCCTCTCTCCTCTTATCTCTGCATTAGAAAAGAAAAGGCATATAGGGGAGAAAGTGTACCTGGAGCCAGGTCAGGAGTGTTACTGTGTGTGGGTTGATGAGAAACATGGCTGAGGGTTCCACAGGATGAGAAAGTGTTCTGGGTTTGGAATCTTTTGTGGTCTACATCAGTGGAGAAATATTCACATCCATGAAATCATGTATTCATATAAGTATCAAAATATGAAGGACCAACTAATGGTCAGACTATTTGGTTAGATGTGTAATGTCAAGCACAAGACTGACAGATGATTACAGTGAATATGTTATTACCTTAACTAGGGACAACCTTATGTATGAATGCCAAACCTTCAAAAGTACAATTATAGTGAAAATATGCATAATTTATTTAGCCTCTCAAGTATTTACATACACAGATTTTTTTTTCAATTTTCATCCAAATGTTTGCTATTGTGGAAAGCATAGGGAATGAACAGGATATTTTGACATAATTGTCCTTCAGTTAGGATAATAAATTTAAGGCACAGGCAGTATAACCACTGAAGCACCAAGCTTTAGTCTGAAAAAGAGAAATAAATTACTAATGGAGAAAGAAAATATGGCGTATTATATTAAAATTATATTAAAATATAGCACTGAGACACTCAATGTGATCTGCTAACGTGGAATTTGAAATAGTACTGCTAATAAAAATTTGTAAATAACAGCATTTGTATGAACACTCAAAATAACTCAAATTTTATATTCATAGTCTAAATACGAAGAGAACACTTATCACAACTTTAAATTTTAGCCCTGGACTCATTAGCAGTTTTTAACAACAAAATATTTACTTGGATTATGTTCTTATCAAACTTCTAACTGAGTACCTTAATTAAATTCACCCTCAAAATGTTATTACCCTATTGACATCCTGTTTCAATAAGTACAGATTTTAAAATATCAAAGTCTATATGAAAGCATTAGCTTTCCCTTTTTTTGTGATTTAAATTTGACTAATATACCAAGCAAATACAGGGCTGAGCTGACTTAAGAAAAATTTATAATCTTAGCTGAACTGGAAAACATGATTAGGAAAATCAAATAAAGAGATTAAAACCTTAGGTTGTCAAAATAATATTTTGGAGAAAAACAATCTGATTGACCATCAAAGCTATTAAGTTTCCTTGTGAGTAACACTTATGAAGATAGACATGCAAACTGGAGTCAAATTAAATATACATATGGTTACAAATAAAGAATACATTCATGTATCTAGAGATATAAAAACGTTAATCTATTATGGAAAACATCTCAGTCAATCACATAATTCATTATGTTTTTCTTTTTTAATAATTTATTTCTTTCTCTTTTTCAAACTAATGCTGGGTGCTTCAGTGTTTACTTAGCCTCTGTCATAAATTCATTACCATAATTCATGGACAATTTTGCCAACAACTCCCATTTACTACTTATGCTATACACAACAGCAAACATTTGGATGAAAACTAAAAAAATACGGTTATGTCCAAACAGATGTTGTGTATAATGCCAAAAAGATATACAGCTATTTGATTATTTTTTTCATTTTTCCTACAAATATTGCTATCACAAAGAAAAACCTCAGTGCTAATAGCTCATCTCTATCCAGTTCTTCACTTGTCCAATTTTTCCAAAGCACTTTCCTCTGGAAAGAAACATCCCATCTTGGATAATTTCTTCACAAGGGAAAGTAGAATGTAGATTAGTAACCCAAGAGAAAGAAGACTCAAGGATGAAAGATCAATAAGGAAATCCCATTTCTGACAATATTTGCCTGTCTAACTTTGTAAACCTGGACCCCCTGAGAAAAAGAAATGTAATTGCTTCGACATATCTAAATATCTCGTAATAGTATTCCCCATGTTAAAAGTTAGACTTGACAGAATGCAAAGGAGGAAAATCAAGGGTCACACTGAAATTTTGCTCTCTACAAAAAAGAAAACCTCCTCTAACCTATCAAAAGGCCTTATAATTACAACAAAGGGGAAAGACCACTTCTTACAACATCAATACACATAGGCCAATCAGCTGAGAGAATTTTACCTTGAACACCAGAATCAAAATGAAAGGGCCTACTTAAATAGACACAATAGAAACCTGGCATCATCAGACCCCAGTAGGGGAGGAAAGCCAGGGAAATAATTAGCAATGAGTAAGTGGAGTCTGAACAGTGTTCTTGCTGGTTCACCAAAATTTGTGTTCAGTAATGAGTTTCGACTGCCACTTTAGCAAGATGACCAGTTTGAATGATTTTGGAATCCAATTTAATTGCATGTTATTTTTTTTTCTTTTTTTTTCAAATGCCAATTTTAAGGGAACTTGTTCCTATCAGGAATATCTTGGTTATTCTACATCCAGTCTTAAGTCTCTTCTCATAGTCATATTTTTGATTTCTTGAAAATATTCAAACTGCAGCTGGTAGATCTAATAATATACTATTCCTCATATAAAGAGTTGACTCTTAAAATGATTCAATTCACTAGGTTTCCGCTAACAGGCTTAGATTTTATCAAATATACCATATATGAAGTTGTGAAGGTAAGAAAAGAGAAGGGAAGGGATCTATCACCCCAAAATTGGGTACTTTTTGTCTTTTTGTTTTTAAATTAAACCTCAGTATACACCAGCATGATGGAAAAACATAAAACTGGAAAAGATAGTCATTTAGTCTTTTTATTATGTCCGGTTGCAGATGAAGTTGCATAGAAAAAACCTTTTGGAAACCCTAGGAAGGAAGATTTAACTAACACAGCAAAGTCATAAAGTGATTCTGCCTCTGGCTGATTCCTTGAGTGAAACAAAGTGTCACTCACCTCTCACCCACTGCCAACCAGATAGGATGGGGGCTAGCAGGCTCCCCATAGGGGAGGTATTAAGAAGAAGAAATTGTCTATTTTATTGTTTCTAACATTTCTATCCTGAACCTCTCAACCCCAGTTTGCTATTTCCAATGTGCTCTTGGATAGGAAAATAACCAGATCCATCAAAATTTACTGTAAAGTGAGCATAAATGGTTTCTGAGTGAAGGTCTAAGGACTTCTTCCATCGCATAAAGCATATTTTTAATTGAAAGCTAATTCACTGCATATTGACAGTTCAATAATTACCCCCAAACCATGAATATATCCCATAGACTTGTTCATAGATATTATGAAGGAAGAAATGACAGGACTTGAATGTATGAATATGGAGGTGAGGAGAGTGAGGAGTTCAGAATGACACCTAGATTGTGAGCCTGAGTGACTGGGAGAAGAGTGGTACACTAGTCAGTAATATAGAAGCTAGGAAAAGGAAGGGGTTTGCTCCTGTAGATATGCTTGTCCCTCTCCTCTTCTATATCATATAAGGATGTAAAACCCCAAACATACTGAATTTTGAACTTGTGATTAAACAGTGATATATTATTTGTAATATGCAACTTAAAAAGCTGTCCTCAACACGGATGTGTTCACCCTGATTTTTTATGTGTGAGAGAATTAAAATCATGACATGCCAAGTATTTTATTAGGAGCTTATTTCTCTAAACATATTAAAGGCCACTGATGAAAATGTCACTCCAGACACCTGAGGCTTCTTTCTGATTGCATCGCAGTTAATTCTTAATCAATGGAAAGTATTTTCAAGAGGCATTATTAAGTGGCAATCAGCACAAAGTTCAAGCTATTGAAATTTGGTGAGCTTGTCTAGTTCTGTACAGTAAGATAATTAACCCTAATGTAACATCTTATAGAAAGTGAATATAAACAGATTATTTAAGTTACATCATTTGTTCAGATCATATATCATGGCAAGTGATTATTACTATCAAGAAATGAATAAAACTCATTAACAAGGGATACCCCCATTACTCTGATGTAGGTACCTCATCACCTCGACTATTACAATAGTCTTATAGTTGGATTCCTCCCTCCCAACCGTCCTTTTCTCAGCTGTCAAAGTGATCTTCCTAAATCACAGATCTGACCATGTCACCCTCCTATTCAATAAATAATAAACTCCAAATCACTTTATATTATTCCAGGATAAACTATAAAATTCTGTTTGGCTTTTAAAACCTTCATAACTTGTCTCCTTCCTACCTCTCCTGTCTTCTTATGCCTACTGTCCTCTACATACTCTGCGGTTCAGTGACCCTCATTAACTAGATGTCCCTCAATCTAGATATTCAATTTCCTGACTCCCAGTATTCTCATTGGCATTGCCCCATGCCAGAAATTTCCTCCCCCTGCTCCCTCATCTCTGTCTCTTTGTTTTGCCGGCTGCTTTCAAGTCTCAGCTAAATCATATTTTCTCCAAGGAGACTTTACCAATCCTCCTTAATCTTAGTGACTTCCCTCTGAGATAATCTCCAGTTTTCCCTGTATATATTGTGTTGCACAGTTATTTTCATGTTATCTCACCCATTGGACTGTGAGCTCCTTGAGTAGAGAGATTTGTTTCACTTTCCTTTATGTCCCTAGCATTTAGAACACAACAGGTATTTAGTAAATGTTTGTTGAATGACTAACCATTATCTATCCCTCAAGTAATTAGGTCTTTTTTTCTGAATGTTACAGAATCTTCACTCCAGATGAAACAGAGGCATAATTTGGGAAACCCCACAAACACCAGCATTGAAGACTTTCTCCTGGGATACAAGTACAGTATCTAAACTCCTATTTTTATCTGACCCATTGCATACTTCCATAGAAGAATATCAAGGAGTAAGAAATAGACTTTTTGGAAGAGTACCAGATGGGAAGATCATCAGACTGCCAGAAAGTCAATGGCTCAAGTCTAACAAACAAAAATGTCCAGGGAGTACTCCTTTCCATAGTCAGGGATGCCTACTGTCAAGGGAAATATAAAACTACTCCAAGCAAGATTCATTCCTTGAAATGTTCAATCTCTGACATGCATGCACACATCTGTCAGGACTCATTCCTGTAGCACTTATATACAAGAAAGGAAAGTATTTTGCAATTGCATTCATTCAATTCAATTCAATAAAAATTCTAATAGAGAACTATTGGGTTCCAGCAACTATACTCGGCATTGGAGGAGATGTGGTCCTTGACATCATGAAACTCAGAGAAATATTAGGATCATGCAAATACACAGAAAACTACTAAATAATAAATAAATGTATCACAGAGCCACAAAACAAGTATAAGATTGTTCCCATCCTACTCTTTGCACTTTCTCTGTTGGGAGCAGAAAAACTGGAAGGGTCGGTACTACATTGACTAGGTAGATACCCTTGGTTTCTTATCTTTATGACATGAGTTGTCACTGCTGGTGAGCCCAAGTAGTTAGATTAATAGAATGCATTGTGTCTTCAAAGGAAGGATCACACTATTTAATCACACATAGCACTTGACAATGCATAGTACATAAGTATATACACACATGCACACTCATACTCACATACATCATATTTTTCAGCCCCCAGAGTAAGAAAGAGCAAACCAAATGATGTTTTCTATCCTACAGAGCTCTCAAGGATATCTAAACTAGCATGAATGAAAAATTAATTTAAGAAGGCTTCAGTCTAAGACCAACCCAAATGACATTCCATTGTAGACTGAAAATATCATCTTTGTTGGGCCCTCAATACCAAATCTATGAACAATAGGCATAATTAAACATAAGAAGCTGCTAAATTAAGCGAACTAAATGAAAGAGCAAATTATTTTATTCTTGCACCTGTGGAGTACAGTATGTCATTGTTGTTTTCTTGCAAAAAATACAGAGTAGACTATTTTATGCATAATGAGTGAAAGCATTAGGTATCGTGGAAAGTATTTTGGACAATAGATATCTTCTCTAAAGACCAAGAAGATGTCAATGAATGTATTTTTCAAGTCTTAATGAGAACACACAGCTGCCACATATTCCATTCAGTGCATTTCAATGTAACTGATGAAAATAAAGATTTAAAATTCCTAGTCTTAAAAACGGTAAAGGAGAAAAGAGACTGAAAAGAAACTTCAAGAACAAACCTGATGTGTCTATGTGAGTGCAATTTTCATTTCTGCTCTTTGGGATATACAGAATTATTGTTTTCCACAATTAAAATCGAAGGAGTTTATTGAATGACAATGCCAAATGATTATTGTGTGATCGACATATAAAGCAAAAGTACCATTTACAGCACTGATATGTAATCAATATATGTAATCAAGTAAGTCGCAAATATCTGTAGTGCTTACTGTGTACTTGAGCACTGGGCTCAATAGATTCATGGTTGTGATAATGGAGAGTGGCATCCCTAATTTGCTTCACTACAAGTAAAGAAAGCTACCTTGAAATAAGAAAAACAAAATGACAAGATAATCTGAGGAGACATCGTTAAGTTATGCAAGGTCATTACACATTTATTTCTAGCAGTGATTTATATATTGTTGTCCCTAGTCAAGACAGAAAGCAAAGGTGCCAAGGAAAGAATCTGCCACTAAACTCACCACCATGACCTAAGATAACATTGCCTGCAGAGAAAACAAAAACAAAAAACCCAACCCAAGCATCTGTCTTTGTGAAATTCCAAACTCTCTCCTACCAGATATCAGTCTAGTTCATACAACAGAGCAACATTGTAATAAATCTTTCCCTTATTTCATCATGGTCATAGGATGTAGTCCTGCTCCATTTATTATAGAAACAGAGAATCTCAGAATGTGAAGGGAAATGAAAGTCACATAATCACATAGCTAAAGGGAGTTCAGAAGCCAACTAGTCCATCCATATCCGAATGAATTGATCAGTCAATTGATTAGTACATTTATGAAGTACGTACTATGTGCCAGGCATGGTGCTAGGTTCTGGAAACAGAAATGCAATGTGAGAAAGTCCTTTTGGTCCAAAAGCTTACATTCTCCTGGGGGAGTGAAAATATCCCCAGGCAAGTAAATGTAGGCTAGAGGCAACTAGATGGTGTAGTGGATACAGTACTGCACTTGGAATCAGGAGGACTTGAACTTAAAACCTGCCTTAAGTACTTATTAGCTACGTGACCCCTATTCAAGTCCCTTCACCTCATTTTCTCAGGGTTGTTGGTGAAGTTCAAATGAGGAAATAATTGTAAAGTGTTTTATAAACCTCGAAGTGTTACAGAAATGCTAGCTATCATTACTGTGACTTTAAACACATGTGCACACAGAGCGATTGGCAAGGAAGGAGCATTAACAACTAAAAGGAAATGTTTCCTGAAGGAAGAATTTGACCTTGGCCTTGAAGGGAGCTGCAAAAATGAGGAAGGATAGTATTCCAGATATGGAGGAAAACCTTGGGAAAGGCAGAGTTGTGGGAGATGGAATGATGTATACAGGCAATAGCATCTGGACCATTTTATCTGGAGTCATGCCTGTTGAAGGAAGAAGGTGAATGAAAAGGTAAACCAGTCTTACTGTGAAGGGCTTTAAATTCCAAAGAAAGGAGGGTTTGTTTGTTTGGTCATTTGTTTTAATGCTAAAGATAAGGATGAGTTATGTCTTAAGCAAATGTAGCGACACCATTAGACCTATGTACCAATTAGATAGAAGTTTCCTTTAACAATGGATTGGAGGGGGAGAGAAAAGATGAAGGCAAATCTGCTAGGAAACTTTTACATTATTATCCAGATAAGAAGGGTAAGGACTTGGAATTGTGTAGTTGTGGGATCAGTAGGAAGAAGGGAACCTTCCAGGTAGTCATCAGTTTTTACTTGAAGTCATCTACTACTACCTGAAGGAAATTTACAACATTCATTCATTTTATTAATACTCAAAAATTTTGCATGGATAATTAATAATATCCTATCATGAATTGTACAACATAGTTTGTCTACTTGTAGTCAAATACATAATCAGAATAACAAAACCATAGCATTTCAGGGTTGGAAGGGACCTTAGTGGCCAGTCCCTATCTTAAAAAAAAGGGGGGATGCTACAGTACAGCCACATTCAATACTCAGAAACAGTGTGAAGATGGAAGAATAGTGCCCCTGGCTCCTAATCCACTACCTTTGGATACAGAGATTCTATGAATGTTCTTATTAGAAAATTCCTTTAACACTAGAAGAGACAAGATTTTAACTGTGGAGAATTTAACCCACCTTCATGGTCAATTAAAACACATTTCACCAGAGAGGGGAAAATGATAACCCTATGGATGAAGACGAGTTTATTCCAGGAAGACAGAACAATGTGGTCAAATGATCAGAAATCAATTGGAGGAAAGAAAACAAAGGGACAGACCCATAGAGGAATAGAAAACTTCCTAGGATAGAGCAAGGAGACACACATAGAAAGTAAAGATAATAGTAGTTGGCATTTCCTGATCCACTATTAGTCTTAGCAGAACTTTTTATCCATTCATTCATCCATGTGCATATAATACACATATAAATATATTTCATATATCTATATATCATCTATTTTGCACTATAATTCTGTTGAGGGAGATGCTATACATATTGCCAAATGAGATAATATTTATAAAGTGCTTAGCACAGTGCCTGGAACATACTGGGTGCTTAATAAATGATTATTTCCTTCTTTCCCCATTTTACAAATGAGAAAATTGAGACTCAGCCAAATTTAGTGATGTCCATGGTCACAGCGGCACCAGTCAAGCTCACGTCTCTTCAGACTCCAAGATTTGGGCTCTTTGCATCATTCTACTGCTCTCTACTGTTCTCTATTCTGGAAACATCAAAGGAAGTCTTAGAAATCTGTGATCTTCCAGATATCAGAAAGCTTAAAGTAGGGGAACTTGGGCTGATCAGATTACTGAATTTAAAAGAAAAGCCAGATAATATTGAAAATCTATTTTCATATGATCTAATAAGCAGGATAAGAATCAAACCAAGTAGAAGAAAAGGAATATAAAAAAGATAAGTAATAGGTCTTGAAATTCTGAGTGTCTCTTGATATATCTAGTCAATCATCGGAGGTGATTTTTAGCAACAGCTAAGGCAAAGTAAATGTGTATGATGTTGTGAGCCAGATGTATTTATTACTCCTTTTCAGAAACCTCCTTCTGAGAGCAATGAAATATTTTATATTTTCACTGAAATAAGTCATGCTGTTTAGTCCAGACAAGGCTATCCACATGCTTATAATTTATCATATATAGTTCTGAATCAAGCTTCCCTGTAGTTGAAGCGGGTAAGAACAATTCATGCTGTCGAGAGCTTGCAATCCCCAAATGACTGCTGAATGAATTCAGTCCACATGAATAAATAAGGTACAAAGATTCTACTGGATGCAGGTTTCAGGAGATAAATGGATCTGACTTTAGAATTATGGAGAAGGTGAGTGAGAAAGCCTAGACTTTAGGCTCTAGAGAGATGAGAAAAACATCTGGGACTAAACAAATGATGACATGTAGGGATACAGAAGAACAAAAAAATGTAGTCTTTGAAAATGTTTAAGGAAGGAAACAACATTTTAAAAGTGATAGCATCTAGGATAAAAAAATTATTTGAGTATGTTTATCAATTGGGGTAATAGCCTTACTGAGAGGAAACTGTCAACAAATTATGGATGCTATCTAAAAGTAAGAAGATGGACAATCTAGGAGAAGCTTGAATAACAAAGTTTAGGAAAAAGAATGAAATAGGGATCAAGAATTTCTTTAGCCATGAAATTCCCACCGGGAGAGATGGAGAATAGCTGACAGAACATTCCCCATAGTAGTCTTTCCTATTTTAGAACAGTAAAAAACAACTCTTTTCATTCCGAGACAGACTTGTAAATCTAAGATGACCAAAGCACATCTGGAGTCAGGCATGTGTGTGTTCCATATTCACCAATGAACTCTGGTAGTGATGAAAAGGTTAGAGACACTGCTGATAGGAAAAAGAAACAAGTCGGCTAGCCCTCTAAAAAAAAAGAATGCTTTTTTAAAGAGGAGAGAGAAGATAAAGGAAAGAACATGGAAAACATATCTACATATATTTCTGTGTCATGGCAGCCCAGACAAATTTTGTATTCCCAAGGTAGACCTCAAAGAGGATTTAAAAGTGTTAGGAGAATCTTAGGCCACATGATTTGATGAAGGGAAGAAGGAAACGCCAGAAAACACATATGCAAGAATGATCCTTATAATGGGGATAGAGCAGCTTTAACTTGAGCCATGGGGAAAGTCTAACTTACCTGAACATATTAGCATACAACAGGCATTTTCTAAGTCATTTCTCATCTATCTATCTATCTATCTATCTATCTATAAATCCAGAGCTAAAAATCCTAACTCCTTTAACTTTTCTTCACATGATCTATTTTCCCATCATTTAATCATCTTTATTGCTTCTTTTTAGATCATTTCAAATTTCTTCATCTCATTTTTAAAATATTTGGGAAAAACAACTGGATGAAATGCATTAATAACTTGACTTTACACTCTCAAGTGCAACATTAGAACTATAACAGTATTCTCCTGTTAATAGTGAATCCTAGAATGTTAATACTTGAGGGTTATCTTAGACTTTACCTAATTTAACCTTATCTTAGCACATTGATTTTAAGTAGTGATTGAATTGACCTTTTGATGTATACTCAGATTGTAGTTTACCATAAGTTCAGATCTCTTTCTGCTTTACTTGCTTTAACCTATCATTTTAGTCAATCAGGCAATAAATATTTATTAAATGTCCATTGTGTACCAGGCACTGTGCTAAACCCTAGGGATACAAGAAAGGCAAAAGATAATCCTGGCTTCCAAGAAGTTTGCCATTTAATGGAGGAGACACATAAATAGCTATATGAACAATTCTATAAATATAGCTGAAAAGAGGGAGAGAGGGAGAGAGGGGGAGAGAGAGAGAGAGAGAGAGAGAGAGAGAGAGAGAGAGAGAGAGAGAGAGAGAGAGAATTGTTTGTTCCTGAATACTGGCCTCAGATTAGTCTGTTAAATTTCACCCCAAATCTGACAATATGTTTTTGCAATTTGCTGAGATTATGGGAATTTATGTTATATGAGGACTGGTTGAAAGCAATGGAGGTTTGACCCAGAAAAGAGAATTGGCTAATGGTGGTTTGCTTATTTTTGTGGGATATGCAGATATATATTTTATCTATCTTCAAATATCTTCTCCCTTAACTCTCCTACAACAATTTTGAGTTCCAGTAAATCTGGGCTACATGCTATTTCTCTAATACTCTCCCATTTTAAAGCCAAAATGCCTTTGCTCATGCCATTGCATTTGCAAAGAATCCCACTACCTCCTTTGCCTTCTTGCACTCCGTCAGTTCTATTTATAAAACGATATGCATCCAACCTTTTAGCTTACATGCTATCTGGTTGTTGCTGGCCAGAGTTGTTACAAGCTTTCCTGATCATCTCAGCCAAGAGCGCACTCCTCTACAATTGAGTTTAATACCTCCCAACTTTGTGTTGCAATCATTTGAATTTAAGCCTTCTGTTCCCTGTTATTTAAGGGCAGGAGGCATTGTCATGTATATCTTTATATCTTTTACATAGCCCTATATAGTTAACTGCAATTAATAGGCACACAATAAACATAAGTTGAATGAATGAGTAAATAAAGCAATTGATTACATGACTTGCACCCCTCCTGGTTTAATTAGTCTATGTCCTTTATTTCCTTTACTGGAAATAGAGACCATTTTAAAGGCCCTACTCTGTTTTAAACTAAAATCTCTAATTATTCTAGTCTTCCTGTACAGTCTTCTTTTCCAAGAAGAGAAACCAATGGTGAAAGATGAGTGTTACAATCTTAGGTAACCAGTTGAAATCACAGGGGGAGAAGAGTTAATCACTAAGATCAAGTGAAAACTGAGATCAATCCAGCATGATGAGGCTCTGTGAAGTCAGAAAAGAGGACAAGGACAGGGTGGAACTCTTAGTCCTTTACGGGTGACACAGCATTCAAAAATTCTATAGCAGCAAGAATTATGATCAAATGGTTAGCACAGCTCTTTGTAACTTTCAGGAGAGGTCTATAACTGGAGCTGATAGTAGATTTCTTCTGCTTTTTAAACTAGACTTACCTACATGGCTCAGCCCAAAAGAGTCTGGCAAATTTGAAAACGCTATCTTTTTCACATTTTATTATAATTATAATTTGATGAACTTTGTTGGTCTCTGACCAGGATCCCATACAAAACACCTTATTTGTTAGAGGGATACTTTTCATACATATAACAAAGCCTGGAGGGAATCTTCAAATGCCCTGGAGGCCTAATGTCCAGCCTTTTTGCTGGACATTTTAAGTGTTGAATAGTTCCTTGGGAACTTCAAGGAAATTCCACCAGCTAGCCCTGGCAGTTACAGGAACAATGCTGTTAATCAGTCATTCGGTCATGGCCAACTCTTTGTGACCCCACAGAAACTAGCATGCCAATACTATGCAGAGGGTTTTCTCCACAAAGAGACTGGAGTGATTTGCCATTCCCACCTCCAGCAGATTTAGGCAAACAGGGTTAAATGATTTGCTCAGGTTCTCATAGTTAGTGAGTCTCTGAGGTCACATTTGAACTCTGCTCTTCCTGACTCCAAGCCCAGAGCTCTGTCCACTGAGCCACTAAACTGCCTCATTCTTTTCTAATTCTGCTTTTCTGTTTTCCATTCTTTTGCTCTGTTTTAACTCGCATTTCTTAGAACGAATCTTTAAGTGTTGTGGACAGTGCTAGATTTAACAAAAAGATTATTGTTCTTTCCTATCAATACCATGCTAACTTTTAAATATCATCATTACTTGTCTAAAAGTTCTCCCACTGTAAATAGTCCTGCTGACAAGGCCTGGATCAGCTCCCTTGCGAGGGGCCCTAAGTTTCTAATACAGTTCCTACTGTCTCGAGTCACCTACCTTGCCAGTACTGTTACATTTGGCTCAGTTGTTCAGGGAACAATATAAAAAATCTAGCATACATAGAGCACTTTATTAGATGCTATCCTAGACTATGTAGGTCATTAAAGACATGGGTCCTGACTTTCTAATCTGTTACATCTTGCTCAGTTCATGGTTCTCTCTGAGATGATTATAACACCAGGAAGCACAGACCTTGGCCTGAAGGGGCCAAGGTCTCCCGTTGCATCCTGGGTCATCTCTAGTCATCTGGATGAATATCTGGTCACTGGACTCGGATGGCTCTGGAGGAAAAGTGAGGCTGGTGACCTGCAGAGCCCTCCTTCGCTCAAAACAAACACAAAGTGCAAGTCATGTTATCATTTCTCTGATGGCATGGTCTTCTTCAGCAAAGAAGGATGAACACAACGATGCAGTGTAAAGGAAAACAAAGCCTGAAGGTTCAAATCCTGGTTTCCTAAGTAGAGAGCTGACTGCGTGTTGTTGCCTCCTCCTCCTAGCAAATAGAAGTGAGTGAGGGGCCCATCTACCTACCAGTTCCTCCCCTAGAAATAAAGGCAACAAAGAAGTTCCAAAAGATCTAAAAACAATCTCTTAGCCCAATAAAAAGGTCCTGACATACTCCTGGATGGAAGACCCCACTCTGGTTTCAGGTAGGGAAGAGGGAGTTAATACAAGCCTTTCTGTTTCTATTTCATAGAGCCCTTCCTCACAACAACATTAATAAATGACCCCAAACTCTTCAAACACTCTTTGGAAATTATCTTATCTGAGTCTCATAACATGTCGCTGAAGGACCATCACCCTCACTTCACAGTAAAGCCTCAAGAGAATTAAAGCCTCAAGAGCTTCAAGAGAATTAAAATGATTTTTCTATAGTCCCATAGCTCATAAGTATCAGAGCTGGATTTGATCATAGATCTTTCTATTTTCAAGTCTATCAGTCCATCTACTATGCTATGCTGAATTACCTTCTATTTGTAAAATGTGTCTACTTGTCTCTGATTTGGGGTATTTTAATATTTAGAATTTTATTCTCTTATATCATCTTTCCTAGATTAAGGACACCTAATTGCCTGAGGCTGTAGCCAGACCAGTTTTTACAGTGTCATCATTTAAATCAGAGATGAAAATAATGGATACAGGTATGCCTTTGTCTAAAACTGAGCCATAAATAACTAACCTCCAATCATTTACATTCCTACCTACTACTAGAAAGTTCTAATTTTCCCTATCTCTTAATTAGGGTATCATCTGAAACAGAACAAGAAATCTTACTAAAGTCAACTTCTATTAGAACTAAACCTTCTGATATATCTACTAGGTCTGCCACTCTGGCACGGGGGAAAATTAGATTAGCCCAACAAAAACTATTCTTCACTAAGTCACATTGATTTTCGCCAAGCATTAGAGGCAGTTCCAGGTGCTTGCAAATTGATCCAATTCAGGTAATCAGAACAATCTGTAATTTTCTGGGTTGTCCCACTGCTTTCTTTTCTTTATCTTTCTTTAACAGCCATAATATTTACCCTTCTCTACAGATACACAAGGGTTTAAGATTTTTGAAAGAAATAAAGCTCCCTCTAAAATATGACTCCTTTCTTCTATTGACATAGACTTGAGTGGTTTTCTCTTATAATGAGTGCAGGATCTCTCAGCATCTTTAACTCTAGAATAATAGAACTGGCCAGAGATGGTGACTCCCATAACAAGACCCTTGTGCCCTCTATACCAGTGGTATCAAACTCAAATAGAAACTGGGCCCCTAAATGATACAAAAGATTCTTTGTGGGTCACATATTGACTTAGAAAACCACATGGTAATGTCACATATATATTTTTATTTTGTTAAATATTTCCCAATTACATTTTAAAAAATCTGATTCAGTGTGCTTTGAGGAGTATTGTAAGCTGCTATGTCTGACACCTCTGCTATAGATTAATAGCAAGAAGTGACATTTTTAAGGTAAATGAGCAGAATTGTTCCTATAACGATGTTGCTGGCATTGTATTTTCATTTTTAGGCAACACTTAAATGATTCAAGCTTTAGTTAATTTTCTGTGCAGGCTGTAGGATTGTTTATCTTTTTATATCAATAGTGTTACAGTATAAATATTAAATGACTCAAATGTTTCATTTCTTATAAAAGTCATTTATAAGTAGGGTGTAAGAAATTCTGACTTTTTAATGCTTTGAACTTTTGCATATTATTTGAAATAGCAGTGATACTCATTTATGCACATTTGCTGCCAGGAAGAAACAATGGTTAGGGGAAATAACAGCAGTTCCTTCCAGATTATTTGTAGAAATACAGTGTTCATGTTATGGCCACAGCTCTTACAGATTTGTTGGCTGTTGCTGTAGAAACAATTATTTAGGAATGTTCTTGTGAAATATTTCAAAGAATACCAGGGTCTTGGTCATATTTTTCCAAGCAGCTGTAAATTAATATTCAATTTTAAATTTGCTTTAAATGGTTATTTTCCAATTTTATCAACAATTTTTAGATCTTGCTCTCAGCACTTAAAAGCCTTTAATTCCCTCTTTTTCTTTTGTAGTTTATAAGAAAATCTCAAAGATTGCTACCCACTGTGACCAAGTCTACTAGAGGACTGACTTCTATTTAAGTTAAAAAAAATCAGATTTTGAGACTTGGATATTCAGGCTTTCCTAGATACATTGGAAATAATATCAGTTTTTAAATAGGCTGGCAAAATCTTGTAGTTTATTTCCTTAGCGTTCAAACATAAAGGGATCCATAAAAATGTGGTAGGTATTACCAATATTTATCTTTGTGCATAACCTGGCTTTGTTAATAAAGGAAAAGAATAAAGCATTCCATATTATTCACATCTAAACTATTAATACAGATTAGGAAGGAGAGAGGAATAAAGGAAACATCTCCACACCCATTTATTTCACTGCTCAATGATCAGGATATCATTTTATGTCTTGTAATTGTCACAACCAATTAACCAATTTGTAACCTCATCACTTGGTGAAGTGAGTGTCACTGAACTTCCAAATGAACCCATTTACAGTCATATCATATTTTACTTACTCTCCAGATGAGATCTGGTTTATTGATGTGTTCCATATAACACAATCAGGTTTAACAGCAAGACCTTTCCCACCCCAAAAATGATCAAAAATGTGAAAATTCTAAGGTTAATTCTCTCAAAAGTTTTCCATTAATGTTAAATTTGCTTTGAATGTCATAGAATCTTAAGAGTTGTAAGAGAACCTTAGAGATTATCTGACAAGATTCTACCCTTCAGTGGCTCAGGCACTATCTCTGTGATTCTGAGCACATCATTTAACCTGTTTGCTTTAGTTCCCTCATCTATAAAATGGGGAGAACAATAGCATCTGCTTCCCGGGATTGTTGTCAGAATCAAATGAGATAATGGCTGGAAAATGTTTAGTCTAACGCCTGGCTATATAAATACATATAAATATAAATATATAATATATTAATATATTATTAATAATATATTAATATAATATAAATATATTATATTTATATATAAATATATAAATATACACTATATAAATGTTAGCTATTGTTAATATTGCTGTCATTATTATTTAGATAGATGACAGATAATTCACACACACACATACACACATATATATTCTAAGTATCACAACCAGCATTTCATTTTACAGTTGAGAAAACTGAGTCTCAGAAATATTATAAAGCTTTCTTGACCTCATACCCCTACTAAGATGCAGAATCAGAATTTGAACACAGATCCCAACTTTAGATTGATCACTCTATCTACAACACCATGCTTACTCAATATGTTCTATGGTGTTCTATATACAATATTTGTTCATTTACATTTTGGTCATAGCACTAAAAGTACTACCATCATTATAACTGCCTATATTTAAGAGAAAAAAATTTTTTTTGCCATTTTCTACAAAGTCTAACTAGTCACTTCATTGATTGTTAAAAAAACAAACAATTTTTAGAGAGTAGGACCTACATAGAATGGATTCAGTTCAATTCAATAAATGTTTATTAAATGCCTTCTTTGTGCCAGGCCCTGGGAATCCAAAAAGAATTGAAATATTGTCCATGCCCTCAAGGAACTTACAATCTACTAAAATTATAACAGACAGAAACTATGAAGAACTCAGTGCACAGCTCTAACCATCTTACAAAATGCAATACATGTATGGACCAGAAGATGTTAACTACCTTTAAATGACTTTTAAAAGTAGATAAAAAAAATACCAGGAGTGCTGAACTGTTATGACAAATTGAGCAGGAAATGAGTATTTTTTTTGACATGATGGGCCACTTCAAAGGATAGATATCAAATGGATTTACAACTGTCATCTAGTTTTCTGATCTGGTATATAGAATCTTTGAGTTGTAAAGGACCATATGGGTCATGTAGCCTCACCCTTCATTTTACAAAGAGAGAGCTAAATCCCAGAATGGTTTCAGTTTCAATGGTCTCACTAAAAATACTGTAACTCACTTTCATTCCAAGGTTGCAAAGTAGAATTGCTGGCAATTTAGAATGTGAGAAAATATTACAGTTTATAAATGATTATTTTCATGTACAGGCATGCCTTAGTACTTTGTGAATTGGGTTTTTCTCTATCAGTCATCGAGAATACCAAACATCAAACACAGAATTGTATTAATAATAAAGACAGTTATGCACTATTCAGTTAAGGAGATGAAGATATGAGTCGGAAATGCATGAAACAGAAAGAAAAATTCTTATGATTTCTATCTCTTCAAACTAGGTGACTGACTCAAAGAGTCAGTTTCACTCATGCGTACATGTTTATACATATTCACCATGAAATTTATAACTTGCCTTTCTGAGATAATAATTTATTATTTATAATAATTTCCTAAGTCCTTAATTTGTCAGTTTTGTACTTCTTCATAATAAACGCTTTGAAAGCTCCAAATTCCACTCCCTCCCACTTCTCCCTCTCTTTTAAAACTCAATTTAGCTTTATGGAATCACATTGCCATTATTTCATATGCATGTGGTCAAAAGTCCCAAAATTTGAGAATTAGAAGAGACTTCAGCCGCCAATGGGTAAGCCACCTGCCAAATGTAAAGCACTCGTTCACTAGGTATTCCTAAAAAAAGTAATTGTCTAGTTTTTGCTTGAAGACCTCCATGGAGATGGAACATACTATCTCACTAGGAAACCCATTTCACTTTGACACAGCTCTAATTGTTAGGAAGTTTTATTTGTTTTCCCCTCGATATGGAGCTAAATTTGCCTCTTTTTAATTTTCACTTATTGCTGCTGGTTCCACTCTCTGAGGCCACATGGAACAACTCTACTGTCTTGTCCATATGAGAACCCTTCAAACACTTGAAGACAATTATAGGCCACTCTGTCTTCTCTTCTTTTGGCTAAAAATGTTCAGTTCTTTCAACTAATCTTCTCATACACGGCTCTTCGCTCAAGTTCCAATCAAGAATTTGCTCCCCTCCTTTATTCCAAAGGATTACTAAGTATATAATAGGCAGTCAGTGGGACAATAGAAGCTTAATACATAATGATGTAAAATTATAAGAGTTAGGGTAAAATATCCAGAAGATGAGAAAATGGATACAGGTATGAATTGTTCTTGATAAATAATTGCTTTTTATTTCAAAGATGCAGATAGTTTCTGTGGTAATGATTATTATTAAGCCAATTCTAGTCACTAACAGTGCAATTTCCATGGCTCTGATTAATGTTTCTTATTAGTTGCATAACTCAGTATGCTGAAACTCACTTGCAGGATGAGTTTATATAGTATGCCATTAAAGCTGTCTATATTTCATAGTCTCTCCATGATATGGTCAATAAGATCTTTATCTCTGAATTTTAAAATATAATATCTAATAGCTTTAAAGTTCTTTTTCATCCAAGGTGGTACAAATACTGTACTTGTGATCAGTTGAGTTCTAATCCTGTCTTTCTGATACTTACTAGCTAGATGACCATGGGTCATATTATTCAGTCATTTCTGACTCTTCATGATCCCATTTGGGGTTTTTTTTTTGGCAAAGATACTAGAGTGTTTTGTCATTTCCTTCTCCAGCTCATTTTGCAGATGACAAATCAAGGCAAAGAGCGTTAAGTGACTTGTCCACAGTCACATAGCTGAGAAGTATCTGAGGTCAGATTTGAACTAAGAAAGACAAGTCTTCCTGACTTCAGGCCTGGCTCTCTATCCACTGCTCCACCTAGCTGCCATGACCATGGGTAAATCACTAAAAATCTCGGAACCTCAGTTTCTTCATCTATAAAATCACGATGATGATAGCATTGGCTAGCATTTTAAGTTTTACAAAATACTTTATGTATATTATCTCCTTTGATGGTGATAATAAGATATACAGTACCTATGTTTAAAGATATTTGCAAACCTTAAAATGCTATAAAATCAATCAAACAAGCTTTTATTAAGTGCCCAGTAATTGTCAGGCAATGTGCTAAGCCCTGGAGATAGAAAGACAAAAAACAAGCAGTCCCTGCCCTGAGGAAGCTCACATTCTTTCAGGGGAGACATGTCTCCTCTGCTATTATTAATATTTCTTAATTAGCACCTCACATAATCAATTCAAAAGTAAGTTTAAAAGAGACTGTGAGTGACTAACAGAGAAGCCATAAAACCTACTCGCTAAGGCTTCATGTCCTTGACTAATAGGGGTTCTAGTGGCTCCTCATCCACAGACTATTTATTTCATATGAAGCTTGGTTCTCTGGGGTTTGGTTATGTAGCTTACTAGGCTACAGGACATTAAAAGATACAAATTGGGAAGGTACAGAGATAAGACTGTCAAGGCAGCTACAGAGAGAACATTCAGCACAGCCAGAGATAGAAAAGAGATGGAGAATCCATAAAAAGTTGATAGGCATACTCTCTGAGGTGTTGTTCTGAAAAATGGTGTTGCAATAATATTTATTAGTACTTTAGAATAAAACCTCACACGAATACCATGAAATTCTGATGTAATCAACCGAGCCAATCAACCGAGTTGCAAATATGAGGATGGATATCTACTCTGCCTTCCTTCAAGCCACACAGCGACACCCCCATGCTTCATGCTGAGGACATGTTACACGGAGGACCTTGCCATATCTGGAATACTTGTCCTCCTCTCTACCTCTAAAATTCCCTGATTTCTAAGATGAACCTCAAATTCTTTCGTTTTGGGAGCCTTTTCTAGTTGCCCAAGCTATTGATACCTTTCTCACCGAAATTATCTTCCCTTTCCTTTGCATCCATCTTACGTGTACCTATTTGTTCACATGATGTCTCCCCAAAATAGAATGTAATCTCTTCAAGGTCAGGGGATGCTTTGGCTACTTTTTTTATTTCTAGGAAATTACAAAGTGCCTAGCATGTAATAAGAGTTTAATAAATGTTTGCTGACTAATTGACCTTGGGCAAGTCACTGGAACTCATTTTTCTCATTTGTAAAATGAATGTGTTTGGAGAAGGGACAAACTTGAGGGGTCTCTCATTTCCCTCCTAAATATAAAATCCGTGACCTTACAAACAACAATAACTGACATTTACTTAAGGCTTTAAGGCTGTGAAGCACTTGACATACGTTCTCTCCTTTGGTATAGTTGTTGCCCTTAACCATCTCCAGACTCTGATGCTTACTTACAGACTGATCTTATAAACGACAAACCTTTCTTTCCTACCACCAACCGAAGTTTCCCTTTATGCTTAATTTGTCCAGTTCCAATGCAACCTCTACCCACAGCCAGTAAGGCGATTCAGATGTCTTCAGTTCAGATCTGTTGCTCTGCATATCTCCATTGAGTTTCTTTAATTATAATTCTAACATTCCAATCCTATAAATAGTATGGTCCCTCCAGAGTAAATTTTGCTTCATAACATTGTTTTACTTAGCCTGTTTTCACAGAAAATGATCAACCTTAGGCAGGCTACACTTATACCAGACAAGAATCATAGCAGTCTAGGACTGTTTAGTACAGGGACAAATCACCTTTATACCACTTAACAATGCTTCAGGGCACCACTGGGTCATGGCATAGTATAATAACTGATATGCCATAACATGACTCTGAACAGAGATATATGCAATACTTTTTAGAAATGCATCTCTCAAGAATTTTTCTTAAAGCATCAGCGTTTGAAGAAATAAGCATGTTATATGGAGCAAACCATTCCTTAATGATGCCAGATAAATGAGGTACCACTGTACCTAGGAAATACAAATCAGGGTAGTTTGTAACATCTGCTTATTAGTCTTAATAAAGTTCATTTTTATCCCTTAAAGAGAAACAGGAAATCCTAGATCTGTAACTTTTCAAATTTCCACTTGTGAGTTGAGATTAATTGATTTCACTATCCTGAAGACCTAATTGGGCATCATAACACCTGGAGATTGTGCTGATTGCTGAGAATGGAAGATATATGCTTTTCCTCCGTAATAGTAAAGGAAAAGATATGAAGTTGTGATGTAATGGTTGCAAATATTAAGAGTAGTACTGTTTGCAAATGTTGTTATACTTGTTCATCTTTCCTTGTTTCCATGGCAACAAGTAACTATGTATAGCATAGGAGACCAGTGGCTGCTAATCTGATTAAATAGCAGCAAGTGAGCCAGCATCATTGTAGTATACGAACAGTCTAAAGTTGAATATTTATAATCAATGCTATTTCAGATTAACTCATGAAGATAATAAAAAGAAAACATAATTCTGGGAAAACCAGACTGTTTTAGTTGTCTGAAAAGAGTGGGCTAAGTGCTAGAAAACAGACGATGTAGAGACTCAGGATCTGCTTTTTCAGTGAAAGTCAAATAGTCAAGTAGGCAAAATGATGCACTTGAAAATATGAATCTTAGTCTCTTGGTTGTGCCATTGATTACCTGGGTCCTTCTAGGCTTGGTTTCTTCATTCACATAATGAAAAAAAGGTGGCATTGTTAAAGATCCTTAGGTTTGTTTCATAGGTGCTAATATTTATACAGTGTTTTTGAATTCTTACATCAGGATCTTCATATGTTACTTGCATGTGACATGAATGAATGGGAATGAAAGGAAAATACTACAGTGGGAAGGGATCTTGTCCAATTTGTGAGAAAATGAAGGCTCAGAGTGATTATGTAATTTATCCAAGATCACTACTGAGACCAAGATTTCCTGACCTACAGTCTTGTTTTTTTATAACATAGAAATTAGGTGATAAAGTGAACTCAGGAAAACCCGAGTTCAAATCCAACATCAGAAACTTGCTAAGTTGTGTGACCTTGGGGAAATCATTTAATCTCTGTTTGCCTCAGTATTTGCAGTCGTAAAATAAGAATTATAATAAGACTTCCTTCCCGTGAGTGTTGAAATTAACAAGTGAGAATATTTGTAAAACGCAACACAATGTCCAGCTCATAGTGGGCAATCAATTAAGAAATGCTTATTTCCCTCCTTCTGTACCTTACCTCTAGAATGGACTGGTGGTTCTTGACAACAAACAAGGAAATAATCAAC
>CM053770.1:378237296-378289721 GCA_028658325.1 Potorous gilbertii | reverse complement strand
AATTCTCCAAGGAATAATTTGAACTTTACCTTGGTTGGTATTTATTGCTTACAACAAGCATACACACTAACAACACCCTCATCTTTTGTGGACCGATTTGAATGATTAGCTTTCTTACTCTGACTCAGACAACCACGGTAATTGGGTACACTTTGTAACCAATAATTCGTTAATCAGGACAAATTTGACTTCTTCACAAAATAGAAATAAAATACATTACCCATTGGCCTTGACTGAAAAGAATGTTCTATATTTAATACGGACTACAAATTGCAATGAGGCAACACAAAGCGTCCAAATTAGACCCTGGGAGGACTCATTCCTTTTGGAAGTTTATTAGTACTCTCATCTACTGGGGCAACATTTATCATCCCGCTAAAATAGTGTGCTAAATATTACTCCAGGGGATTGAAGAAAGTAGCACGCCTCACAATGTCTCATTCAATCAACATCTGTGAGAGGACAATATCTCATTCTTTCATTTCTTAAGTTTCTCATTTGCATACGCTGTCTATTTACCCCAAATGACTTATTATTCATAAAATCCTATTCTATTAGAGTTGGAAGGAACCTCCATCATCATCTAATCCAACCTGTACCTGAATAAGATTTCCCCTTATAACATCTCCCCAAAGGAGTCATCCAGCCTCACTTTAGAAGACTCTCATGAGAGTGAGTTCTCTGTCTTATTGGACAGCCCTTGAAATGGACCAGTTTTCCTACAACACTGCATTGTGAACCTATGATTGTATCAGTGTGAAAATTCCCTCCACCAATACAACTTACAGTCTTTGTGGTTAAGTCATTTTCAGTCACGTCTGACTCTTTGTGACCTCATTTGGGGTTTTCCTAGCAATGATACTGGAGTGGTTTGCCATTTCCTTCTCCAACTCATTTTACAGATGAGGAAACAGAGGCAAACAGGGTTAGGTGATTTGTTCAGGATCACACAGCTAATAAGCGTCTGAGGCAGGATTTGAATTCTAGATGACTCATCTTCCTGGTTCCAGACCCAGTACTCTATCTACCACACCACCTAGCTGCCCCATAATTTGTAATCTATCCTTAGCCTACTGCTTTAAAGAGGCTCAGATATGTTGTAAATTAATGAGTCCAGTACTCTATCTACTACTATGAGCTGTTTTTAGTATTTGGAGCTTCCAGTGATGCAGAGGGCCAGCTGGTCTGCAACTTAGTGTTAGAGAGCAGTCTAGGGCACTGAGAGATTAAGCAATGTGTCCAAGGTCACATAAGCAATATGTTTCAAAGGCAGTATTTGAACTCAGATCTTCCTAAATCTGAGACCATCTCCCTATCCACTAAACCATGCTACTATTTAATGTAATTTCTGTCATCTCCTCAAAAGAAAAGCTGGCACTATTAAAAGAAACTCATAATTAGTAAGACCAGAAATTAATTTTAAATTTACATAATAATTTGTTTTCTTGCTAGAGCTAAACTATGTTTGGAATTTATTATAGTTAGCAGCAAATTCTGAACTGTGAGGCTAGTTCTCTATCCCCTATATTGTACTGCTTTTCTCTATGTCTGTGTATATGCATATACATATAGAAACATATATATATACATATATTTCTATACAATATATGTTGATTTGTATATATTTTGAATAAAAATGCAAATTTAACACAAAAAGAAATCATTTTTAAAATATTTATCCTTCTGATTTAATAAAAGTAGTGAAAAGGAACAAAATTGCTTACATTCCTAGATAGAAGTGCCTGTTGTCATTACTGAAATGTAATGGGAAATCAGAGCAGGTCTAATTTTTTTTTAAAACTCCCTAGCTGGGAAAAAATACACTTAGTACTCTTACAGTCTCTTTTCTGCTGCTTTCGTTTCTTTGTGCATTTGACTTTTCAATGAAATCTGTGACCGAAGAAAAACTGAACCTTATACTGAAGGAACATGAAATAGATTGGGATGACTGTGAAAGAGGAGACAGCCAATGTAGCTCTGGCCAATGTAAATTAGGAAAACTGAAGTTTTCTTTTCTTCTAGCCTATTGCTGTTCTAATGAGGGTAACATAGAAAGCAGGTCACCTCCATTGTATACTCTCAATTGCCTGTGCTAGTGTAACACATCATATGTACCCAGCAGGGTGAAAAGAAGGGCAAAGGAGGTTAAGGACAAGTTCACAGGAAACAATCTCCTATACCCTTTCAAAATGTCAATGAAACAAATGGGAAATGGAATTAATGGTACATAATTAGTGGAATAATTATCTTAAATAACCATGAAATTATATTTTGCCCCCTTAAGATTTTCTCTCCACTGGTATAAAGTACAACCAGGAATACTTCAAGTCACAAATGTAAGAGGAGGAAGGGAAACATTAAAGCCAGTTAAGCTATCCACATATCACATCTTTTAGCTGTGGCATTTGCCGTGCTAATTGGCTTGATGTTTTGCTTAAATACTAAGGTACATGTGACTGAAACAATCACACGATACTTCATTTAGGTGCTTAGTGTCAGGAAAAACAGCATTTGTGCAGCAGAGAAATGTTTAGTCTTCATAAAATATGCCAGCATAATGAAAGGAAGAGAGAAAATAACAGCCAGTGAGTGGTAAAACATAATTCACCCTTCTCACCTACACTTCTAATATCACAATTACTATTTAAATAGAAGAAAATTCAGTAATGCTAAAAACCTGGCCCTGACTGTTTTGGGCACCCCTAATGCTGGCACAGTGGAAGAAAGCTACGAGCTATAAGCAAATGTCACATTCTAAAGCCTACAATCAGGGCATCAGTAATGATATGATTGCCAGCTTAATTAAATATGATCAGGACTTTGCTTTCCCAGGCCATTCAAATAAAACCTTCTCATCCTACAGCTGTCTTGCCTGGCCCTCATTTCTAGGGGAAAAATCCATCATGGACAAGGAAAGAATTATGCTCTAGATTGAAAAGTGGATTTTCATTTTCATGTGTTACAACCAGGCAACTCTATCCTTTTGGTTGACAAGTATGATATTGCAACCATACTGATGTAATCTTGGTTTAAGCCCAATATTTCATGAATGCTTCTCATTTCTAGCCAAGATTTAGAGATATCAACAGTAAACACATCATGTCTTTATAGCGGTTTTTGCTCCCCTCTGACACCCTTTTTGTGATACATTTTGTTACATTAATAGAATTCTGGGTGGTATGTGATGTGGTATGTGTGTGTGTGTTTACAGGATGGAATAAGTGCCTTGTTATTTTCAGAGAAACCATATCCTTTTTTTTTTTTTACCACTCATAGAAAAATGTTGGGTATTATGCCACAAGAGTGAAACCATTTCAGTTTCAGTCATGAGCAATATGCTAATGAAACAGCACAGAGCCCCACGAAATCATGTCAACATAATCTGCAGTATGCACAGGAAAAATGAAATGTCAGCCAATTCTCACAAATGGCAAATGGTTTTACTGCTCAAGTACATGGCTTATAAATCTGTTGTTTCAGGAGAGGAAAAACACAAAGAGTAGACCTTGGGAGGAAACTGAACAATTATACCTTTAAACTTTCCTCCCAGAAAAATGATGATATTATGTGGGTGGAGTTTTAATTTGAGATGCTTTCTCTGTCCACACTATTCAAATGATAGATTTAGTAATTCCCAAGTCAAATGATCACTTTTTAAAAATTAGCGTTTGTGTATGAGGGTGAGGCATTTTGTGTAGCAATTAATTGTAAAGAGAAGAAATCATTCATCCCCTTAAAACACCAAGGGGGAAAAGTCTCTTGTAACTTAAATCAATAAATGTATTCATGTATACCAAGTCATCAGTTTGGGCAAAAGTTGACAAGGATAGCCATAGACAGTGATGCAGAAGCATTAGGAGTACTTCCCATATGGTATAAGGTAAATGTGAAAACAAAATGTCTGGCACTTTCAATTTTTTAAAAAATATTTAATGTGTATCATTAGGATTGTAAAATTTGCGGCTATAGATATAAATACGTTGATTTATACATTTTAGGGGAGGAGATACATTTTAGCAATAGCATTTGACAAAGGAAGAAAATGTAGATATGTTGATCTATGCAAAAAAGTAATTTTTTTAAGTGTCTCAAATGCAAATGAACAAGTTGAAGGATCCAGTTTTAGAATAGTAGTGATGAATCGGTGAGGAGGGGGCTAATAATGGAGGATGAAGAGCAATGCAGAAGACTTCATGGAGATATTTAATTCTAATGTATTCCCTAAGACCATTAAACAATGAAAAGGAATGAAGGCAAAAACAAAACTATAGAAAACTTGCATGAGACCTGATGAAAACCCATCATCACAAGAGCCCTCGTATATGAGGATGAAAAGACGACAACAAATAGAAGGTGGAACAAAATCCTATATTAATCTAATTTTCACCACCAATGACAGTAGAACTACATTTAGATCAATTTTCCACTAAATCTTGTCCACTTAAAAAACATTTATTCTTTCTTCAAAACTCATCCAGACAGTTACCAACTTATATGTAGGTGATAATGACAGTTGTCTCCAACTTGTCTCTCTATATGTAATCCCCAGATTCTTGTCATATCCAACAAATTAATCATCTTAAAATTCCATTTTCATTATATTATGAAGATAATTGCTTATTATGAACCAATATCTGCTACATGGATGTAGAGGTATAAAAATTCTATGAAGAACTTGACAAGATCCTACAAACTGTGTATGTATGTATGTACATGTATGTGCATGCAAATGTATCGATATTTAGTGACTTCAATGCAAAGATAGGACATAGGAAAGGATGGTAAAAAGTAATTACATAATATAATCCAGATTTAAAGGAATAAAGAGAACAAAAGCTTATAGGTTATTCAGAAATCTCACACATATCTACTGGTTACTGTTGTTTTTTTGTTTTTTTTAACTAAGTGAGCTAGACAGTACTGGAGATGGCAAGCACCCAGGACAACATCACATACAAGCAAGTGAGACTGACTGTCTTAAGAGATAGGATGCAATGAATTACTGATGGGTGAATTGTATCGGAATTGGTTATCTGTTTGCTGTCAGATCATCAACTAGTAAGAGTAAAGGTCAAAACCAACATCAAATTAAAAGGATATATAATGATAAGAAGTAGCAGATGTCTACTGTTGCAACAGCTTCCCCCTGACCCTTTCAAATAAGCCACTGAAACTGAATAATGGGAAATAGAAAAAGGCAGATATTTTGACACAAATTATCACCATTTCCTGGAAAATTTTGACTGACTTTCTTGAAAACATAATTCAAATAGTGTTTAACCTCTAAGATTATTTTTCATATATACAGTATATATCTTATATGTGCCTGCTCATAAGTTATTTCTCCCATTAAAATGTGAGCTCCTTCAGGGAGGGAGACCCAAAGTTTAAGGACAATGCCTGGCACATAGTAAAGACTTAATAAATGCCTATTGATTAAAATCATTAAAAGATCATTAAATAAGATCATTAAAAGTATCCTAGGATCCCCTTGCTAGAGACAGAGACAGAAAGAACTAGTGAGGGCAACACCAGTTTAGTACACAAACATATATGTGTAACAGAATGAAGGAGGATGGAAGAAAATAATGAAGTACTTCACCTTCATAAACAACGAAAAGACATGGAGGCAAAAACAAACCTATAGAAAACTTGTATGAGACCTGATGATAACACATCATCACAAGAGCACTCGTATGTGAGAATGAAAAGAGGACAACAAATAGAAGGTGGAACAAAATCCTATGTTAATCTAATTTTCACCACCAGTGACAGTAGAACTACATTTAGATCAAACACCTGGTTCCCCATGTGCTTTATAAGATGCACTTAGAAAGACAAAGCTGGACATTGCATTAGAACTAGACCAAGCCAAACTGAGAAAATCTATGCTGGAGGTGACACAATTATCAAGACATTAAAGGATTGCTTTACATATGTCAAGGAGAGAAAGATCCTAAGAAAATGGCAGATAGGTGGGACAGCAGATAGAGTGCTGGTCTTGGAGCCAGGAAGACTTAAATCCAAATCCCACCTTAGATATTTTGTTAGCTGTGTAACCCCAGTTGACTACATCTTTTTATAGCCTCACTTTTCTCATCTCTAAAATGGGGGTAATATCAGCACCCATGTTACTGAATTGTTGTAAGGATCTAATTAGATAACATGTACAGTGGCTTGCTTAAAGCACTATAAAAATGCCAGTGGTTATCATTAATAAAGTGGGGAGAAATTGCAGACACTAATACCCCAAAAAGGTGATTGAGAGAGCATCCATCTACTATAATTTTTCAACTTCTAAAATATTTATGAAAATGATCTACAAATGATCAAGGAGTATTCTTGAAGAAAATGTGAGAAAGAAGAGGCAAGAATCTATGTACAATATTCTACAGCACACATCTTTATAGAAGTGACTGAATGTCATAGTGACTACAAGATCTATTTATTTACTGTTTGTACATTAGGAAACAACATTTGACTTAGAACAAAATATAGTCTTAAAGGCTTATCTTCAACAAGGAGTAGTATCTCATGCATATTATTATACAAGATTATACAAAGTTCCTTCATAATTACATCCAACTGCCTTTGGTTTATTAAAATCAAAAGAGACATAAAACAAGGAGATGCATGTTCACTAATAGTATCTGTCATTGCCATGGAACATATCTTGAATAGGCTTAAAAAATGGAAGAGAGATCTTGAGTGGATTAAAGGACCTTAAACTGGGATATATAAACCACTTTTTAAAATGTTTTGATAATGCTATCCAATATAATAGGCTGTACTTCTATGTATCTTATTTTATAAATTCTAAAACATGATTCTCAGAAGGGGCTCATAGTTTTCATCAGCCTGTCAAAGGGGTCCATGACACCAAAGAGGTTAAGAACCCTGGATGTAGATGTGAATTTCTACAGATACTCCTCTTTTTCTATGATGTTACTATGAGAGCAGTGAGCCCAGGAAATTTACAGGCTATGACATTCAATGAGGCATACTAGAGGCAGCAAGGTGAAACAGTGATTAGAATGCTGGACCCGATGCCTTTAAGACATGAGTTCAAATATAGCCTCCGATAATAGCATTTTGAACTTAGACGTATCACTTAACCCTGTTGGCCTCATTTCCTCATCTACCTATACAATGTGGATAACCATAGCACTTAATTGCCAGTGTTGATGTAAAATAAAATGAGTGAATATTTGTAAAGTGTGCTATAAACCTTATAGAGCAGCAGCAGCAGCAGTAGCTGTAGCAGTAGTAGTAGAAGTAACATCAGTCCATTGAGTTATACTTGATTATGTATATCTGCTATGGCAACTGAAGATGGGCAGAGGGATTGGCTCAGAATTGAACAGGGAGAAGAAAGTAAGCTGGAATTTATTTGGGAAAAGCATGTAGTACTTTTAATGATGCCAAGCTACTTTCTGGCATTATGACTCTGATCAAGCATTTGAAGCTTTGAGTCATGTAAAGAGCTTTTAGATTTTCTGTTCAACTTCCAATGTAGAACTAGAGGCATGACTAGCTATTGAAAAGAGACAGATTCAGACTTGATGTAAGGAAAAACAATTCGAGCTGCCCCAGAATGGAATGAGATCTTCCAAGAAGTATCTGATCCTCCCTCTTAAGGGCCTTAAAAGAAAAGCTGAATGATCGTTTGTTGATTATGTTGTAATAAGAATTTGTGTTGATTTGGCCTCTGACATCCCTTTTAAATCTGAGATCCCATAATTCTGTGATGGAATATGGACATTACCTCAAGAATACTTATGGGACATATGCAGTACAAAGCCTGAAAATTATAATTACCAACTAAAAATTTTGATAGCTTCCATGAAACCAGACCATAGAGAATGTTGTCACCAGGGCATTTTAGAATTCAATGGTGCTAAAATTATTTGTAAATGATTAGGCAAATTCTGTACCTTACCCTAAATTAACTAGTAAGAAAATTGGCAACTGTCAAAGACTTTAGGAAAAAACATACAAGAAAAAGCTATTCATCAGCAATTTCACATAAAGCAATTAGAAAAGCAATTAATGAGTGGCGAGACTTGGGGACTAAGACTGAATTACTGGCTGGGAATGTATTTGTTTAGCCGTCTCTTCTTCAAATGTCAAGCAGAGCTCTTCCACAGTTAATATTGGGTGATATATTGTGAAGGACACTTGAAAACAGATTGTCTAATTGAGTTGTATGACCTATGCTGAGTTTCCCCGTCCAAAATACAGTCCCTGCCCACCTAAAACCATTCCCCCAGAAAAGGTTTAGTGAAAACCAGAACTCCAAGATACAAACAAAAGTCCTACAAATTAATTTCTTTCTGGTCTGGGGCTATTAAATGGGAGTGCCAGCTTTTCTTTTGATGAGGAGAGAAATCCAGCTTAACGGTCCATCTGGTTCATCAGTCAGCTGAGTGAAAGGCAGAGGGGTATTCTTAACAGAAGCTTTTTATAGACTAAGCCATAACATGATTCACCCTCATGATTTAGCAAATGAACTTCATCTAGAGTCATTTGCACTAGCAAAGGGGTAGCCACTCCTCTACTCGTACCACTTTGATTCTTATACACAGATGGATTAGCACAGATTCCTAAGAACATAACTGCAGAATGGTAGCACTGCAAAGGACTTCAAATATCATCAGTCTCTTCACTTGACCCATGTGTGATATTGATGCGTATTGCTCAAATTCTTAAGGAACAAAAAGTTCTAGATAGTAATCATCACTACAACCAGAGTTATAGACTAGCAAAACACAATAGGACAGATAGATATTTTCTTTCTGCTCCCTCATCAAGCCTGTATCCTACAAATGCAGTCATTACATAGGCATAACCCCTCGCAGATTTACCAGCATGGGAGATGCTGACTGGGCAATACAGCTTTTGAATAAGCATAATGAGACTACTCTGTTGATCCCATATGTAGAAATTCTCTGGACATCATTCCATGATATTGACTCCTTTCTCTCATTGGAGATCCTACCGGGCCTCCTTTTTGGAGAGGGGTCCTGGTCAGTCAACCTTCATTCTCTTCCTGGTTATGCTTCTGACTTTCTGAACTTTGCTACAATGTGCCCCCAGGACGACTGTCATCTCATTTTCATCTTCTTTTTTGTGTATGATCTTTTCCATTAGAATGTAATCTCCTCTGTGGCCAAGTACTGTCTTTCTTTTTGGCTTGTATATGAATCCCCAGCACTTAGCACAGTGTGGGCACATAGTAAGCACTTCATAAATGCTTGTTGCCTGGTTGCCTGCCTGACTCAACAGTAAAGCAACTAAGCTATTAAAAATCTACCTGAAGGGGTGTGCCAAAAAACCTAGTTTCTTGTTGAGGAATCTTGACTGTTTCATTCTAAATGAAACTATACTCAGATGTCAAATGTGGCTTTGTACTATTTTTATTTAATTAAAATTTTTATTTTAAAATAAGCTTTTGGATGCCTTTTTCATAATACATTCATTTCTATAAATACCACTACTCCCTTCCAGTATTGAACTCTTATTTGAAACAAAGAAAAACTTATTGGGGCAGTTTACTAGCAAAATTTTGCTTCTGTGTAGGCCTCTATCTCTCTAACAAGAGAAAGAGGTATGCTTTACTATCTTTTTTTGGGGGACAAGTTTTGTCATTAGTTATTCATAGTTCATATACCTTTTAATTTTCTTTGTACTTACTTTGCTGTAGTCATGGTATGCATTTTCAAGGAAGGAAATAAGCAGTTACAAAGTACCTGCTACACGCCAGGCACTGCGCTAGGCACTTTACAAATATAAACTTTTTTGATCCTCACCACAACTGTAGGAGGTAAGTACTGTTACTATCCTCATTTTAAATTTGAGGAAACTGAGACAGAGAGAGGTTAAATGACTTCACAAAGTCACACAGGTAGCAAGTGTCTGAGCCAGATTGGAACTTAGGTTTTCTTGATTCCAGGCCAAAACTTCTATCTACCGTACCACTTAGTTATCCAAATTTCTCCAAATTCTGCTGACATCACTCTGTATCAATTCATATAAGGCTTCCCCTTTGAATTCTGCATTTTTTGCTGTACAATAATATCCCATTTTGCAATTTGTTCAGACATTCCTCCATCCATTGTGGGTCCCTCCTTTGGTTAAAGTTCTTTTTTAATTTGAATACTTTTCAAAGTGAATCTTCACAAACAAATCAAACAAGACTTTGGTGGTGGGAATAGTGTATGTGTGTGTGTGTGTCTGTCTGGGTATCTGTGTGCATGCATGTGTGTGTATATGTATGTATGATGCATGTATACGAGATTCAAACATATTAGAATCTAGCAAGGAATCATGTGACTTCATGGTTAAGTTCTCTCCAGTTTGAATTAAAGGTTCAGGGAGGTCAGGTCATCTGTCTGAAGCTCTTAGTGTAAAGGAACTGAAGTGGATTTGAATCCAAATCCTCGGACTTTAAATCCTCTCTACTATCCTTTCCCAGAAGTTCATCCAGATAGTATTAATTTCTTGTAACTGCTGCCCTAAGAGCTGAACCTAGTCTTACCTAAAATCAGGCCTTCTTCTCTTTCTTTCCTTACCCCTTCCATTAAGCATAACATTTTTTTTTGTGGTGTAGTGGATAAGGCAATATACCTTCCTGGGTTCAAATTCTGCCTTCAGTACTTATTTTCCTGGGCAAATGATTTAACCTCATTTTGCCTCATTTTCTGTATCAGTAAAATAAGGATGTTGAATTCAGTGGCATTTATGGATGTGACTTTTAGCTCCAAATTTATAATCCTTTTTTTTGTCATAGAAACAATACTAGATTTAATGTCAAGATTAACTTCATTGTCACTTGAAAAGTGCATGATAGTAAACTTTACTCATGCATAAGGTATGACAATAAAGTAATAAAACTGATTCAAATGCATCTGAGAAAACTCCTAGGTTGCATTTTCTAATCACTACCTGTACTCTCTCTTTCCCTTGATGTCCTTTTGTCTTACACTTCATCTCAAGTCTCCCAGTCCATTTGTATATTATATAGTCCTTAATACTTCTCTGATACTTGGAGGAGGGAAAGGGGACTGTCTCATACTGATTAACATGCAAACTAGATAAACCTCCTCCAGATAACAGAGTTGACAGTATATAATTATAAATACATTATTTTCATAGTTTATAGCTGTTAACTCACTCAGATCATGTTTTAAATTCATAGTTATCTTCTTGTTTTTGCAAAGTGGTTGCTGGCAGATAGAAAGATTTGATGCTTCCTAATTTGACAAGAAATTAAAAAACAAAGTGTACAAGTAAAATAATGGTAGAGCTATCCCCAGTTTTTTTACTTAGTGACGGAGGAAAAGAAGAAAAATGGAGAGGGAAAAAGAAGGGAAGGGAAGGAAAATAAAGGAAAGAAAAGGAGAAAATAGGGGAGTAAAGGAGAGGAGAAAAGAGGACAGGAAAGAAATAGGGGTAAAGGTAGAAGGAAAGACAAATCCCTTCATCTCCTTCCTGGGTCACAATCCACTCCACAAAATGCTCCAATCCTCCACTGAGTTGGCCTACATTTATCTTTTTTACAGATCAGCTGATCTGTAAATCTAATCATTGTTCATCCACTGGAATCGCTACCTGGAAACTCAGTAAGGGTTAAATCAAGCTGACAAGAATGTATTAAGTCCTTATTATGGAGAAACACTTTGGTGGCACAGTGGATAGAGTGCTGGGCCTGGGTTCAAATATGGTCTCAGACACATACTATCGGTGTGATCCCAGGCAAATCACTTAACTGCTTTCTACCTCAGTTACATTCTTCAAATATAAAATGAGGATAAAAACATTACCACCCAGAGTTGCTGTGTGGACCCTAAGAGATCATATTTGTAAAGCACACAGCACAATGTCTGGCACATGACAGGTATTTAATAAATGCTTATTCCCTTACTTACCTTCCTCTACTGTGTGCCAGGTATCACACCAAGAGCTCAGGATACAAACACAAGAAAAAGGAAAGGAAAGGGAAAGGGGATGAGAAGAGAAGGAAGATGGGATTCTAAAGCTAGGACTTGAAATCAAGAGTTGAGCAGCAGAGAGGAGTAGACTTTGGGAGCCCAGGTGAGTGACCCTCCCAGCAGTGACATTATACCCAAAGGACAGTTTCTTAAGGGCTCTATGATGAGCAAAAGGACATCAAGGCTCTGCAGAACCAGATACATGAGTTGCCTTGGCTACATATGTCTCCATACCATATACTTGAATTCCCATAGAAGCTGCAATATTTGTAGAAAAACACTACCCAAGTTTATGGGAGGAATATATTAAAGCTACTGTTCTTCCTATGTCATCTTAGTAAAAAGCCTTTGCTAAGAGCTAATTGTGTCACTGGCTGGTTATTAAAAGGAGGGATCACACCAGTAAGGATTCATGAGAGATAAGGGGGATTGTATCCCCAGGAATCCTTTATTCTCAGGTAGCAGTTGTCCTCTGTGGGATCCAACATGCTAGTAGGAGAATCCTGAATAAGGGCACTGACCCAGAAGGGTAACCACAGCAATGCAGACTGAAACCTACTCATGTAGGCCCATCTCATGTAACTCTTGTCTAAGTTATGCCATATCTTTGCACATCCAATGTTCTGGGAAACTTTCCTGAGTTCTCCTGACATGATAACACATTTCCTTGATGACATCTTGACATCACTTCCATAGTACCTTATTTGTAATGTTCAATAGCATTCTCAGGCTTATCCTGTACTTCTCCATCATGTTCTGGGTTATCCTCAATAGCATTCTTTAGGGATGAAAAATCAAAAGTAATCTCAACTGGGCCGACTGAGATAACTAACTCTACACTATATCTGACCAATGCCTTCATCATTGCTTGCTCCAATTTTGATCTAGATTGTTTATTATGAACTACTCAGGAGTATTATGAACTACTACTCTAGACCAACATAGACGCCCTTGAATACCGACAGTCACCATTATAACAATACGTAGGAAGCATAGTAGACTACCAAACACAGAGAGTGTTTCATCTTGTCTTCTCTGCTTCTCACTCCAGTGAACTCTTACAATACTATTTTATACTTTCTTCTAGTTCCTCTCAGATCCTCTACGTAAAGAAGGCAGTCAGCCCAGTCATGTCTTCATTCCTCTGTGGGCTTCAGTCCTCACTCTCTAGACTTTTCTACCATATAACATCAACCTTTTTATCTTTGAAGGTCACTCTACCCCTGGACTTCTCACACTGGAAATATACACCACCCTTAAGGAATCCCATTGACTAGTTCCTCCCGGAACTTCAATTTTATGGAAAGTGCCCATGCTAGTAAAATCTTTTTTTCCTAACCAGGGTATGTTACTATCTCTCAGAACATTCTCTTTCATGTCCCAGCTCAGGCACTTTTCTCTACCTTTCTTCAGTGTATCCTTTAATATATTGTCATTCTCTATTAGAATATTAGCTCCTTGAGGATAGAAGCTATCTTTCTGCTTGTGTTCAAATTCCCAGAACTTACTATAGTGTCTAGTGCTTAAAAAATGCTTACTGATATCACCTGACTTATCACCATATGTAGGTCAGCTCAAAAAATACCAATCCATTTCTTGGCTCCCCCAAATAGTTTGGCCACAGTATTAGTGCTAGAAGCCACCACTCAATCTAATGACATGGAGACCATCACTAGGTAGCCTTCTGACCCATTATACTCCTCTGCCTTAATCCCCTACAGTGGATCAGAAGCACCAAATCCTTTATCTACTATTACTTCAGTTGAATGCATACATTCACCTAAGTAAAAGAACAAAAAAATTTTCAACATTTTATTTTGGGGTTTTATAGAGATAGCTAGAATTCTAGAGCCTTCTAGGCATATAAGGGAAAATTCTTTCTATAAATAATTACGATTCAATTCAACAAGCACTTATTAAGTGCTTGTTATGTGAAAGGCATCATGCTGGAAACTAGGGATATAAAGGCAAAAATGAAAAGCAGTCTGCCCTCGGGGATATAATTTGTAGACAGATGTGACTATACAAGATAATTTGAGGAGAGAGAAAGCATTCACAGGGAGGAAAAGTAGGCAAGCTTTCTCCCAAAATGTGATAACTGCATTGAGATTTGAAAGAAGCTCAAGATTTAAGAGGTGCAGGACAGGAAGGAGGGTGTTCCAGGCAAGGGACAGAGATCCTATGCAAAGGCATAGAGGTGGAAATAAGAATGCCAGGTTCAGAGAAAATGCTAGCAAACCAATCAGTCCTCTACTTCCAATATGCATTCACTTTCTGCTATTTGAAGATGTTGTTGTGTCTTGCCTAAGGCTGTTTCTAAGTAGTTCATTTAGAACCCTGTGTTCTTGGCCTCTAAGCTAAGAGAGAGAAGAAGCTAATCCTGAAATCAAAGGGAAAGTTGCCAGATATGTAAAGATTCATTACATAGTCTAATATCTCATGATGGGAACACAGAATACAAATTATATTTCATGCTTCTGACAAACTGTTTTCCTTAAAGAAAAAAAGCTATGAGTTTATTCTGAAGTTATTTCATATGTAAATATGGAAAATTATGAAAAAGGAAATTATTCTATGAACATTGGTTATATTCTTGGTTTGATTTTTATACCACAATTGCTTTGGAGGGCCTAGAATTGAGTATCACCACAATGGTAGAAAACACCTCTTTATAAAACTTTTTTCCAAGTGATAAGACTTTTACCCTTGCCAAGAAAATATGGTTCTGAGATAGCTTTGGGTACACCGTAAGAAGACAAGATTAAGAGTTTGGCTCTGCTGCTTTCTAGTTCTGTGACTTTGGGGTGTTATTTAACCTCTTTAGGTTTCTATCTTGTCTTCTGAGATTCATTCTGTAGAGAAGAAGGTTGACTGAGTAGGTAGTAGGATACCATTGGCATCAGTTAGATCTCAGTTCAGATTAGCTGTGTGGCCATGGTCAAGTCACTTAATCTTTCAGTGCCATAGGTAAGTCACTGAGAATCTAAGTTACAGCTAAATTGCATATCTACCTTGGTGGAAGGAAATTCCCCAGGGGAAGGTCTCCACACTGATAAAATCACAGATTTGGACCATCAGCTCAATGTTGGGCACATTGTAGATGCATGTTGTTTCAGGGAGTGTGGTGCAGTGGAGTGAGTATTGGATTTGGGGTCATAATTTGGGTTCAAATTTAACTCTGTTATTTAACCCTGGGCCAGTGTATCACCAATGCAATATTCATAGCTCTGGTGATGACTATGAATATACCTGCATAGTTCTCAATCACCAAGTATAAAAGATACTCATATAGAAAGCAGAAGAAAACCATTTACTCAGATACAGAAAACCAAGCCCCCAAACCAGAAAGCCAAATCCATCATAGTAGCCAAGAAGTCAAAACATTAACACTGTAGGAATTAAAGCCATTCCCAAGCCTCACACCCTCTATGCCACCCTGCCCCACTCCTCCCTCGAGCCTTCCTGCAAACAAACACTCAGAAGCCTAGCTGTCTGCTTGCCTGTGTCCTCACCCTCCCTTTGCCCTACCTGCTCTCAATAACTTTCAGCCCTGTTCCAAACCTTCCTGTTTCACCCATTCAGCAAGCCTCTCCCACCACATATGACTTAGGCTTCCATGTGATTTAAACAGGTCACATGAGCCTATTAATGAATGGGAAAGATCTTCTCATTTAAATCGCCATTACAAGTCACTCATAGAGACTCCTGGTTTGAGGTAATCTTCCATCTACTATGTATGTAACTTTGTTGTAACAGTTTATTTACATGTTGTCTTCCCTATTGGAATGTACATTTCATGAGATAAAGGACTATTTTTGCCTGTTTTTGTATCCTTAGTATTTAACACAGTGCTTGGCTCTGTGAGCTTTTAATAAATTCTTATTGATTAATTGATTGACAACCACTTTGCATTACCTGTAAAACAAAGCAGTTGGACTAGCAGACCTGTAAGATTCCTTACAGCTGTAAATTCATGAATTCATTCATTCATCAAGCACATTAGTGCCTTCTATGTACAGCAATGATTGCAGTAGGTATTGTGGGGATGGGATTGGAGGTGGGATAAAAGTAAAGCATAAGAGACTTTATCCATCATAGGAATAATAATTTAATGAGAAGACAAAATATTACTATAGAACAACAAAGGAAAAAAACTCATAAATATTTGAGAATCACTGAAATTTTCAAAACTGTGACTGACGGTAGTGCACATAATCAACAGCTAGTATGACCAAATTGGAAAGATTTTAAGAAGGAGCCCAGCAATACACTGTGACTGTTACCCCAAAAACCCACTTGGCTAATTCTGGAGAGGCTTAATACTAGAACTTTGGCCACAAAGTGATGGATTTTTTAGCTATGGCAAATTAGAAAACATGGACATGAAGAAGTTTTCGGTTGTGCTCGTGAAGAAAGTGCTCACTCTGAAGAACTTTGTATCTTTCAAAGGATCAAATAAAATCATAACAATGATGACAAGGTCATGTATTTGTAAAAAATTAAAACCATCAGGGCAAATACACTTAAGTAGTAAGGAGAAGACAAAATATTATACTGAAGATTCCTGTTCTGTGACAACATTTTCCCTGTCCTGGAAGTTAATGACATTTTTAATGCCTTAAAAATTCTGAGTGGGTTTTTAAAGATAAGAAATTATTTCTAATGAAATAGACTTGACATGTTCCTTTAGAAAGTTCTAGATTAAGGAAAATTCCATTTCCCCTAGTTTTTAAATTCTCCCGATTTCCTGTATTTTTTTTTTTGTACTAAAAGGTTAGTTACCATTTTACCCATCTATTCGCTGTTAATCTAACATATTTTCCTAATAACAGGAATAATTAGATAATCCCCCACTTCCCTGAATTCTCATAGGCTTTTACTTATACCCCCTTATAATACAGTTTAATGTTTAAATTATAATACAGTTTATATTAAATTATAATAATATAATTAAATTATATAATTTAATATAAAAAATAAAAAATATATAAATATAATTAAATAATATAATTAAATTATAATACAGTTTAATGTTTAAAAACATTAAAATTTATTTATTTGGGAGCATGCCTTATTTTTCCTACTAAGATGTAAGCACGATGAGGGCAGGAGTTGTTTCAATAAGCACTAGGAAGCAGCTAAATAGTTCAGTGGATAGAGTGCTGGACTTGGAGTAAGGAAGCCCTGAGTTCAAATTTAGCCTTAGATACTTACCAGCTATGTGACCATAAGCAGGTTACCTAATTTCTTTGTGTGCCTTAGTTTCTTCATATATAAAATGTGGATTTTAATGGCACCTATTTTCCAGGGTTGTTATGAGGATAAACTGAAATAATATTTTTAAAGCACTCTGTAAATCTTAAAACTTTATATAAATGCTAGCAATTAGTTTTTATTGTTTAAAAGGTAATTTATATGTACTCAATAAACATTTGTATTGTATTTGTTGAATAATTGAATAGATGTAAAAGCACAAAAAATTACAAAAAATCAAGTAAGGGGGAAAATTTAATTGATAGCAAGGTATTTCAGCAAAACTATCAATCATTTAGTAATTTTAAAAATAAACAAGAGGGTTTTCATCCTTCATTCATATACTAATTATTATTTGAAAAAAAAGGGGGGGAAAAAGAAGTGCCTTAGGTCAGTAACACTGACCCAGGAAATAAGACACTGAATTTTAATCTGAGTAGTAAGGATTTTATGACTTTGGATATAAAATCTTTTTGCAACTCAGTTTCTTTATCCATGAAATAAGAATAATAGTTGCTCTAGCTACCTTCTAAGAACATTAGGGAGGTCCAATGAGTATTTAATGTAGATGAAGGTTCTCAGAAAACTATAAAGTATTACATAAATTATTGAAATCAAAGTATTAAGAAGAAAAACAAACCTACCATTGAAATACATTCCACATAAGAAAACTTCATAAATTTAATCACTTCCATGTCATTAGAGATAATGGATCTATGTTTCCAGTTAAGACTGATTCTATATTGAAGTGTATCCTATATTGAAGATGGAAATATAAATAGCAGCAGAAACATAAAACATGAACATCTGCTCCTTCTTGTCTGCAGGAAGGTGCTTTAAACACCTAATTCCTGGAACTAATATTTCCATAAGAGAATACTTCTGGGAAGGAAAAACAAATCTTATTATCATAAGTTTTTACTTGCCGATGCTATCAAGCTCCCCTCTGATATTTTCTTTCTTGACAAATCAAAATAAAACATCCTGGTATTTAAACCACTCTGATTTTCTACTAAAACTAGATAAAGTTTTAATGTAGTTCAAAGTGTTTTTAAACCATAGACTTTATAGAACACATCTACTCACTAGAAGTTGATGTAAGCTTCATATTTTGAAAGAGTTATGTAATTATTTTTGAAAAATACATTCCTCTTTATTATTTATAGAAAACAATCTGAGAGCTCTTCATTAATATATCAATTTTTCCTGAAAACTTCATGTACATCCAGTGGGGCTGGTGGAGAAATAATCTATATTTTTTTCCTGTCAATAGTAATTTTTAGCTATTCAGAATTTGATAATTGTGTTTCTGAGTAATTTACTATCTTGCTTAAACAAAAGTAGTCATAATAACAACTAGTATTTCATTAATTGCAATGTACTTGACAAACATTAACTCATTTTATTCTCAAATAGCTCTGTGAGATAGGTACTATTACCCTCATTTTACAGATGTAGAAACTGAAGCATAGAGAGGTTAAGTGACTTGTCCAAGGTCATACAGCTAGTAAGTGGTGAGATTATATTTGAATTCAAGTCTTCCTGATTTTAGGTCCCATCCATTTTGCCACCTAGCTGTCTATTCACTTTAACTCAACAACAATTTATTCATCCTCTGCTATTCATCATCTATTCAAAACTAAGCTGTGTTGGGTGCTATGGAAACAAAGACAAAAATAATAAAAGTCCTTGCTCTCAAGAAGCTTACATTCTTTAAATACAAAGTACAGAGCATCCCAAAAGTCTTAGTACAATTGTGAGGTATTAAAATTTGAAGCTGCACCCAGACTTTTGGCAGGAAAGAAGCAAGGGGAGAATAGAAGAAGAGAGAGAGAGAGAACAAATAGAGGAATTCAGGAAATGTCTTGTGTAGGAGATGGCACTCGAATTTAGCTTTGAAAGAAGATAAAGACTCTGAAAGACAAGACTGAAGAGAGAATATTTGCAATATATGGGGACTGTATAGACACAGAGGCAAAGGATAGAATGTCATGGACAGGAAACAGTCTCCAGACCAATCTGCCTAAAACCAAGAGTGTGTCAACGTGGAATATTATGGAAAAAGACAGGAAAGGGGCTCACATGGTGGAAGACACTGACTAAAGATTTTGCATTTATTTTACTAGAGGTAAGCGGGAGCTGCAGCTTGATGGCATATGCAGCTATCTGGTGCAGTGGACAGAGTGCTAAGCCTGGAGTCAAGAAGACTCTTCCTCCTGAGTTCAAATCTGGAAGGTGATACTAACTAGCTATGTAGCCCTGGGCAGATCACTTTACCTTGTTTGCCTCAGTTTCCTCATCTGTAAAATAAATGGGAGAAGGAAATAGCAAACCATTCCAATATCCTTGACAAGAAAATTCCAAATGGGATCAAGAAAGTTTGGACACAACTGAACAACCCCAACAAGTAGGAGCTATTGAAGTTTTGAGTAGCAGAATCACAAAGATTAATGATAAAACTAGCTATATAATACTAGAAGTTTTGTGAAATATTTTATATTACATTGATTGTCTCGCTTGATACAACAAGGTCATATCTATGTTTTAAGTTATCAACACAAAAGCTATGTGAAGAAAGGAAAGACTGATGTCAGGGAGACCAATTAGGAGGTTAATGCAATAGTCTAGGCACAAGGTGGTAAAGTTCAAAACCCAAATACTTGCTCTAAGTGGTTTGTTGTTGTTCAGGCATTTCAATCATGTCTGCATCTTTGTGGCCCCATTGGGGTTTTCTTGGCAAAGATACTGGAGTGGTTTGCCATTTCCTTCTCTAGCTCATTTTATGGATGAAGAAACTGAGGCAAACAGGGTTAAGTGACTTGCCCAGGGTCACACAGCTAGTAAGTATCTGATGCTGGATTTGAACTCAGGAAGATGAGTCTTCCTGACTCTAGGGCTGGTACTCTATCTATTGTACCACCTAGCTCCCCCTCCATGTATTATATGGATCTAAACTTCCATGATCAATTTTCTAATAATTAGAATGATACCAAATATACTCAGTACAAACTGATTTGGATATAATTGAATTTGTTTTCATGTTTCATTCAGAATAAAAATCTTACAAGGCTTCTGGGTTATGATGGAGAATATCAATAATCATTTACAATACTAAAGATGCAGAAGATAAAGAGGTATGTGTGAAGGTCTCAAATCAGGAGAATTTGATTCATGTCTTGCCTCTGCTGCTTGGTAGCACTTACTGGTTATTTATTGTGACTGTGGGTAAGGCTCTCCATTTTTCTATGGCTCTTAAAGGAGGGGATTGGAAAAGATGATTTCTAAACTAAATGCTCTAAGATTTTATGATTCTCTTCAAGGGCAGGAGAGTCCATTGAATTTGAACTGACCCCGTGACACAACTTGAAAGACTGTTTTTTTATTTTGTTTGTGAAAGGAGACTATTAAAAGAAATTTTATATCCATTTGCTTCTAGGTCATTTGTATATCTCAAAATGCAGTAATTATCGGGACCTTCTTTTTTCATTTTAGATCAAAGATTCTTCTCTTTTCTTTGGTAGTAGTTAGGATTTGTACACTTAAAAACCATAAATATAATAGAGGCAGCATAGTAGAGTATACAGAGAGTTGGTCTCAAAGCCAGGAGGATCTAGGTCTACATTCTGTCTGCAATATATATGGGCTTTCTGAATCTAGGCAAGTCATTTAGCCTATCAGTGCCCCAAGATTTTTTTTTAAGAGTATGAGGTATCTTATTTTATTTGGGGGTGGGGTTCTACACATATATTCTTATTAAACACATCTTCACATTAGTCACGTTGTATAGAAGAATTCAAACAAATGGGAGAAACTATGAGAAAAACCAAACCAAACAAAACGTAACACAAGGGAAAACAATGTGATTCATTCTGCATTCCAATTTCATAGCCTTTTCTGGATGTGGATGGCATTTTGCTTCAAGAGTCCTATGGGAATGGTTTCAGTGCCCTAAGATCTTAACTAAGACAATGTTATAGATGAGTCTCCAATGTGGGAAGGGGAAAGAATTTTCCATAACAATGATATCATAGGACCACACCAAAAATGTCCAGAGAATGGATTTCAACCTAGATCCTCTAGACTCCTAGGTTTGGTATATAATCCACTTTTATAATCCGCCTCTAATAACAAAATAGGAACTTGAATTTTCTAAGTATAAAAGATTAAAATCAGAATCAAGTGTGCTAAATAAGAAGGGCTGGTGTGTCAGATGATGAGAAGAATATCATGTGTTTAAAATATTAATATGGTTAATTTCTAATTATAATTTGGGCCTACTGCTCAATGAATTTAGAAACAATGATTTTATATATATATATGTATATATATATATATATATACATATATATATATATATATGTATATATATACATATAATCAGATATTTTTAAAAGATTCTTGTCCTCATTGATTTTTTGGACCTCATTTGCCATTTGGGTTAGCCTATTTTTAAAGGTGTTATTTTCTTCAGCATTTTGGGGGTCTCCTTTACCAAGCTGTTGATTCACTTTTCATGACTTTCTTGCATCACTCTCATTTCCCTTCCCAATTTTTCCTCCTCCTCTCTTACTTGATTTTGATTAAAAGAGAAAAGCCATATATATGTATATATACATATGTATATATACATATATATGGCTTTTGAGCCATAATAAGATCAACCTTCTCATGCCCACACTGACAGGCATATGATGTAGCCTGACCTCACATAATATCTATGATTAGCTCTGCAATATGCTAAATGCTCTTGGTTTTATGTTTTATTTTGTTTCTAACTTTGAATCTGGGATACCAAGCATGATTCTCATATCCTCCACCTTTTCATTTCACCTCCTCCCCCCACTAAAATAAAAACTCTTTGGGGGAGGAATTATATTCATTTTATTTTGTTGTTTGTTTGTTTTTTTTTTTAAATCTTAATATTTGCTATTCCTGGGGGCACAGTCAAGATGACAAAGTAGAAGGTTGGACCTGCTCCAGTTCTCTCCCCATATCCCATAAAATATCTGTAAAAATTACTCTAAACAAATTCAAGAGCAGCAGAAGCCATAAAACAACAGAGTGAAAGAGATTTCCAGCCCAAGACAGCCTGGAAGGTCAACAGGAAAGCTCTATCACACAAGGCTCAGAGCTGTCCATGCAGCACAGACAGGACGGAACAGACTTCAGGGCACAGAATCATGAATAGCAGCTGTGGTTCCCAGATTTCTCAACCAACAACACCAAAGACAGCTTCAAAGGCAAGAAAGCACTTTCAGTTGGGTGAGATGGGAGTGCTATCTGGCCCTAACCCCAGACCCAGGGAAGCAGCAGCTTCCACTTTTGGAGCTCTGAGCCTAAAGACCCTGGGGTAATCAATAGGCAATTTGAGTCTCAGTTCTGAGTGCTGGCATGGTGGAGCTGGTGGTGACTGTGGAGAGAGAATTCTACTCAGCGATCCTGGGCAGAAAAGAGTGCTTGTGGTTGCTCACAGACCAGAATGCAGGGCAGGAGAGGAGTAAACTCCTCTCCCTTGACTGTGCCATCTTGGGGGAACTGAGAACTTACAAGTCCCTAGAGTATAACCTCCATATGACAAAGGACTCAAAAGTCATATAACTGGCTGGGAAAATGCCCCAAAAATGGAAAATAATAAGAGTATAGAAGGTTACTTTCTTGGTGAAAAGGTATTTTCTTCCATCCTTTCAGAAGAGGAATAAAGCATACCATCAGAGGAAGACATAAAAGTCAAGGCTTCTACATCCAAAATCTCCAAAAATACATGCAAGGGTCTCAGGCCATGGAAGAGCTCAAAAGACATTTTGAAAATCAAGTAAGAGAGGTGGAGGAAAAATTGGAAAGGGAAATGAGAGTGATGCAAGAAAGTCATGAAAAGTGAATCAACAGCTTGGTAAAGGAGACCCCCAAAATGCTGAAGAAAATAACACCTTTAAAAATAGGCTAACCCAAATGGCAAAAGAGGTCCAAAAAATCAATGAGGACAAGAATCTTTTAAAAAGCAGAATTGACCACATGGAAAAGGAGGTTCAAAAGCTCACTGAAGAAAATAGTTCTTTAAAAACTAGAATGGAGCAGATAGAAGCTAATGACTTTATGAGAATCCAAGAAATTACCAAACAAAACCAAAAGAATGAAAAAATAGAAGACAATGTGAAATATGTCATTGGAAAAACCACTGACCTGGAAAGTAGATTCAAGAGACATAATTTAAAAATTATTGGTCTACCTCAAAACCATGATAAAAAAAGAGCCTAGACATCATCTTACAAGAAATTATCAAGGAAAACTGCCCTGATATGTAGACTCAGAAGGTCAAATAGAAATAAAAAGAATTCACTGATCACCTCCTGAAAGAGATCCCAAAAGGAAAAGTCTTAGGAATATTGTAGCCAAATTCCAGAGTTCCCAGGTCAAGGAGAAAATATTACAAGCATCCAGGAAGAAAAAATTCAAGCATCATGGAAATACAATCAGAATAACACCAGATTTAGCAACTTCTACAATAAAGGACTGAAGGACTTGGAATATGATATTCCAGAGGTCAAAGGAGATAGGATTAAAACCAAGAATCACCTACCCAGCAATACTGAGTATAATACTTCAGGAGAAAAAATGGAATTTCAATGAAATAGAGAACTTCTAAGTTTTCTTGTTGAAAAGACCAGTGCTGAATAGAAAATTTGACTGTCAAATACAAGAATCAAGAGAAACATGAAAAAGAGAAGCCTTAAGGAACTCATTAAAGTTGAATTGTTTACATTCCTACATGGAAAAAGGTTATTTGTAACTCATGAGACTTTTTTCAGTATTAGGGTAGTTAGAGGGAATATGTGTGTGTGTGTGTGTGTGTGTGTGTGTGTGTGTGTGTGTGTGTGTGTGTGTACGTGTAGGTACGGATGGGTATGTATGTATGTGTATATCATATATGTGTAAATATGCATATATATGTGTGTATCTATACATATATGTATGTATGTATAGATACACACATACATAGACAGAGGGCACAGAGTAAGCTGAATATGAAGGGAGAATATCTAAAAAAATAAAATTTATTGTTGAATGGAATGTACCAGGAGTAAGAGAAAGGGAGAGGTAGAATGTAGCAAATCATCTCACATAAAAGAGAGGAGAAAGAACTTTTACAATGGAGGGGAAGAAGGAGGAGATGAAAGGAAATAACTGAGCCTTATTCTCATGGCATTTGGCTTCAGAAGAGAATAACACACACTCAGTTAGATATGGACATCTACTCACCCTGCAGGAAGGCAAAGGGGAAGGGAATAGGAGAGGGAAGATAGTAGAAGGGACAGCAAATTGGGGAAAGGGATAATCAGAAGCAAACACTATTGTGGGAGGACAGGTGAGGGGAGAGAATGGAATAAATGGAGGACAGGGTAGGACAGAGGGAAATGTGGTTAGTCTTTTATAACATAACTATTATAAAAGTGCTTTGCATTGTTACACATGTATGATCTATATTGAATTGCTTGTTTTCTCAATGAGAGTGGGTGGGGAGGGAGAGAATATGGAACTCAAAGCTTTAAGAATGAATGTTAAAAATTGTTTTAGCATGCAACTGGAAATTAAGCTATACAGGCACGGAGTATAGAAATCTGTTTTGCCCTACAGGAAAATAGAGGAGAAGGGGGAAAGGAATAAGGATAACAAAAGGGAGGACAGACTGGAGGAAGAGGTGGATGGGGTACATGCTCTCCTGGGGGGGTGGGGAGAGATGGGGAGAAAATTTTGAATTCAAATTCTTGTGGAAGTGAATGTAAAGAATTGAAAAATAAATAAATTATATATATTTTTAAAAATGCTATTTCTCCCACCTGGAAAAAATTTCCTTCTTCCTTCTTTATATCAAAATCTTACTTGTTCTTGAAAGCTAATTTCCCTAATATCTCTTTCCTACTGGTATTTTCTTTCTCTATATTCTTATAGCATTTAACGTCTGTATTTTTCTAAGTGGTGTTTGTTTAGTATAGTCTTTATTACATCTTTTATGTGTGTATATGTTTATACTACTAAAGTATGTGTTCCTTGAGGGCAAGGCATGTTTATTCTATTTCTCTGTTCTCTAAGTATCTCATCTGTATATGACTTGCATGAACATTGTAGGTGTTCAATGAATGCTTGTTGATTGACAGATTAATTTTTTTAAACAAAAGGAATTTTCAAGTGACAGAAACTCGAACACAAAGTTGGAAGTAGGGAGTAATACTCATAAAAGTAGGACACGATGCTATTTCCATGTTCGTAACTAATAAAAGTGCTTTCTGCTTTTATTATACACAGAAGCATCATTAAAGGCTACAGCATTCACAGTGACAATTTTCTCTCTAAATACAATTAAACAGACACATGCCATAGCATTTTTTAACTTTATTACCTCCATAGTTGTCTTAACAACAAGACACACTCTAGTGAACATTTCACCTCACAATTTTAATAACTCAAACATGCATTGATGATGTGTTGTGAGCAGCTGTTCTTGTTCTGGTACTTTTTAATTATTATTTTTCATGTTTAATAAAGGTTAACTTTAATTTGGAGAAGATATAACATAAAAATCAGGTAATTGAACTGGGTTATAACAAATACCACAGAGCTATTTCTAATTATGCAAACAGGTAAGAGAAAATTAAGTTAATATACACCAGGGGCATTTGGGTCAACCTATAGCCCCACCTCACATTTAACAGCTTATGTTTTTCCCCTAATAGCAGCTGTATTCTATTATTAAAATTCTTATAGTCCTTGAGTACAAATTACTTAAGGAATAGAAAACTACTGAGTCCCTGCCTTGGAACATTTCATAGGAACTCAATGAGTAATTGATTGTTCATTGCCTGCTCAGAAGACAAGTGTATACTGTAATAATTAGAGCAGAGTTTTGTGAGTCAAGATTGTTTGCTCTCTTGACTATTGGCAGACTATAGCTCAGAATATGACCAGCTCTGCAAGGGAATAGGAACAGGGACTAAACCTGTGAGTTCACTGATTTAGGAAATTCCTTGGTGAGGAAATTCGTTCTTCCAAGGCCTAAGTGCAACTCTTCTGCAAATTATAGCCTTAGAGAACTATCTAGAACAGTGTTTCTTAAAGTGTAATCCAGGAACACTGGGGGGATACAAGACCCTTTCAGGGGATCCAGGAAGTCAAAATTACTTCCATCATAATACTAAAACATTTTAATTTCTAATATGGTTGAGATCAATAGATATAAACCAAAACTTTCTGGGTCTCTTGATAATTTTTAGGGTAAGGAATCCTGGGACCAAGATTTGAGAACCACACCGAGAGATCAAATGATTTGCCATGCATGTATAGATATGTGTGAATGCATATATATACACATATACATCAATACCCATGGACACACATATACAGAGAGACAGAGATAGAGACAGATAGAGAGAGAGGAAAGGACAGGAGAAAAGAGGAGGAGAGATAGAGAGAGAGACACAGAGAGAGAGAGAACAATTTTTTTCCCTCCCCTGTATATGTTGATGATAGCACAGGTTAACCCAATGCCTAGAATATTTTCCCTTCTCATCTTCCATCTTTTAACTTTCTTGGTTTCTTTTAAAATTCAATTCAAATCCCACTTTCTGTAGGAGGCCTTTCTCAGTTCCTCCAGCTCCAAATGTTTTCCCCTCTGAGAAATATCTTTCCTTCTGCATATATATTGTAGGCACTGAGTTATTTACATGTGTGCTCCATTAGAATGAGCTCCTTGAGGGCAGGACGTTTTTTAGCATTTCTTTACAGAACAGGTCATTTTTTGAGCTATAATCTGCCAGCAGTCAAGTGGGCAAACAGGTTCCTTACTTGCCAACCTCTATTCTTATTACTAGAGAAAATTCTGTCTTCTGAGGAGTTACTGAAAAATGGTTCATCATATTTCTATGAAATATTGGTGCATGGGAGGGTCTCAGTGCTTTTCTGATTCTCAAGCAATTTCTACTTAAGGGTTATGAAAATTTTATTAATAGACTGCAGCTGTTGACTCTGAATCGGGGCTTGAGGTTGGCCCTAATATCCCTGGTGCATATTAGCTTCATTTTCTCTTACCTGTTTCCATAGTTAGGAATGGCCTTTGTGGTGTTTGTTATATCCCCCAATCTAATTACTGGCTTTTTATGAAGCAGCCTCCTCAAATTAAAGTTAACCTTTTTTTTTAACATGAAAAATAATAATTAATTAACTCTGAATTAGGATTGCTGGTGGTGTTTTTGGGTAGAGAAGGGGATGTAACAGAAATGCAAAAGTAGAATTCTTAACATTTTAGAATTGATTAGATATGCAGAGTAAGGGAGAATGAAGATATAAAATGACTGCAAGGTTTTGAACCTAAGTGAATGGAAGGATAGTGGCACTTAACAGAATTATTTCAGGAGTTCGAAAGTAGGGGTGCCTTTAAGGGGAAAGATGATTCAGCATTTATTCCCTAAGATTTAGCTATGAAAAGGAGAGCAATAGAATTAGAAAAAAAAAATGAATGCTTTTTAATTGAAAACAATTTGCTTGGTACTGTGCTAAATTCTGAGGATATAAATACAAGACAGATTCTACCTTTAAGAACTCAACATTCTAATGGATGGTACAGTAGATAGACTGCCAGATCTGGAGTAAGGAAGACTTCTGAGTTCAAATATGCTCTCAGATACTTACTAGCTATGTTACCCTAGGCATATATGTTAACCCTGATTGCCTCAGTTTTCTCATCTATAAAATGAGCTGGAGAAGGAAGTGGCAAATCATTCCAATATCTCTGCCAAGAAAACCTCAAATAAGGTCATGAAATTAGATACAACTGAAAAAATGACTGAACAACATTCTAATAGGCTCATCAACACATAGAGCAAAAGGAAGGCAATTCTAGTCTAGAAGAGCCACAGAGATGGTGAATTAATTTTCTAACCAGAAGTAATGGTGCATGGTGGCAGGGCCAATAGTAAAGCATCTAGGACTAGGTAGATGGGCTAGATAAGATGTAAAACATTCTCTGATCTTGGACTGCCTAGATATATTGTATGAGGTAAGTTTGCACATACTTAGGTACAGTCAAGTTCCAGAGTGGGAATTCCAAAGCTGAGTAGATTAATTTTCCAATGACTGGGGTTGAGGGGAGGGGGGCATGATTCCTCATAGTCCAGCCTAGCATGTGCTGTCCTAGGTAGATAGAAACAGGGAAGCAAGCAAATGGTTACAGTAGAAGCCTGGAGGGAATATAAAACATCTGAGGCTATCTCTAGGAACTTAGATCTATATGATCCATGTATGTGAGAAAACATAAAGAATCTGATGCTGTTACCAAGTCTCCTTGAAATCTGAGCTGAGACTCCACGAGGATTGAAGGAATAGACTCTAAAGTGTAGCATACTAGGAGACTGCCCTTCAAGAGAGAGTATGAATACAAACCCTCCCTCCCGCTACTACCACAACTACCAAGGCAAGGAAGTAGGACTGCCCTGGATTATTGCCATAGCCTTTTAATTGGTCTCCTACTTTGGGTCTCCAGTCTACATTACTTAGCTTTTATAATGATCTCTGACCATCTTATCATCCTCCCTAATAAACTTCAGGCCTCCCTGTAACCTCTCAGATCAAATATAAAGTCCTCTCTTAGGCACTTAAAGCTCTTTATGACCTGGTTCCTTTATTTCCCTCCACACAGTCTATGCTCAACTATTCTAAACTACCTGCAGTTCTTATATTAAAACTCCTTGAGGGGAGGGCCTGTCTTTTGTCTCTTTTTGTATCTTTGGTGCTTAGCACAGTGCCAGTCCTATAGTAGGAACTTAATAAATGTTTATTGAACATTCCCCCTAAGGGACACTCCAGCTTTTATCTCTCCCCTTTTGCACTGGCTCTTCTACATGCCCCAAATTTTCTCCCTCCACACTCTTACCTTTTCACTCCAAGATTTGGTGCAAATTCCCTCTTACCAGGCCTTTGCAGTTCTCCTTCCTTCCCCCATTCAGTTGACAACTGTCCTTCAGTATATATCTTACCAGTTTCAATTATTTATTTACTGTCTTAGAATGTGAACTCCTTGAAGGTAGGAGCCATAGTTTTGTCTTTCTTTCTATTCCCAGCATTTAGTACAGTGTCTGACACATAGTAAGTGTTTAGTAAATATTAGTTGTTCTGAATGACTTTCCCAGCTGCCTCAGGCAACAGGAGCTGAAGGAGAAATTTGGGCAGTGGTTGAGAAAGGGAATGCCAGTAATTTTGCTAGGTATGCCATGAAATTTTCAATGTGATGTTATTGCAAATAAAAGAACACACACACAATGTAATTTTCTTTAAAACAAATTTTACTTACCCAGCATATAGAATATGGTAATTCATAGTTTATCATGCATAATAACATAAAAACCTGTCAGATCTTGAACTTGCAAAGAACTCAGCAAAACTGATTGTTTTATTGAGGGAAAACCACAGATAGTTGAAGTTTCCTGACCAATTTAAACTCTTTAATTTCTCTTGGTAAAAAAACAAACAATTTTGTAAGCAAAAAAAAAAAGTTAGGGGAACCACTGATCTAGTGGCATAATGTAGGGACTTAAACATATTTGCTTCGTTAATACAATTCCAGAACATTTACAACAAATTCTTTGAAGGGGGATTTGTTCCTTGAAAAGACACTAGAGCACCAGTAGAGGGCTCAGTAAGGACATTGAGTCTTGGAGATGCTGGTTAAGTACCCAGAGCTGTGAAGGTATGACCTGAGAGCTCAGAGATCACCTGATCCAGCCCCCCAGGGTCCCAGCAGCTGTCCAAGGCTGTGTGTAGAGGTGAAGGTTGCTGGGGACCAGATGGGAACAGCCTTTGGGAATCTACAACAAAGAACATGTCCCAGGAGTTGGCCCTGGCTATAGCAGCTGGAGTCTAAACAAAGAGGGAAGTAGATTTAGGACTAAATTAGGATTTTAGGAATCCCAAACAAAAACAGGCCTTCAGATCTTCTGGTATAGTCTTCCTCTACGAAGAGAAGGAATATTCATTTCAGGTGGAACTAGGAGCTTCAGCAAACTTAGTTGTCTTCTGACAATGAAACGTAACATTCACTTCTCAGTAGGGAGATAATGGATTTATTAGAAGGTAGAACAAGACATATATTCCCAATGCATTACCAGTCAATGTGTTGATATGTTATACTTGATTTTATACGTGTGTGTGTGTGTATGAATGTATGTATTTGTCTCAAGAGAAGGCTTCTATTACGTATGTGTGGTGCTAGGTTAGTGGGTAGTGATAGATAAGCTAAAAAATCATCGATGAAATATTTTTTTTTAAAAAACATAGAAAAAAACAAAAAGAAGTATAGAAATAAGTAGGGCAATTTTATTACTGCCTATCTGTATGTGTATGTGTGTGTGTGTGTGTGTACACATATATGTGATTTTAAGGCAACCCTGGAGTAAACAGTTCCTTATATAATCATCTTTCTTATTCTTTTTAATACATTAAAATGTTTGTTTTTGTTATTAAGTTTATAACAAAGAAAATAACCCAGACTCAGACTCCTATTAAGGAAAATGTTTCCTCAACCCTGAAAAACAGACTATCTATAGTTTACTTAAATGATCACATTTAAGGTATAGACTATTCACCAAAATACAATGAGTACATTAGATTGACACTAAAATTAAAATATACAGGCAAGGTTAGGGAGGGATAACTCAATGAACAGATGAGGAAATTCAGATTTTATATACTTGTCTTTGACTGGGATGACAGCCAGATTTCTAACTGAACCTAAGACAGACTACATTTTATTATAGCTATATACATGTAAATGAATAGTGTATAAAATACAGGCAGTTTCTTTGGTGGTTATTTAAGTGATAAAGGATTGCTAGACAATTAGGAACAGGTTCTCCTGTTTCCCTGTCTAAAAAACTAGAGATTTCTCTGATGTCTGCAAAGAGATGACATTCTTGAATCTTAGAAAATATCTGACTATAAAGGTAGTTGCTTTCTCTCATTTCAAGGACCACTGGAAAAAGGGCCAAATGATTTTTTCACCATCATTTTGAAGATATGCATAGTGTACTTCCTTGTCAAGTTTTTTCTATCAGAAATCTTTTCCCATCCTACCTTCCCTATCTGTAATAGATCATTTCTTTATAATAATAATATAACCAGCATTTGTATGGTACCTATTATGTGCCAAACACTGTGCTAAGCACTTTATAAATATTATATCATTGGAAACTCACAATAACAGCCCACAAAAACAACACAATAGCAGGGTGCTATTACCACCCTCAGTTTATAATTTAGGAAACTAAGGCAAACAGAGGCTAAGTGACTCATCCAAGGTCACTTAATTTCTGTCTAAGGCTACTTTTGACTTTAGGCTCAGTTCCTGAAATTCACTGACCCAACTAACTATATCAAGGTACCTAAGTAACTAGAGTTTTTCTTTTTAGAGTTACTCCACTGTGCTTCCCCTTTTCATTATAGCTGAGATCTTAGTTGATAATTGTATTAACTGAAATCTGGATTCAAACATGTTTTTAGTAACAAGGGCTTTTCCTGACCATCTTCAATTCCCTCTTAACCATCCTCTATCGTTCCTGACAGAGAAGATAGAAGTAAAATAGAACTTAAGTAGTTCTGCTTAAACTTACCAGCATGGGCCAATCAAATATTGGGATTTCTATTCCTTGTTCTTCTAGTTCTGAATATATCATAGGGGGCCATATGGAGCCCCCTAAATCCATTCTGTTGTTTTTAAAACATTTCCCATGAGCCCAAGCACACCTGTGTTTCTCAACTTCCTGGTACTACTCTTATAAGTCTTTGCTGGTCCATTTTAGATAACCTTAGTCCCTTGACCTCCAGCCATGCTTTGTACCTTTTAGTATCTAAGTACATTAGGGAGCTTTTTCTATAGTTTCTTTTTTCTTTTGATCATTTCTACATTTGAATAATTTGTGATTGTGTATTATCAGAATATCTTTATCACAGCCTGGATCCAATACCTCAAGCTATCTTTTGTTTTATCTTGCTGTAAGATCATATATGTCATTTTTCCAAACTTGGTATGTTGGTAGTGTGGTACAATGGAAAAAAATGCTAGATTTGTAGCTCATTTTTAAATGATGCCTTCCCCACCCCAACATGAAATACACTTCCTTCTCTGCTCTGCCTTTGAGAATTCTCTCCCTTTATGGTTAGTTTCGGTGCCACCAATCTGTGATGCTTTCCCTGATCTCTCATTTTCCCTAAGTTATTACTGCTCTCCCCCAAATATTTCTAAAAATCTTTCTTTATCTAATCTCTCCTTAGCCTCTTGCTTTGCCTGACTCCTCACGTTGTATCTTCAAGGTGAATGTAAGCTCCTTAATTGTTGAAACTATTCACTGTTTCTGTTTTTGTATCCCCTATATCTAGTATTATACAAACGTCCATAATAGACACCTTTTCACAGGCCATATCTCATCCTTGGAATGCTGTCTGTCCTTCTTCCCTTCCATCTCAAAATGCGGTTCAAATCCCACATTCAGAAAGTTTTTTTCATTCCTACCCACCCTTGGCTACTTATACCTTCTTCATGAAATTACCTCCCCTTTACACAGGATATATCTTGTATGCAAATAATTGGTTGCATGTTGCCTCCGCCAGTTGAATGTAATTACACTCCTTGAGGACAGGAGCATATTTTTACCTTTCTGTACAATCCCAGCACTAATCATATAATAAGGGCTTAATGTTTGCTGCTGCTTGAAATGAACTGTATGGTTTAATTGAACTGAAACACAATGCCCGTTGATAAAATCGACAGCTCATGGAATAGTATATCCTAATAGAAACAAGTTGGTTTTCCTACCAGCATATATCATCAATTGTATTTTCTTTCATTATATAATTACAGTAATTTCAGAAGAAATTGCTGTTTCCTCAATCCTCAATTGCCGCAATAAATATTTTTGTCTCATCCAATTTGTTTAGTTTCAACTATACTTAAATGGACTTTGTAAGCAAATATTTTGTTATCTTGTTTGGAAACCTTATTAATTATGATATTGTTTCAACCTAATTTTATGTGGCTAGAAATTATCTAACCCAAAACTTATTGTAAGGGTCAGGATGACCTCAGAGACATTCTGGGAGAAGCCACATAGCTGCAGGGTGGGGAACCTGAGGCCTCAAGGCCATACGCAGGCCCCTAAAGTCCTCAATTGCAGCCCTTTGACTGAATCCAAACTTTACTGAACAAATCCCTGTAATAAAGTTGTTCTATAAAATTTGGACTCATTCAAAAGACTGTACCCAAGAAACTGGAAGGCCACACGTGACCTCAAGGCTACAAGTTCCCCAGCCCTGCTAGGGAATGCTTTGACCTCACTCAGGTCTTATTTTGGGTCTACCCAAAGTTTGGTTTGGGGTTCCCCAAATTAGGCTGAATGTTTATCCTTACTTGCTGATATACATATCTTTCTGGAAATTAGTGCTGCTAATCAGGCAAATGTCTTTATATCCTTCTCTGACCTCTATGTAATATAATCTCATTAAGACTTGGGAGGAAGTCACACCTTCTGGTTTTCTCCTTTGCCAATTGACCTAAAAATTTTTTTTCTAAAACTATTTCTGGTTTCGGGGTTCATTCTCACAGTTAACCCCCAAACAATGGTTTGGGTTAAAAATTTCCCTATGTTTCAAGCAAATCTCTATGTTTTGCCATGTAAAGTTATTCTTGAGTAAGTTGTGGGCTCTCACCTGGCCAAATGTCAGTGATGCAATGTAGTGATTACTTTGACTAGACAATTGATAAAGCATAACTTAGATTATTGTATATTTTCTTTTCTCCTTTTCCAAGCTCAGAGCAAAACAAATGACCATTAAGTATATTTTCACTTTTCTGTACAACTTTCCATCTATGTTGTCATTAGCATTTCAAAGCCAGAAGAATTCTAAATCACTATTGAACTATTTGATTAAGGAAATTAGAATTGGCACCACTAAACACCTATAATACCTAAATTTTGTTGCCTGTACTGGGACACATTTTGAATATTTGATTTTCAAATGGGAACCAAATGTTTTCTTCAGTTCTATAATTTTTGTGTGATTAATCCCTTTCCATAGCAGGGAGCCTAATTATTTATAGGCTTTCTGGTGCATGAGATTTTCAGTAATATGCTATACTGTACTAAATTCATTTTTAAACAGTCGGTCTTATGCACATTTTAACAATTCATTTCTGTTATTGAACTTACTTTTCCCACAACTATGAATACAAATCATGTATAGATTAGATAGCATTTGCCAGCATCTACATGATATTATTTTCTAAGATATAGTTTTACTTTCATCAAATTAAAAAACACAGAATATAGAATTAAGTCCCACAGAACACCAACACCCTTCCCATATACATACTTATACAGTAATTTGATATTGTGGGTAAAACAGAGGCCTGAAAGTCAGGAAAACCTATACGAATACTCACAATCCCAATGTCCGTGAGCTTCCGTTTTCTCACCTATACAATGAGATTATTATACCCTATTTACTCCCAATAGTATCTAGCTCTCGAATTTTTATACGGCTCAAATAAACTAAGGTATCTAAAGCACTTCACAGACAACAATTATTATACAATAAAATACATCCATCAATATCCTGCAACAACACAGTTCTGACATTTCGTAGGACATTTGTGCTCTCATTTTATAGCACACTAATATCAAATTTGGTATTAAAACTGCCTCAGGTGAGCTTGTTCTACCTAACAATGCTTTTAGGGAATCCATTAAGAAAGGTAGGTAGGCTATGCCTATACTAGGATAAAGACTCGATCTATGCTATCCGTCATAAAAGGAAATTTCAAGTGACAAAGTTTCCTCAAGATTACATCTGAACCCATGAAAGCCAAAGGTGAACACAGAGACCAGAATAAAAAAGTCTTTCCCAACTTACCATTATTTGTCTATCAACTGGTGGAATTTAATACGAAATTTGAAAACCAGGTGAGGCATACTGAGGAAAGGCAGTCCAAAGTCAGTTTTCTAATGTCCTGTCAGTGACAAGTTTTTCTACTTTTGTTATTATGAGATATCCGGAGACCAGAATGAAAAGAGCAAAGATTTCAGACTCCTTCCTCAGAGATAGATTTGGTGAGGTTGTACATAGACACACTCTTTTTTAGCTGAAACGATGCTTTGCCTACCAAGCCTGTTCCTTGCTAATATCTAGTCATCTAATGAAATGCTTTCCAAATGACCTCAGGGAAAGATTCATGGGCCTGAATAGTGCAGATTTCATTTAGTTTCCTGGCACTTGAACACCAATGTCACTATAACCCTTCCAGAAGACAGCACTGCCCTAAACTAAAAAAGCGATATTGACAGGGCTTTTCATTCTATCTAGAAAAGACACTGCCTGTACTTCTTCAGCAGCAAGCAAGCATATCCAAGTAAAAATTTCAATTATGTAAGTAACCTTGAAGAAAGGAAAATTTCTAAGATATAAAAAGGAAACTTTTTTCATAAAAAAGAAAAAAAACCCAATAATTGTAGATTAATTCGTCTGGTTCTAGGGGATGTCTGCTCATCTTTCATGTTTTCACTGCCCTTAGTCCATGAAAGTTGATTTTGCTTTGGATAGTCTACAAGTGGAGGACCATTTCAATGCTTATTTTGGTTCAAGGACTCTGTAGTTCAAGCTGTCTCTCATTTTTTAAAAGTTATATTGAGAATTCTACATAAAAATGTTCTTAATAAATAAAAATGCTTTGCCTACATAATTGTGTTGCCTTAAGAAAATAAGGTGGATTGAGAGGGAGACCAACATAAAGAAATATTACAAATTTCATTCTAGCTTATACCTAAGTTCCATGACCTTAATGAAATCATTTCACTCTTCTGGGTCTTGATATTTTTCTCTTTTAAAATTAGGAGGAAAGACTATGTTGAAGAATAAATAACACTCTTTGGTTGATGGGTCAAATTGCTTAAAGTTTTTATTTAGACAACCAGTTGGTTAGGAGACAGTATGTAAAACTACCTCAACAGTATTATGTATACATGCATATGTGGATTATGCATGCATGTAAACATATATGCGATATGTATAATTTACTTTAGGGTATGTATACACACATATATTCATGTACACATTATAACACACACATACATATGTTCCCCTTTTGGTGTATGTGTGTGCGCATACATATGTGCCCCCATGTTTTCCTCTTTTGGCATATTTATATGCTATGTAAATGTTTATATATGCATGTATGTATATATTCTTATGTTATGTAAGATATGCGCATATGTAACATATGCATATGTGTAGTGTGTGCACACATGTATACATATATGCACACATATACACATATATACATGTCTGTTCCCTTGTTGGTATATGCACCAAAAGGAGAAGCAAAGCATCACATCCATGAAATAATTAGTGTCAGGATATCTACTGGGGTGCATTTTTCTAAGTACTCAAAAATAGGACATCTTGGAATTGCTAAGGGAAGGAGAAAAGAACAAATAGTTGCTGAGGCAAGGACAGGCACTTAAAGGTTATTTAAGGATCACTTCAGATAATTTAGCTTCTACAGTTGAGTAACATCTTTCTGGGCATAGAAAAGTGGGAAAGTATATAGTTACAGCCAAAAGAGTGTCCACTTGCATTTAGATACTAGTAAAAAAAAATTGGGAAAAATCATTCCCTTACATCAAGACCACTGGAAGACAATTTTCAAAATGGAAGTACTTAGGTCAAGTTGGCTGCTATAGCTACTAGATGATCTCTGTCAGGTCTAATATTCAGGGAAGCTATTCAAACAAAATAATGATGTGTCAACTAGTAAATTTAGAGAATCCAGAGTCATCCAGATTCACAACCTTGGAATCTTCTTTAACTTTTCCCATTCCTTCAGCTCCCATAGTTGATCAGTTGCCAAATTTTATCCACTCAAATTATTCCTTTATCTGCATCCACATGACTATTACCCTAGTTCTGGCCCTTATCACCTATTGAATGGATGTTTCAATACCTTCTTATTTAGTTTTCCTGCCTTTGCTCTCTCCCCTCCATGTTCATCAGTGGATTTATAAGCATTTGCTAAACACATATTATATGCCAGTTATTGTGCTCAGTGAAAGGGAGAAACAAACAAAAGAAGAAATAATTCTGTACAGAAAGATCTTTTATTATATTGGTATCTCTCTAATCTATCTTTGATATAGTTGCAAAAATGATTATTTCTGAAACAGAAATTTGCCTGTGTCATCACCTTACTCAAATCATCCATCGAGTTCCCTATTCCTTAAATGAAAACAACTGTGTATTTTATAACATAATGTGATGTTTATGATTGAGATCAACATATTTCAGGGGGACACTACACATGCTCATCATAATCACATCTAAAAGATGAATTTCACAAAAAGAACTGAGGGTCATGAGATCACCACCAGAAATAGTTACAAAACCAGGTCCATTACAAAAGTTTTACATGAGTCCACATTTGACATTTATAGCCACATTTAATAGGATAGACACAGCAGTCACCAGAGCTTATAACTGACTTTGAACATTCTGTCAAATCAAATAGTGATCTTCCTTTGAGAAGAGGCAGAATGATGCCTGCAAGCACTGTATTCATGATACTGAGAAGGGCACAGGCTTTTCATCAGTGAGTTATTCCAGTCTATATTAGAAGGACCTCAAATTTAACCACATGTGTTTGGTTACCTTGAAATTTTAATGAAGATACAATAGTGACATCAATTGCAAGTTTATGATTTTTCATCCCTTGAGGATATTATTGCTAGGCATGCAGTCTGTCCTTCACTCATTCAAGTGCAGGCATACACAGACACAGACACTGACACTGTAGAGGAACTTCAGAATTTGACATGAAATGAAATCTGACTATTAAAAATGGGCTGCATCAATTGGGAAATAGCTAAATAAACTGTGGTACATGAATATAAAGAAATGTTACTGTGCAGTAAGAAATGAGTAGGATGAATACAGAGAAGCTTGGGAAGTGACATATGAATTAAGCGAATTGAAGTAACCAGATCCAGGGAAAGAACATTTACTGCTGCTGTTCAGTTGTGTCCAATTGTTTGGAAACCTAAAATGGGGTTTTGGGAAGTTTCTTGGGAAAGATGCTGGAGTGATTTGCCATTTCCTTCTCCAGCTCATTTTATAGATGAGGAACTAAGGCAAACAGGGTTAAGTGACTTGCTCAGGGTCACATAGCTAGTAAGTGTCTGAAACTAGATTCTAACACAATAAAGTGAGTCTTCCTAATTCCAAGCCCAGACCTCAATCCATTGTACCATCTGGCTGCCCTGGAGAAAAATATGCACAGTGACTATGACACTGCCAATGAAAAGAATAAAAAGAAGGAAATAATGTGAGCTGGATGCTGAGAAATTGTAACCATCAAGCTTGGCCTCAAAGAATAAAATGTATTTCTCCCTCAATTTTTTTTTTTTGCAGATGTGGGGCACTACGGGTGTACAACACTTCATTCATTGTCAAAATTTTTCACTGGTAGTTTTGAAAAATGGTTTTCCCCTACCTTTCTCTTTTTTATTTTAAGAGAGTGTTCTCTAGAACGGATAAGGAGGAAGGGAAGATACGTTGATAAATGCAAGTGATATAAAAATCAACATTTTTACAGGAATGTTAGCATAATCTAGACAAAAGGTGACTTATTTTGGGGGGGAAGGGAAATGCAGATATGTGGAAATCTTGTTTTTGACATTTTTTCCTGATTTTAACCAATAACATTTGGAATAATTCAGACCCGGTATAACCTGGCCTTAGATGCACACAGAGGACTTTTAAAATAGCAAGTATTTCATTTCAAATATTAATTTAGTCAGTAAATGTTCCACAAACATTTCAAGGCTTCTATGGAAATTGATGGATTTTTGGTCAGTGGGTCTCTGTTTAAACCCTGGTTTTGGTATCCACTACTTATGTGGCCTTGGGCAAATCAACTCAATTCTTTGGTTGTCAGTTTCCACATCTGTAAAATGAAGGAGCTGAGCTAGATGTTTTCTATGATTCTTTCCAACTCTTAAGTCTGTGAACCTGCTATATACAAGGCACTGTGGAAAATATGGGCTTCAATTTTTCAAATCTCTTAACCTATCTCTTATCAGGTAAACAACAGAAATAGAAAAATAAGACAGAGTTAAAGAAACGACATTGGATGCTTAGCAGCGACCCATGTGCTCAACTAGAATAGAAGTGAAAATATATTTAACATACTTATCTTAGTGCAATTTCTTTCAACAGAAAAAGGAATCACTTCCTTTCTCCTTTGTACATGTGAGTGCATGCATATACATCCCCCAACCCCACCAATCACCTACTCAATCCTTGGGCCCATCAACACTACTTTTAGTTGACAACCTGCTAACATTATAAATAAATGTTAGTTCTTGTATCCTCTTCCCATGAAAAAACAAACAGACAAAGAAAACCTGCAAAACACCATCTATCTTTTGTAAATGTACCTCTAAGACCTTTTGGTTTCTGGTAGGAAATCAACATTAGTAACAGAAATGAACACTGGGCAGAAAATGTGCCAGGCCCTAAAGGCCACAAAAGTCAAACAGTGAAAAGCTTATAAAAGAAATGAAACTTGGAAAAATATATTACTGAGCAAGCAGATGGGAACCAAATGGTTCAGCTCTGAGATAAAGACATGATAGCCAATCTATCCAAAAAATTTCCATCAGTCAACAAGCATTTACTACATACCTATAAGGTGACAGGCATTGTGCTTTGTGTTGAAGACACAAAATTAAGACAAAATAAAAGTCTCATGCTAAAATTCTATTGGGGGAAACAATAGGCATCCATATAAGTAAATATAATATGTAGTGATAGGGATGGGATTTATTATTTCAGTGACTGAGGGAACTTCCAGATGAAGACATACCTCTATCAATGCAGATTGGCAGCATCTTTGCAGTTGATAAACACAGAGATCTTCTAAGAGCAACAGGAGGTTAAATGATTTTCCCAAGGTCAGAGCAAGGATGTGTCAAAAATATGATTTAAACCTGGGTTTTTCTCACACTAAAGACAGCTCTCTATCTACTATGCCATGGTGCCTCTCAAATAGAATATATACAAAATAAATAGGAAGTAATTTCTACAATGGAATTGTATTCGCAGTTGAATAATTCTTTTGGCCTCCATTCCATATACTGTAAAATAGGGATAAAATAGTACTTGCCTCCCAGAGTTGTTGTATCAAATGGGATAATACTTATAAAGTGTTTAGCACAAGGCCTGGCACAGAGCAGGCACTTAATAAATTCTTGTCATCCATCCATCCATCCATCCATCTTATTCATTGGAAAGATGAAGAAACTTACTTTGAAGGTGGTACTTAATTTGAATTTTAGAAGAAGCTAGGAATTCTAAGAAGTGAAAGTGAGAAGAGAATGTATTCCAGGCATAAAGGACAGTCTCTGAAAAGGCATGGAGACAAGCAATTGAATATTGTGTACCAGGGATGACTGAATATGTATTTTTTAAAAGTTAACACTAGCCAAAGATTGGTTGCTGTCACTGTGTCAAATAATGTTACTCGCTGAAAAGGCTATGCTCAGCGGATGAGTTGAAGGGGAAAAAATAAAAAAGACAACTACAAGTATGACATTTTAGTCACCAACACGAATCATTTGTCTGTTCCAGTCTGAGATTTGCTGTAACTATATTCATTGCAGCAATGCAAAGGATTCTGGGTATTTGCTGAAATGCACAAGGCACACAAGCCACCTTTAAATTAATAGCCAGTAGGCAACTCCCTGTGTGTATTCAATTGTAGAGAACAACAGTGCAAAATCCAACCTGACAGGACCCTCACATGGGTTTTGAAACTCTATCTCTGACACTCATAAAAACAAGCAGAAAAAATATTCTCAGGGCTAAGTTCCTGGTCTTAAGTCTGGTGGACACAGTGCCAATAAATCTCTTTTTAGTTAAGGAGAATTCATACATAACACATTGAAGACATTGTGGCTAATCACAACGGCTGTATTGACACTAGATAGTCAGGTTGGGAAGTAAAAATTAGTGTAATAATAAAACATTTCCAGAAAGCAAAGAGATACTATGTAAATGTAACATGATAATGCTCTCTCCTATTTATATGGGGCTATAATGTTTACAAGGGCAGCTAAGTAACTCAGTGGATGGAGCACTGGGCCCGGAGTCAGGAAGATCTGAGTTCAAATCCAGCCTCAGACAATTACCATGTGACTCTGGGCAAGTCACTTAATCCTGTTTGCCTATTTCCTCATTTATAAAATGAGAGGAAGAAGTAATTAACAGACCACTCCAGTATTTTCACCATGAAAATCACAAATATTGGATACAACCAAAACAACTGAACAACAATGTTTACAAATGGTTTTTCTTTCCCACACAACAATCCTTTAATGCATAAATGGGGATCACCTTTTCTATTTAACAGGGGAAGAAGCTGAAACCAAATGAGAGGCTGATGGTGGTGGTGGCAGCAATGTAGATTTGTGTGGCATGCAGCTTTTAGTGAGGTGGAAAGAACATATCATTTTGGGATTTAATAGAGGATACAAAACAACACTGGAGTGAGAGAGAGGGAGAGAGAGACAGAGAGAGAGAGAGAGAGAGAGAGAGAGAGAGAGAGAGAGAGAGAGAGAGAGCTTTGAACTTGATTCATCTTTCATTTCTGGAGAGAATGACCTAGAAATCACAGATTTATTAATGCTTGAAGTGACTTACAAACCTTCTAGTCTAATGCCCTCATTCTACATCTCAGGAAACTCAGGTCCAGAGAGGTCAGTCACATAGGGAGTTAGTAAGCATCAGAGGAAGGAGAAAACCCTGGATCACAAGATCACAGGATAACTGACAGAGCTGGAAGGAAACTTGGAGGCAAAATAGCTTAATCTACTCATTTTAGAGGTAAGAAATCTGAGGTCCAGAGAGAGAAGTGACTTGTCTGAGATTACAAAAGCAGTAAGTGGAAGGGTCATTTGAACCCAAGTTCTCTGTTACCAAATTTTCACTACAGTATAATAAGACTAGTTATCATATTAGTGATGGTGAGGGTTTTGGGGGATTGAACCTGTGATTTCATTAGTGTGAAGAATGCCTGATGAGGAAACTCCCTCTCCCCTAAAGCAAATCACCACCTGCTCTACAACTTAAAGTTATAAGTAGCATCAGGAGGTTAAGTGACTTACTCAGGATCACACAGCCAGTAAGTGGAAGGAGTAAAAATGAATAAGGTCTTTCTGCCTATGAGTCTGACTTTCTAGTATATGTACACATACCTACTTACATTCATACATACGTACTGCCTCTTGTCAGTATTAATTAGTGTAAACAATTGCATTAAACATTATCTATTTTAGATGTTTCATACATCATCTACTGCCTATAGTATGGAAACTGGATTTGAATTTTAGTTAAAGGATCAAATGAGACTAGTTCCAAATGCAATTCCCCTAAATATCTATAGATACTGTTTGGAAACAAGTTTTCCTAGGAAGCCAGACTAGAGGATATCTAGGAACTTTTAGCAAACATGGGGTGCAGGAGAGGGCAAAATGTTCGATTCTACTTAGGTAGCTTTCCATATAAAATCAGTTAAAGTTTAAAGAATACACGTTAGTCAAAAGTATTTCCTAATGAATTCACTAGGATCTCTCTCTACAGATTTTATCGTGTTTATATTTTCTGGAAATAAAGTCTCCATCAAGACCTTGAGCTCTTACACATGAAGAATCCTTAAGAATGTAAGCTGGGCTATGGAAAAAATGCTTTCTTAGAGAATTTACTACTTTCAAATAGTACTAAGAATTCATTGTTGTCATCAGTATCTAGGGAGCACTGCTCTCAATATACTTGACAAAATTAGGAAGGCAACAATATCCATAGAGGATGAGTCCAAACTTTAAGAAAATAATAATCTAGTTGAGAGACACCAGGCAGACACTTAGGAAAATATTAACGTATGAAAATACATATGCTTGTGACCAAATATAAATAAGGCTAAGTAGCTAGGCTTAAAACAAAAAAGCATCAGGTGAGGAGTACCAATCCTCTGTTCAGTTATTAGCTATAGTTATTGTGTGACAATGAACAAGTCATCTAACCCCTCCAGGCCTAAATTTTCTCAGGTATAAAGATACTGAACTAAAAAAATTCTAATGTCCTTTTCAACTCTCTGATTCTATGGCCCTATGCTATTTATCTAACACTTCATTTTTTAAATATTTAAGCAAAAATCTTCAATTTGGGGACACAAAAACATTTGTTTTAATTATACTATTGAAACTCACAAATTGAGAAACCATTTAATAAAAAAAAGCATTGGATTAGAAGACAAGACTTCTGGGTAATAGTCTTGGCTCTAATAAGTATAACAATAGGTAAGTATCTTAATTTTTTAAAGTCACATTTTCCTCATCGGTTAAAAGAAAAAGAAAAATACAACTTTATATCTCACTCACACTAAGAGTGTTCTGCACATAGTAGATACTTTTATGTCAAAATGAATTTTACTCTTCAAAAAATCTACTGGAAACTGAGGTAAATAAAAAAACAACTAGAAGGCAAAAAATAATAAGTAACAAATTTGAATAAAAACACTGTCATTTTTGTGGTAGCCTCAGATTCTGGTCAATAATAGAAATCTTTCGCAATGTAAGTTGCTGAGGAAATAGTTTGTTACCAAGCTTTTAAATATATCTAGGAAATATAAGCCAGAATTATATATTAGTATATACTTTGCTGAGTACTTCCTATTTCCTTGGAAAAAAATGTATGTTTCTTCTTCCAAGTCCTGCCTTGATCTTCATGGTAGTATGCAGGTAGTTCTGGGTTCTCAGGCTATGTCCATGGAAGGCAAATTCTAGCAGGTTCTATTCTGCTAGGAAGATAGTTCTGTTGACAAATTGTCCACTTTCTGAATCCCAGAATAGCTAAGGGCAGAGTGGTTCAGTACCAACTTGTAGGATAGCCACTTAGGGTTGAAATTTTAAGCCATGCCAACTCATGAAAATGAGAAAAATACAAAATTGCCTTAGTTCTATGCGGCTTCCTGCTTCTATGGTGCCTGTGATAAAATAGAAGAAAAGGTGGTAGAAAGTGCTAAGAATCACAGTTTTTAGGTCATACACAAGTATTGACCTAGGTATTTCCACTATAAATGTGAGAGACTTGCTCAATGACCAATCAATGGACATTCTTCTGGAGGAACTCGAACTGTATTAATCTTGGAATTTTTGCTAAAAATTTAAACCAGAAGCTAAGAGTAGGGTATTGCTAAATTCAAAGATGGTTCACAGGTGGTACAATAGATAAAGTAAGTGTTTAGTTTGAAGAGAGGAAAACCTGGGTTTAAAGCTCAGCTCGGAAAATTCCTATCTGCATAACTATGGGCAAGTCAATTAAAGTCCGTCAGACTCAATTTCTCTCTCTCTATGAAATGTAGATAATCACAATACCCTACCTCAAGTTGTTAAGGTACAAGGGTGAAATGACATAACATATGTAAATCATTTTGTAGCCATTAAAGCACCATATATGATTATTATTCATACATTTTACTTAGAGAAGCAAATAAAGGAGTTGGCAGAATTGGTTTTTATCTTGATTCAAAGTGAAACATTTGTCCATCTTCTACTGTAGTGCTCTTGATAAATATTTGTAAAGACCATCTAGAAAATAATTGGTTTGTGTGACATCTGTTATAGAGGTTGAAAATGGAAAGAAATGATGTGAGGAACTTAAGGCCTTCTTAAATCAAATCAACACTTATTCAATGACTTCTGTGCAGGAGTGGGTACAAAGAAAGATTATAGAAAATATGTTATAAATTGTGGTTTAAGAGTAATCTGTGAGAAAAATCAAAGGCTTCTAGAACATCCAGGAGCCATTCTCTTGCCTGTATGTCATAAATACTTTGAGAAAAATATCAGAAAGCACTTGACATGGTAAGCACCAAATAACATCACAAAAGATTATATTTATGACAAGAAATGACTCATTACTGATGTGAGTCATTCCTCATTTCCAAATTGGCTGTTGTGTACAGACAATTCAGTAATTTGTTAGAACAAAGAATGAAATTAATACAAAGAGTAGAAGAAAAACTAAAAATTAAGAAAACATTTGTCATGTAATTAAAATACCTTCAACCTCAGCTATCTAAACAAGATATTGGCTAAAAAAATAGCAAATAAAGAAAAAGAAGTAAAAAATTGACCACACACACACACACACACACACACACACACACACACACGAATTGTTTATGTAAATGAATGACCCTAACAAGGAGACAAAGACTAGAATTCACGTCAGGCAACACATACTTCTTCATTTCCTTTTCAAATGAGGAGATATGGCAGATAATCACCACACCAGGTTAGAATACAGACTCATTTATAAATCTTACAGAGGATTGTTGAAGATTATAAGCAGCATTACTCCATAAAATAGCAAGATTCAGTATAAAGAAAAATAGTTTAGAAATAGCTTAGTAAGAGAACACAACTATTCCAAGGGCCTTTTAAATAAAACTGTAAGGAAAACAGCAAATGAAAGATGGAAAAAATCTGCAAAGATGTGTATAATAAATTCTTTTGTCCACCAGTGATATAAACAATACATTTGTTTACCAGTATATAGGACTTTTGACAAAGTTTGCCAGTCCTTATTGCTTGTAGACATAGTCACTCCTGATTTCATTTACTTAAATATACTTGAAATGACAGTGTGGGAGAGTGTGGTGAAAAAAAAGCATCTTTTGTGATTCCAATTAAAATTCATCAAGAGGCCTGTTGAAACCCATTTAACAGAGATCCTTCATGAAAAGTTACACTAACTGAAATTAATAAACTATTTGGTCTAACTGTCAGATCAAACCACTGCAGAGGGAAAAAATAATGAGCTTTGAGATTTGCAGTAACAATGTGTGTGACATAGGCAATGTTGTCTGGATGACTTTCTGCCAGCTCCAAATTCCAAATATTAGAGATACACAAATCAACCTGACAAGAACTGTGGCCCTTATATCCATGCAGGTCCCATCTATATCTATGAGTCATGCAGTGTTTAGCCACTGCCAGAGTCATAGATTTTTATTTCATGGAGACTACTTAGAAAGATTGAGTCCTTAAAATTATTTATGATGGTTTTGATACAGCAAAGAACGTTCACTTTAACTAAAAACAAATCTCTTTCAGTATGTGTTACATATAAAATTATAGATCATAGGGTTTGTCAGTAAGTGGTATTCATAGAATCAAAGATAGACTCTGTCATTGACTTTCTGTGTGATATTAGTCAGGGTTATAATATTTATCAGTTTGATAGTATTTCTAGCAGGGCATTTGCTATAAATAAAAGATCAATAAGGATGTAATAAAAAGTTGCTATGTGGCATCAAGATACAAATAAAAACTAAGACATTTAAGTCCCTTACTTCAAGGAGCTTATATTCTACTAAAAATAAATAAATAAATGTGTGTATGTGTTATACACACACACACACACACACACACACACACACACACACACACATTGTGTTCACAGCTAAGTAAAAAATAAATATGAAGTGGTTGGGGTGGAGAGACTAACACTTGAGGAAGATTTTATGAATGTGGTGGCACCTAGGCTGTGTCTTGAAGGGAAATAAGGACCCCAAGAGGCAAAAGTAAGGAGGAGGCACATTCTAGAAAGCAGGGGAGGGGAAGCATGTGCATAAAAAAATGGAAGAAAGAATGTCATGTTTGGGGAATGGCAAAGTGACTTTATCACCTTCAAGGAACTTAAATTCAAAAGGGGAAAACATATAAATGAAATCCGAAGAAGGGAAGGGTATGGTATAGCATGAAGATGACCAAGAAGTAGTGTGGAGGTCTTGTTCTGGACAAGATGAGGCAAAAACTTACTTATTAGAGCTGACTTTGATGGGACAGAAACCATAGTTCTGGTGGGAGAGAGATGAGAGAGAGGAAGGACATGATCTTAAGTGAAAATAGTTGAAATGACATGAAGAAGATATTCTGTCTTTATTCCAACTCAAATCAACTGAGAGTCCACATGGAACACTAGAAATAGCCCTGGATTAGGTGTCAGAGAGCAAGTGTTCAAATCCTGTTTCTGCTACTAAACTATCCCTGTGATTTTATGATGGTTATTTAACCTTTCTGGGCCTCATTTTCTGAAAATGAGTAGTTTGTAGTAGGTAGCCTCCACAATTCTTTCAAATGTTAAAGCTTTAATGCTATGACACATGTCAAAAGTCATTGAACACAACTAGTTTCCCGCAAAGTACATTACTGCTTGTCTTCTACATTCTAGATAAACTAACCTCCTAGTTATTATCCAAACTGGGGTAACTCTTGCCTTCTTGCCTGGAAGGTCATTGTTCCTCTTCACTACCTCTTGGAATCCTTGCCTTTCTCCAAGGTTCAGTTCAAGTGTTAATGCCTACCAAAACCTTTCTGATCCCCCCAGTTAGTATTTTTTTCCCTCAAATTGTCTTGTTTCCTTATCTGTATATATCTTGAATGACCTCAGTAGAATGGAAGCTCTTTGAGATCAGAAATTCTTTTTCTTTCTTTCTCTCTTACTCTCCTTTTCTCCCTTTTCCCTCCCTCCCTACTTCCTTCCTTCCTTCCTTCCATAGTGCCCAGCATATGGCAGCTGTTTAAGAAATGTTTGTTGAGTTGAATTGTATGAGTCTAAAGCAAGTCACTTGACTTCTTAGTGTTTCAATTTCAATAACTAAAATCATAGCAATATTTGGGGCAAGTAGATACCTGAAAACTGTTTCACTATGCTTGGCAGTTAGATGTGGAGAAAGTTCTGGATCTGGAGCCAGGAAGACTTGAGATTGAATCCTGACCCAGACATTTCACTAGCTCTATGATCCTGGGAAAGTCACTTAACTGCTCTCAGCCTCAGTTTCCTCATCTGGAAAATGGGAATAATAGGAACACCTTTTTCATAGAATTGATATGAAGATTAAATAATAAATAATTTGTATAAAGTACTTTGCAAAACTTCAAGCACTACATAAATGTTAGTTATGATTAAATGAGCAACATGTATAAGTATAGAAACCACCACTGCCTGGTTCTGCCATTAAGGAATATGGAGTAAACTGATAGAACACAACAATATCAGCACAAGAAGGCTTTCAGAGGCAGGGTTAAAGAGGTTATATAAGAAAACCAGCCATACAAGTAAGAGATTTCTGCTCTTTGAAGATTCAGTGCTTCCCTCTAGAAGAAAATAAAATGATGACGATGATGATGATACAGGAGGTTAAAGTGAGCCACATACCCAAAATAAATCAGAGATAACTTCAATGGCATTCTCTTTTATCAATCTATGCTGTTTTACAGCTTGTTTGCCACATTAATGGAAAATTGTAAACAAAAGTAAAGCTTTTATATTATGCCAGTTCTGATATACATTTGCATATCAATAGCAGTCATTAAGGTTGCTGGGGAACAAAAAGCAATCTCTCCATTTCTATTTTAGATTTACCACATTTATAGAATGTAGCAAAATGGAAGGATAAAAACGTTGTGACCCCTGCTCCTCGGCTACCCTACCTGGAACCTGAGGGTGATGGGCAGGAGCTTGGGGGCCAGACTCTCCTGGGGAACAGGCTATTCCTAATAATCTCACCCTACACAGTAACGCTGAACTCTGTGTCCCCAGTAGCAACGAAAGAGAAGGTCAACTATGAGAGCTGGCCAGGTGGGACCAGGAGCCTTTCCGGAATCTCAGGTAACCTTTTTGTTCTGGCCTGGCCCTAAACTGTTCCCTTCTGCCACCGGTAAATAACATAGGGCAGTCCTGAATTCCTTCCTTTTCCAATGGATGATACTAGGGTGAATTAGGATGAATTAGGGTCTCTAATTAATTAGGAACTTGTGCTGGGGAGATCTCTCCAGTTGGTCTAGGCCCTACTTCTTATTCTAGGCCTAGATTCTAGAATTATTAGATGGTAGTTTTACTAAGATTCCCCTCACCTAAGGACACATACATTTGATTTGTGTCTATAGGTTCTAGGTATATATGGGCAAGCACTTTTGAAACAGTTTATGCTGCTAAACTAATCCATAGACATGCATAGGTACAGAGCACGGAGCCTGTCACACCACACAGGTCATTCCTTTTGGCCACTCCCTTACACTTAGGGATGCTTTGAGAGGAAGACTTGAAAGTGTTTTCCAAATTTTTGAATTTTATAAATTTGCAAATTTTCCTCAAGGGAAGGGCTGGCCAGAACACTACCTGGGAAGTCTAGGTCCAAGCTACAACAAAATCAATGTTTAATATCAGTTTTACTATTGGAACAGCATTCTGAAGTGTCTGGCTAAAGCAGTTCCTTTTTTGAGAGTCAGACAATCTAAAAGTCAGTCAGCTTGAAATTTCTTACAAAGTACCTAAATAACAAAATAAAATTGGATCATTAATGTGTTGATTTTCCTCTCAGGTTCCTATCATTATCTGATGAAATAAAAACCTTACTCTCCCATTTTCAAGATAGAAAAATCAAAGATTGAAAATTTTATGTGACCAGGACCCAAACCAAAGACTGGATCAAGACAAGAATTAAAATATTTCTTTTGCTTTATGCAGTATTCAAACAACCTCGTTGATAATATCATAGCATCAGCGATTTGGAGCTAGAAGGCCATCTGTTCCAACTTTCATTTCATAGATGAGAAATTGAAATAGAGAGACTAAGTGACTTGCCCCTAGTCATACATCTAGTGTCTGAGGAAGGATTTGAGCCTGGGTTTCCCTGATTCCAAGTCTAATATGTAAACCTAAGAGTGTCTTTCCTTCTACTTGACCAAATAATAAAGCTAGATCCTGACAAGCAATACAACTATTTCTTGATTGTGAATGTGACCATTTGGGATATTTAATTAATTACCTTTTTTCATGTCCTTACGGCACCATTAATAATAAACCTTATAGAATGTTAATGCTATATATGTGAAGTATAATTTATACTTCACAATTTGCAAAACACTTTCTCATATATTATCTCATTTAAGCCTTACAGCCCCTCTCAGATGCAGGTATAAAAAGTACTATGATCCTCACAGTACAGATAAAGAATAAATGATTTGCTTGAGGGCACACCATTAGTAAGTAATAGAGCCAAGACTCTAACTCAGGCCTTTCTAACTCTAAGTCCAAGGCTATTTCTGCCATTTCATGCCTTCTTGCTAATCTAATGATATAAGTAGTAGTGTATTAACCTAAAAGAGTGAGGTCCTTCAGGCTCTGGTGGGGCACCAATAGTTTGCTTAGGCTTGGAAAGTTCATTGTGACTTATTTCCTTGGGGGCTAATGTTAGCCAGCAAATTATCTTCTTGAAATTGGAAAACCTGAAGTCATTCTTTCAACCTTGAATTTGAAAGTAAGAAATTATATTTTATGGAGGTGAAGACTTTATTATGTTCAGAACCTGTGCACTTTCAAAGGCACATTTTTTTTCCTTCAGCCTTGAAAATTATGCCCCTTTTAATGTGCCAAGTTAATTCTTGTTGGCAAAATATGTACAGGGCATAGTGTTTATGCAATTGCTAATTACAAATGGACACCCACCGCACTGCAGAACAAGCTCTTCTCTGACAAGTAGTCACAAATGTGGCAGGCCATTGTCTACACCCATAAGACTTGTCATTAACTTTCATTATTACTAATGGGAGTTGTGGGCATGTCTCCAAAGCAAATCTCAGGCACCATGTCTTTCCCAACCCTATTCCTGAAAAAAAAAACCAACACTTCATCTTCAGTTTGGGTTTGGTGAAATTGTGGGCTACACTGGCATGGTTTATTTTTATTCTTTTTATGAGCATGGCTAATAAAAATTTGCCAGAGATTTTTCCCAGAATCATAAAGTATCTTAGGAGACCTCCCACACTGGTTTCTACCTTCTCAGAATTTCTATTAGCCTTCTACTCCATGCCACAGAATTGAGCATTGTGGAATTATTCTATATATCTTTTTTTAAGTATATTTTATATTCTGTTGAAAAAAAACACAAATATTTTTAAAAGTTATGCTTTGATATACTCCAAGTTCCTTTCAAAGAAAACAATCTGTCTCAGATCAGTCTACATAAAATAACATAGGAAAATTGCAACTATTTGTAGGGAGTCAAGCTATACTCACTCCCAACAACAAAAATACAACAGTAACAAAAAAAGAACCCACCACAATAAGCTATATATGTTTGTGTGTATATGTATATACATATATATATGTGTATGTGTATATATATATATATATGTATATGTATGTATGTATATATGTATCCATGAGAGCTAATGAACTAATTCAGGATCTGCAAAAGTTCATCATATGAACATACATTCTCATTGTGATCCTGCTTCAACTTTCAACTCTAGTTAAATATGATATGCAAATTTCTGCCTCTGCGTCTTTGTAAGGTCCCCTTTTCTCTCTTGGAATGTCTTCCCTTTATGCCTTGCTTGCTTAAAACCTATACATCTTTCAAGAACCAGTTGCCGTCCTACTCTCCTCATGAAGATTTCCCTGATCACTGTGGCCCACAAGATCTTTCTATCATTTCCAACCTTGGGAAGCCTTTCAGCCACAAGTAAGGCTGTCGCACAAATCATTGTGCTTTAAACAGCTAGACGATACTCATTTGCTCAGGAATTGCCTTGCATGTCTGTAGTGGTAGCTATGTTCTGAAACACCAAAGGAGGAACACAGGCTACCCCTCTTAGAATGAATTATTATTAATATTGCTATTGTTCATTTAGTATACAAAGTGCTTAACATGTACTTCCGGGACTTAACACAGTGCTGAAAACATTCTGATCATTTCATAAAAGCTTGTTCACTTGAATTACATGTTATCTCATTCAACAGGAATGAAAAAAGTACTTATTTTATGCCTCTTATGTGCCAAGTACTATGCTAGCTTTGGGAAATAAAAAAAGTGAGACAGTCCCTGTGCTCAAAGAGCTTATATCCTAATAGGGAAAGACAAATCATTTAGAAGAATGGTGGCCAGGGGTGGGAATTTTGAGGAGTGGAAAAGGGCAATTGAATATCCCTTCTAGCAATGATAGTTTTTATTTAATTGCTTTTCCCAGAT
>CM053770.1:378203583-378236796 GCA_028658325.1 Potorous gilbertii | reverse complement strand
GTTTTAATGGACTTTTATTTATTTTATTTATTAACTACTATGAATTTATTGTAAATGCAGATCAACACCTTCTCCATAACTTAAATTTTCAGGAAGTTACCTAGAAAACCTCAGTGTCACAGAGGTAATATGTGACAGAAACAGGACTTAAATGCAGGTCTTCTTCACTTGGAGGCTATGTCTCTATATACTTACTATACCATGCTACCTCTTACCCTTACCCTAGCTTAATTTCCTTCAGCCTCCATTTTCTCATCTGTAAAATGAGGAAAATAATGGAACCCACCTCACAGGTTTATTGTGAAGATCTAACAAAAGAATATATGTACATATATATATGTATATATATACATGTGTGTATATATGTACACATATACATATATATATACATATACATACACACATATATATACATATGTAGCATGCAGATGAGAGTTTTCATTCCAGGTTTTTCCATGTAGGAATGTTGGGACATGTTTTGGGCCATATATGATTCAAGGCTAAATTACTTGTGTACTTTGAGATAGTAAAGATTTTTCTTATTGCTTGTAAACAAAGAAGAGCTAATGACTCCTCCTGTCTAGCAGTGAAGTGTGCCAGAATTGTTTCAAACTGGTTCCTGATTGGTGGAAAGTGTCTTGCCCTATCACCTTCCCTTCTCCTGGGATGTAGCTGTGAACACAGGATATCTAAGGCTTATGTTCTGCATAGGTAAGCCTGAGCCTGGGTTTAAATTACTTCTCTTATTTTTGTTCTTCCCTGATTCTAAGTAATTACCTACCCCAAGATGAATGTGTCCAGGATGGGACGTATTTTAAGTTCAATAGGTCTGAAGGTCCTACTAGATCACAGCTGAATTTTGAAGGGGATGACTCCTAGTCAACTACTCCAGTGCTCTTGGAGAGGACAGCCATAAATAAGGGTATTGACCTATGGCTATCTTTCTTACCAGAAGTGCTGTACCCAGAGTGTAAGATGAAATATAAAATTCCTGCTTAGAAGTCCTACAAATTGCTACGTCTCGGGCAACCTGGATGGTGCAACGGATAGAGTGCTGGGCCTAGAGTCAGAAAGACCTCAGTTCAAATCCAATCTCAAGAAATATTAACAAAACTATTAAACTTCAGGAGTTACTCTACTTACATTGTTAGAAACAAAAATTCAAGTTCTGAACTCTGATCATGATGCAATGACCAACTGTGACTCCAGAAGACCAGTGATGATACATGCTATCCACCTTCTGACAGAGGTGAGGAATTCAACATCCAGAATGAAACACACATTTTTGGACATGACTTATATGGAGATTTATTGTGCTTAGCTATGTATTCTTGTTAAAGGGGAGGGTCTTTTTTATTCCAATGGAAGAAGTGATAGAAAGAAAAATCAATGCTTATTAATTGAAAAAATTAATTTAAAAAAGGTACTATGCTTAATTAGAAGACTGATTTGAGTACATATACACATATATACTTATATGTATACATACAGGTATATATACACACATAGGTGGGCATATGTGTAAAATGTGTGCATGTGTGTGTACACACACATGCACACATCCATTATAGGATAGAAAATGGTATAGTGGATAGCTGGGCCTGAAGTCAGGAAGACTCATCTTCCTGAGTTCAAATCTGGCCTTAGACACTTAGGAGCTGTGTGGCTCTGGGTAACTCACTTAACCCTGCTTGCCTTAGTTTCCTCATCTGTAAAATGAGCTAGAGAAGGAAATGGCAAACCATTCCAGTATCTTTGCCAAGAAACCCCAAATAGGGTCACAAAGAATCAGATACAACTAAAAAATGACTGAATAACAACAAATACGTATACATGAACATGCATAGCTTTCAAAACAAAGATCTCTTTGACTGAAGCAGGCTGATTTTTTATAGGTATTCTGAAACATTGGATTCACCAAGAAGCCAGAGAATATCACATATACATAGTATCACAGAGTAGGAGAGAGAAGGTAAGATCATAAAGAATCTAATATGACTCCTCTCATTTTACAGATAAGCACACTGAGGTAGTCAAGTAAGTCCCATAGGTCAGAAGTGGAAAGGCAAGATTTGAATGTAAGTCCTTGGATTCCAAAGTCAGTGCTATTTCCCCCTGTACCACACTTTCTCCCCTCTAATGGAGTTGATGAATTGATATGAAGCTAGAGAACATAATGCTATCTTACCCAGTAAGATTTATGATTAGATAAATTTAAATTCTACAGTATACCAAAAAGCCCCAAGTTCCCAGAAAGACATTGGTGATAGTTTGTCTTTAAATCAGAACTGTAAGGAATGAGATTTAGGGAAAACTGTATCAGTTGAACTTGACCAATGTTTCCATTGAAAGACTATTAATAGATTCCTTGTGGCTTCCACCATCACACCTAGGGATTTCCTGTGGGCATAAAGAGATAGCCTAACACCTCAAAGTTATTCACTTTCCTTGTCTCTCTAACCCAGTTCCTCTTTTTGGGAGAGATTATCTGCCTAGGACATAAATTTATCTCATAGATATTCCCATGAATGTCATAGGATGTTTAATCCTGGAATAAAAGCAAGCTTATTATTGCCTACCTAGTACAGAGTTGGAGAGAGCAGTTTCAAAAGCAGGCAGCCTGCTCAGGGACTGCCTCCAGAGCACCACAGGTGACACCTGCAACAGCAGCTGGAGTGGAGACTTTGCTGTGCTAAGTGATGTTGTGTACATAGTTTTCATCTAGCAGAATGAAACCAGGTGACTGTAATGATCCCAGCACTGTGTTCAGCAGATGAACATTAGTAAGGTTCTCATGAAGATTCCTTGAATATGAAACAATAGTATCCTTTTGGGCCAATCAAAAAAGAGTTAAACATGTTTTCCCTAAACACACCAACCTGGTGCATTAACTGTATGTGAGCTCCAGTCACTAGTCAGCTCTGCCTCTCTTCAGTTCACAATGCTATGATAAAGATTTCTTTGGCCTTTTTACACCAGAGTACAGAGTAATTTTAAATTGTTTGGCAGAAGGTGGAATGCAGAAATTTAAATAAAAGCAGTCAAGTAATCAGTTTATCAAAAAGCATATATTGAGGGCTTACTATGTGCCAGGCACAGTCCTAGTTTTTGGATATACAAAGACAAAAATGAAATAGTCTTTGCTCTTGAGAAGCTTATATTCTATTGGGGAAGAAAATATGGGCTGCCTAAATGGATATAAAATATGTGCAAAATAAACACAGTGACATAACAGCAATGCGGAGGCATTAGCAGAACAGATCAGAAGAAATCAAATGCAGGAGGCAGCTTTTGAGCTGAACTCTGAAGGAAAGTAGACATTCTTAGAGAAGAAATAAGAAGTGCATTTTAGGGACAGAGGAAAGCCCATCCAAAGGCACAATGATTCCAGGCAAAAGTTCCTACACAGGGAATATTTAATGAAATCAAGTCACAATGTCTCAACGTTTCTTAAGTACTAGTTAGCTTCTACCATCATCTACTTAGTATCAGGTTCTGGTTCCTGATACCTCAAGATTTTAGACTATTAAAGGGTTAAAAGGAAATTTTCATGTCAAGTTCAATCCTATTAGTTTTTAAATAAGGAGCTGGAGACCCCCTGAGATGAAAGACTTGCCCAAGGTCATATGGTTAGTAAGTAACCATTCAGGGGCAGCAAATTCAGCTACATCATCAGTCCTTCCTTCCTTCCTGGAAATGGAGTATTTATGTTATTATAACAGTAGCAGTCAAAGTTAATCACTGAATCTATTTGAAAATGTTGCTGTGAATACTACTACCAAATCTGTATCCAAAAGAGATCATAGAAAAGGGGAAAGACCTACATGTTCAACAGTTCTTTTTTGTGGTGGCAAGGAGCTAGAAATTTAAGAGATGCCCATCACTGGAGAATGACTGAACAAATTGTGGTATACGAATGTATGTCGTATATGAATGTAATGGAATACTATTGTGCTATCAGAACACAGAAAAAAGTGGAAAGATTTACACAAACTGATGCTGAGTGAAGTGAGCAGAACCAGGAGGCCATTGTGTATATGCAATGTGTAATGACCAACTATGAAAGACTTAACTCCTCTCAGCAACACAATGATCCAAGACAGTTCCAAAAGACTCGTGATGGAAAATGTTATCCACCTCCAGAGAAAGAACTATGGAGCCTGAATGCAGATCAAAGCAGACTATTTTCACTTTTTTTGGTGTGATTTTTCACTTTAGCTCTGTTTCTTCACTCGCAATACAATTAATGTGGAAATACATTTAACATGACCACACATGTATAACCTATATCAAATTGCTTGCCATTTGGGAAGGTATGAGAGAAGGGAGGGAGAGAGGGAGAAAAATTTGGAACTCAAAAATCTTACAAAAAAATGAATGTTGAAAATTGGAAAAAAAATAAAATATTATTTATGAAAAAAGGCTGCTATACAGATTTCTTGTTTGTTTTTCATTCAGAATTCAAATAGATTATTCTAATGAATTATCTTTTTTTTTGGTAATAAATCATACCAACCCTAGTCCAAGCTCTTCCACGGTTTTTTATATAACCTCCACCTCTCTGAGCTTTAGTTTCCTTACCTGTAAAAGAAAGGAGTTTGACTAGATTACCTCTATGATCTCTTCTAGTTCTAATCTTCTATGATTTCAATCAAAAGAAAATCTCACTTAGTCATATAGAGTAAACTTACAACTCCATATGGTGGACATTGTCCTATCAGACATTTCAAACCTTCATCCCCTATTCCCCACAATCTAAACAAGCTTTTGCTGCAAGAGGCCAACAAATGGGGAAAACAATTGCTCCTTTACCTTTGTCTTAGTCTTACAAAGGAACAACCTGGCCTATTGTAATTATGGTTGTTCAGTCTGTCCAACTCTTCTTGAACTCATGGACCATATCATGTCAATACTGTCCATAGGGTTTTCTTAACAAAGATACTGGGGTGTTATAGTGTTTTATCAATGGAGTATGGCAAACAGAGATTAAATGACTTGTCCAAGATCATGTATCTATTTTTTAATATTTGTTTAAGTTTTCAACATTCTTTCCACAAAATTTTGAGTTCCAAATTTTCTCCCCGTTTCTCCTCTCCCCCCACCCCAAAATGCCAAGCATTCTAATTGCCCCTATCACCAATCTGCCCTTCCTTCTAACATTCCTTCCTTCGCTTATCCTCATCTTCTCTTTTGTCCTGTAGGGCAAGATAAATTTCTATACCCCATTACCTGTATTTCTAATTTCTTAGTTGTATGCAAGAACAATACTCAACAGTTGTTCCTAAAATTTTGAGTTCCAACTTTTCTTCTTCCCTCTCTCCCACCCGTCCCTATTGGGAAGGCAAGCAGTTCAATATAGGCCATATCTGTGTAGTTTTGCAAATGACTTCCATAATAGTTGTGTTGTCTAAGACTAATTATATTTCCCTCCATCTTATCCTGCCCCCCATTTCTTCTATTCTCTCTTTTGACCATGTCCCTCCCCAAGAGTATTGACTTCTAATTGCTCCCTCCTCCCACTGCCCTCCCTTCCATTATCCCCCCACCCTGCTTATCCCCTTCTCCCCCACTTTCCTGTATTGTAAGATAGGTTTTCATACCAATATGAGTGTACATTTTATTCCTTCCTTTAGTCGAATGTGATGAGAGTGAGCTTCATGTTTTTTCTCTCTTTTCCCTCTTTTTCCCTCCATTGAAAAGTCTTTAATTTGCCTCTTATGAGAGATAATTTGCCCCATTCCATTTCTCCCTTTATGTTCCCAATATATTCCTCTCTTACCCCTTAATTTCATTTTTTTAAGATATGACAGGATCATATATCTATTAAGTGTCTGAGGCCACATTTGAACTAAGGTCTTCCTGATTCCAGGCCCAGTGCTCTAGCTGCCTCTGTCCCATTGTCATACAGCTACCCTTAAGGAAGGGCCATTTTCTGGGTTGCTGTGCTCTCCACATTCCTTCTTTTGTCCCTTCTCTCCCCATGTATACACTGGTTTTGTTCCCAGGCTAGTTTCAACTAGCTGTGCCTCTGCTCCCTTGGAAGGCAAGCTCAGTCTAGGACTTTAGTCTAGTTACAACATAGCCTCTGAACGTCATCATTAAGGTTCAGTTTTAGATTTGGGGCCCCAGAGGATCATGCACTGTGAATGAAATTCTTGACAATATAATAAGGCCTTTGAAACCTTTTCCCCTCAGTAATAGTTATATTCTGCAGTGGCAGTTGTAACAAGTCAGAAAAATGTGGTTAAATACAGAGAAGGAGGCTGCTGCTGGAGGAAAATAGATGACAATGCCAAAGAATATAATTGGAATCACTAATGGGCACTCAGATATTTTAGGACTCTCATGTATATTTAGAGAATCCTCATTTTTGGTTTTCAAAGCCTCTTATAAATGATGGTCAAAAAGAGAAGAACCATTGGTGAACCATGCCTTTATATTTGCCACAGATCTAAATGCAGGTTTTAGTCTAGGAACAAAAAATAGTAGTTTGCATTTTACTCTTGTGATCAAAAATGTATGATTATATATAACTTATTTAAAAAAAACAAAATTATATACTTTAGATGAAAAATGGGTACTGTCTCCTACTACAGTATTTAAATAGAACTGAATAATGCTATTTATGCAAAATTTACCTGTTAATATGTGGTGTACTTTTTCTTTTTCTCTCGTTTTCTATTGAATCCAGAGAACCACTATAGGGAAGTCGAGAATTGGCTAGAAAGTCGGAGCCAGGAAAACCTGAATTTAAATCCTGCCTTGGACAATGAATTACCTATTTGATTCTTGGGTCAGTTACCTCTCTGAGTCTCAGTTTTATTATCTTTAAAATGAGAATGATAACACCTACTTTGCATGGTTGTTGTGAGGAGCAAATGAACTCATCTGTCTAATACTTTGCAAATTTTAAAACGTTGTCTAAATGTGAGCCATAGTATACAATCCCCACATAGCACTTGTGCTTTTGGGGGAATCCCAGATGTGTGATTTGATTGCCATGAGGGACTCTCAGTATGGAAGCTCTCTCCCAACAATGCAGAGGGGCGATTTCTAGCCTTAAAGAATGGCCTGAACTCTCAATGTATTTCTCTCTCACCCCTTCATTTTCATTTTATACATGTCATCCGTTCCTGTTCAACTCAACATCTGCCCTCTGTCTATATGTATATAATCTCTTCAACTGTGCAAATACTGAGAAGTCTCCAGAGTGTCAAATATTATCTTTTCATGTAAGAATGTAAACAGTTCAACTTTGGTAAGTCCCTAATGATTTCTCTTTTCTGATTACCTTTTCATGTTTCTCTTGATTCTTGTGTTTGAGGTTGTATATACATACATATACATCAATCATAACTTACTAGGTACCTACGTGAGACAGTGTAGTATGGTAGAAAGACCTCAGTTTTTGGAATCAGCAGAGACTTCATTTCAATACTCCACTTCTGACACTTGCTAGCTATATGATTGTGTGCAATACACTAAACTTCTCTTGGACTTAGTTTCATTATCTGTAAAATGGGTATCAAAATAGCACAGACTTTCTGTCAAAAACAAATGGGATAATGTATTTAGAGCATGTTGCAAAACAAAGTACTGTATAAATATCAGCTCTTACTATGGGGCATTTGATTATCTCCTATCATATTATGCAATGTTTGCTGATGCTTTTTATGTCCTTATGGTTGCTGTTACCACTTTTAATCACTAACACCCTCAAACGGAAAAAAAGGAACAATCACACTAAATGATGTGACGATTTAGGAAAGACAAATCTTGCTCAGAAAAATAATTTGGCCATGTGTGCACAATAAAAATTTAACAATAATACTAACTAAATTGATAACAGACAATCAAGAAAGGTCTAGTAACAAAAATTCAATTTGCCCAATATATGTAGCCAAACTAGATAGAGTGCAAGATAAGACTGTAGAGTTCATTTGGCCTGGACAGATTCACAATAAAGTCTTTCACTAAAGTAACAATAGCACTGATTTTTGTCAGCAAGGGCAACTCCATGGTGCAGAAGTGTTTTATAGTAAAACCCGGTTTAGAGTAAAACTCAATGAAATGCTTTATCCTATCCAAGGACATATTAGAGGCCAGGGCTATCCCCATAAATAAACAGAGTAGGTAGTTGCCTAAATGGTGGAATGTGAGGGATGTTGCCAGATGCTGCCCCGAAACATCTCCCTAAATGGAGGAGAGAGGAAAGATGCTGAAAAAGCAGGGGAGCCTTAAAAAAATTCTCATCCTGATTTATAATTTGCCTAACATGAGTCTTTTTTTTTTTTAGGCAATAAGGGTTAAGTGACTTGTCCAGTCACACAGCTAGTAATTATGTGAGGCCTGATTTTAACTCAGGTCCTACTGACTCCAGGGCCATCATCCCCAATATGGGCCCTAACAGCAGCTCCTACTACATAACGACCTCCACTTCTGTCCCTATCATCTAAGGATAATTATTTTTCTCTATCTAAAGAAAGCAAATCTATCTAGATAGATGGAATCTAAGTGATTTCAGCCTCTTAATGGTCCAAACACCTGGATTCACATATTCCTTCCAACAATAGAGTGTGTATGTTTTTGGGCAAATCAATTCTAAGACTGAACTCCCCTGCTTATAAAACCTGGATGTGAGGGTAAAGTGAGATAATGTAATTTTGAAACCTAAAGCTACTATATAGAGTTTGGTTATAACTACTGGGTTTAAAAATGCGAAATTTAGATTTTTTTTGTATGCATTTTACTGAAATGAGCATAGAACAGAAGACCTAATTTCAAATCCTGGTTCTGCTTCTTACAAACTTTTATGACCTTGAGCAAATCATTTAACCTCTCTGGGCTTTAGCTTGCTCATTTGTAAAATGAAGGTGTCAGCCCCAGTGGCATCTGAGGAGCCTTATTGTTCTATCGCTACGATCCTCTTACCATATACTGGTAAGATCCTCTTACCAGTATATGATCCTCAGTACCTACAAGTGCCAGTGTGAATACCTGCAACAGCAAGGACCCCAGCATCCACAAGAGGGCCTGCTGTACAGGTTCTTTGATCTGCTTTCCTAAAAGAAAGGCTACTTTTGAGGGGTCAACAATCTATCTTAATCAAGCACATGCATCACTTATTTAGTTCAGGGAAAAATGTCAGCACCCTGAAATTCAGAGAAAATACAGAGAAATCAAAACCAACAGACAGGGTTTCCAATTGTCTGACCATAAGCAATACATGATTTTATTAATTGTATTAATGAGAATGACCAATAAAGATTTATTAAAACCTGCTTTTCCTCTACAAGACCTCTGTGCCTTTATGTCTTACTTACGGCTGAAATCTCCTATGTCTTGTTTCCCCTCCACTGAAATATGAACTCCTTGAAAACAAGGACTGTCTTAAGTTTCAGTTTCTATCTCTAGCCCTTAGCACAGTACTTTGCATAGTCAACATAATGAAATGTCTTTTCATCCATCCACTCATTCATTTCTCCCATTCCTTTAATCCTTCTCCATCTCTTTCACTGATGTCTCATAATCTTCCTGAGTACTGGCAGATATGAAATTGAAGTGACTGCCTTCTGAGTTATTACAGCCCAAACTTCGAAGTGGATGCTGCTCCATGAACATATCTATCTTAGTATTCTGATGAAGTCCACTTGCAGATTTCATAAACCAGAAGTGCTACCAATCATCTATAATAACATTCTCAACACTATAATAACATTCTCAACACTCTTTCCCCAAGATACTGCAGGCTTGGTGAGGTTGCTTCTTATGTGTACTCGAATTGCAGTCAGAGGACCTAGACTCATCCCTGGTTCTGCTGCTTATGACTTGTGGTGACCTTCAACAAGTCACTTCATTTCTTTAGACATAAATTTCACCATCTATAAAAAAAGTCTTATACTTCTCAAACTTCAAAATATCCTTAATTCAATCCCTCAATCTAGCTGTTAATCAATTATGATGTGCCTGACACCATGTTAGACACTGGAGAGATAAAGATACAAGTAAAGCAATCTTTGTTCTTAAAGGAGCTTATATTCTATTAGAGGAACTAATGTGTATATATGAGAAATACATACAAATTCAAGGCCGTGGGGGAGGGAATGGTGAGGGACTCATTAGCATGGATACTCTTCCTACAATCATAGATATTAAATGCTCCACACCTGAGAAGATAGTCAGCACGAATTCTCGTAGCCATAAAATATTTTTTTTAAATCATTAACTGGTAGCTAGCATTCTGATAATGAACCTCTTCTAAGCTTTATAGACTGGTCCTTACATAACAATTCATTTCTAGTCCCTATTTAAACCTTTCCAACTTTATATGACCTACAATATTTAAATTATCATAAGCAACAGTTTCTAAGACGTCCAAGTCTCCTCTAGGACACGATGAAGAATTGAAGGTCATTATTAGGAGAAAATTCACATACAAACTTATTTTAAAATACAGTTAACTCCTAGTATCTCGCTGATATCCAATATAGTACAAGGAAAGATAGAAATATATTCAGAGTACTCCAGACACGTCATTTTGAAGTTTTATTTATATTGGAATAAGAAAATAGAAAGGCAGGTATGCTAATGCATAGTTGGTAAAACTCTGAAGTGATACAACTATTCTGGAAAGCAATTTGGAATTAGGCCATAAAGTGACTAAAATATTCTTTGATTGAGATTCCATTGGTAGGCATATATCCCCAAGCAAGTCATTGACAAAAAAAGAAAGTCTTCATATTCTCCAAAATATTTATAACTGTACTTTTTGAGGTAGCAAAATATTAGAATAAAAGTAGCAGTCTAATTGATTGGGAAATGGTTAAATAAATTGTGGTACATGAATGAAATGGAATATTACTGTGCTGTACATCACAATGAACATGATGAATACTGAAAAGCATGTAAAGATATGTGAATTGACTCAAAGTGAAGAAGTAGAATCAGGAAAACAATACACACAGTGACCACAGTGATGCAAATGGAAAGAACAACTACAAAATCCATTTAAAAGTAAATGTTGAAAAATTATTAAGAATGAGGTTGCCCAAAAGAAAAGACTGCTCCCCCCACCCTAACCTTTTCAAGCTTATGTTTGGAAGGGCTAGAGAGGATTATGAGCATAGAACATGGCATATAACATTAGATTTTTTTTCAATATATTGATGAGCTTTTGTTGATTTTTTTTTTGCCTTCCTCCTTCAAAAAATATTTGTTTTAAAGGATGACTCTTTGGGGCACTGAGGTGAGACAACAGATAACGGCAGGCAATGTTAAAACAAAAGTAGTAATAAAATTCTACTAAAATAATTGAATAATAAAATTTTATGTTTACATTACTTATCATTAAATATGTATGAGTTTGTATACCTAAAATCACTTAACACTGTAGTGGGAGACCAGAGATCTGAGTTCTGTGCTTTTTCCTACCACGTTTGTCACTAAGCTCTGTGACTTTGAGAAAGTCAGTCAGTCTCTGTCTCAAAAGTCTCATCTGTAAAATGGGAGTAAACTTTATCTGCCTAAAAACAAGCTGCTGATCCAGGGAAAATGTAGTTAGAAATCTATCTTCTAATTTATGGCTCTTATTCTTTTTTGTCTCATCTCCTAAAACTCCTGCTCTCCTTGACTTCCTCATTTCTGTGAAAAGTAACACTCAAACATGAAAGCTCAATGTTGTTTTTGACTCCTCTCTTAGTTTCAGCTAGTTTATGCTTTAGTATTCAGCAAATCTGGTTAATCTTTCATCTACAAAGTTTCATATTCATCCCTCTCTTTAAATTCCCACAGCCACCTGTCCTAGTTTGGACCCTTTAGACCTCATCATTGAATTACTCCGTAGCCTACAAACTACTCTCTATGCCTCCCATCAGCTCCTTCTCTCTCAACTTCAACCTATATGTATAAAAATCTTGAGGCGAAGTGTCTGTGATTCACCACAACCTGTACACTTCTGTAGACATAGTCTTGGCAAGCATAGAGCTAGACTCCATTAACCTCTGCTGATTTATTTCATTACTTAAAGGTTGCTTGACAGAATTTCTTATAAGCATGAGTGACTGGACAATGAGAAAGTCATGGCTTTTAGGCTGTCATAGGTGAAAACACATACCGCCTAGCATAAAGCTCTTTTACCAAATGACAGCAACGTAATATTGTCTGCTAATTACCCTTCTTAAAATCAAGAATAAAATAAATTGTAGGCAACTTTAATCAGCTCTTTTGCATCATGGTACACAAGAAGTATGGCTTTCCTTTCCTTATTACTCAGAATGCTGGCGATAATTGTGCTGTTTAAAAAAAAATCCTCCAGTCTACAGAACCATTTTTCTTTCACTTTATTGTCCAAGTAAATTTAACCTCAAATGTCCTTTTGCTTGCCAAACCTCCCCATCTGTTCTTTTCAAACCTACTAATATTTACAAGGTAAACGCTCCCTTCAGTTTTATTATGAACATAACAAAGTTGAGAGACAATGGACTGAATACTGAAATGACTTTTAGTTAACATTTCTTGGTTAACTTAAAGCCCACGTAATTCTTTTTTACCTTGAAGATAGGATGTAGAATTTCTTCTGCTTTATATTCAGCCACATTCTGTATCTAAAGCATTTGTCCCCGTGTAGGTATGGGTGATTGTCAGCCCACTGAGTTAAGTCAAGATTATGTGATGTTTCTGAGGTTTCCAGATTGTAGTACTTAAACTGAAATGTGTTTGCATTGAATAATGATGTGTTCCTGCGACCTAACTCCTACTAGATAGTGGTAACGTCTGCTGCCTGTCGACCACGCCAGTAAAAATGATTGGTGCTGCCGGGGATGAAGTTATGTGTCATTAACTGAAGCAGCACTTTTTTGAACTCATAAATTGTTGGCTGATAATTTCACTACTGTCCAAAACTGGGTAACCTCTGACTATGTGATAGAAGAATGGAAGGAAATTAGGTGTTAGAGGGAACAGTGAGCCCTTGGCTGTTCACTCAGATGACTGAAAGAATAACCATGTGTGAAAATTAAAATAATGATATAATAAAAAAAATAAAAGCTTTCCCTTTTAAGTATCTGTTTGAATAGCTGCTCAACATTACCTGACTAGCCATTCTCTCTGATAATAGACTGAAACGAAAAAATATTTAGCATCTTCCATACATTTATAAATATTAACTTTTTTAAATGTCACATCAGTGGAGACAAAGTCAGAATCAATTATCAGTATTTCACAATAGGCCAATACTTTGCAATTTAGAACCCAATAGCGTCCCCAAAGAGCTCTTTTCAGAGAAACACAATAGCTGAGCATGGGCTGAAGGAGTTGCATTCAGACTCCAGAAGGCCTTCAGGGAAATCCTCAGTATTTTCTTTGGGTTTCATTCAACAAGTAAATAAATAAATAAACTACAAACAGTCAGAGCATTTTCCCCTTGGAAGGGCATAGTTTTATATGCATTAAGGAGTTTAACATATGCTATTAAATATGGATAGTGAATAATTTATAGTGGATATCAAAAAGAGTCAAACAACAGGGAATAATAACTATTATGCAAAAATTGTCATTTTCATCCTTTTATTTCTTACTGAAATCAGTACAGTCAGATTATCTATAGCAAATGGAAATAGGATCGGTTGCAAACAAAATTATAAAAAGTATACAAATTGGAATCAGGTGATAAACCAATGCGGATAATTTCCCTTGAGAAAAAGTCTGCCTACCAAAGTTTACAAATCACTCTGTGTGTCGAGGAGGTTTCTCCAATTCCTGTCACAAGGGATTAGTTTAGTTTAAAAAAAGAAAATGGTAGAAAGGTTTTTCATTCTATGTGGTTCTTTGTGATGGGAGCAGGGATCATAGGAGAGGAAATCAAGAAGAAAAAAGAGACAAAAGGAAAGGAAAGTGGAAACTGTCACAACTCTCATAGAGATTGGGATTTGTTTTAATGCATTTTAATTGACCACTTAGCCCACTCTCTGGGCACCTGAAAGTTATGTTGTTAGAAGTGTTGAGGTACAGACTGTGGTTCCTTGAACTTTCTTTGAATTTTCCCACTTAATCTGGTTTTTCATACCCACATCTGTTACCCTTAATCTAGCCTGGCTCTCCATTGTCTGTTACCTCTGGATTGCCCACCTGCTTCCCACCCCAGTCCTCCATTGTCAGTTATTTCCCTATTGCCTCAAGCAGTTTCCCATCCTGGATCACTTCAGAATCCCACTCTCTAGATTCTGACCTGTAGTCATCTGAGTCTGATTAAGATCCGACTTGGACTCCTCCTAAAGACCCTCCCCCAAACTCTTCTTCCCATCACCACAGACTACTAGACAACTCCCAGATCCCTCACACAATCTTTTTGTGTATAAGATCTTTCTTGTGTCAATGAAAGTGCTCAGATTCTATCTGGCCCACTTGTTAACATGTGATGCAAATGGTGAGGCTTCTTAAAAGTCAACCCAATATGGCAGATCTTTAATAAACTTTGCTTTTCTTTGGCTATAAGAAGGCTTGGGTCGAATTCATTCAGGCATGACCTGGGGTGTTGGTATTTTGGGGTCCCAACCACCCCAAACCTCAGTATATGGTTCCCTGACCTCAACAGAAGTAGGAAATACTGCCTCCTTTCAAACTGCAGCCTTCTGTTGTCACTATCTCAACACCTTCCTAATTATCTGAAGGATGTGATAGATGAGTAGTGTAGTTCTCTGTGAACGATGCAACCATCAGAACTGTTATTAAAGATTCATTCCCCTGGAACAAAAACAACAGAATAGGATTTTTGCCAATGTGGGTTCAGTCTTTCCTGGAAGAAGCATAGGACCATTTCAGCAGCAAAATGGAAAGAACACTGGCTCTGGGATTAGAGAATCTAAGCTAAAATATTACCTCGGACATTTCCTGCCTCTCTAAGTAAGTCACTCAACCTTATAGGACCTCAGTTTCATTAACTATAAGATGAGGGAGTTGGACTAAATGGTCTCTGAGTTTCCTTCTAGCTCTAAATCTATGATCTTATGAACTATGTAAGAGTTTGATCCGTGTCCCTGTGGTGGGTAGAAATAGGATGGGGTATGAGCCCTCAGAGAGGGACTGCACAACAGGAGACTATGTGTTTGACTGGGGCCTAATATAAGAACTGAGTATGCTGATTCAAAGTGCTTTGGGAAGGAAGCATGATCTCAGCCAGGAAGAAGTTAGGTACCACCAGATGTTGGCAAAGCTCTGGTAGGCCAACTCTAGTTACGACCTTGGCCATCAGACAGAAATTTTTTAAAATATTGGATAGGATTGTTAACCCTGTATAAAAACCAGACCAACAAGGTGGTCAATAAATAAAGCAAGGCATTTATTCAGGGTCAAAGAATTGAAATCCAGAACAATGCAATGTCTTACTCAGATGGGAGTGATGATAGGAGTTACAAGCAGAGGTTATATACACTGAGAAGGAGAGGTTAGATAGATGAAACAGAGCGTGGGTTAAAGATATTTTTGCAGAGTGAAAGCACTTTCCTGGAGAAATCACCAGATGAGTTTAGACTGCTTCTAGCCAACAGAAGCAGGGTGCTTCTGGGCCTCAAGTCAGAGTCAATTATAGGGTCAACAGAATAACTGAACTGCAGGGAGGAAGGGGCTGCAGAAGTGTCCCTGGAGCTATCCCTATTGGGAACAGGGAAAGTTAGAGACTGCTGGTCACAACAGAGATTCCAAGGAGTTTACTTTGGGGTTGAGCAATGATTAGAAATTGCTAATCAGAACAGGGTAGGGGTCCCAGAGCTTCCCAGAGATTGACCAGATATGTTACTTTGAGGAGATCTCTTTAATCCTTCCCTTCCCTAACCCCCAGTGTATTGGGAACAACAAGGAAATTAGAATCAAAGTAGATTATCTTTCCTCATTCCTTTATATGGAGCATCACTCATTCAAGAATGTATTTAGTACTCCCTATGTACTTTGTTTGGCCTATAATGAGGGAGATTTTTTTAAAGGGTGTTCTTATTTTGCTCCTCCTCCTCATCTAACATTATTCAGCAATTTTTCCCTACTACCTCCTCCTTCAGCTCTGTCTTCCATGAAAAAGTAGTCCTTCTCTTGGCCAAGAAAAGCTCCTCTATATGAGCCCTTTGGTATTCCTAATTCAAATCTCTTCCCAGTTCAATTCAACCTCCGTAAAGCTGTCAAAGTAACTTTCATAAAGTGTAGATTTGACCATTTTACCCCCTCCCAATAAATTCCAGCAGCTCTATATTAACCTCCAGGATGAAATATAAAATCTTCTGGCATTTAAAACCCTTAAAAACTTTGCCCCCTTTACCTTTCCATTCTTTTTATGCTTTTGTCCCATCCACATACTCTAGGATCCAGCTTCGCTAGAGTACTTGATGTTTCTAATGCGCAGTACTCCATCTCCTAGACAGCGCATTTTCACTCACTGGCTGTCTCCCATGACTAGATTGAACTCTCATTAATTTTCCCCTCCTACCTTCCCTGGCTCTCCTCATGAGCCAGTTCAAATCCTACTTTCTGCGAGAGACCTTTAAGGACACAGACACACAGACACACAGGTACACACACACACACACACACACACACACACACACACACACACACACACACACACATCCCTTTCTAGTCTTCCACGTCTTCCCACTGATATTATCTTCCTCTTACATAGTATATATCTTGTATTTACACAATTATTCGCACATGGTCTCTTCCATTAGAATGTCAGTTCCTTGAGGGCAGGAACAAGGTCTTTGCCTTTCTCTGTAACCCCAGTGCTGTGTACAATTCCTGACAGACATTGCTGTTCAGTTGTTTCAGCTGTTTCAGTCCTGTCTGACTTTATGTGACCCCATTGGGGGTTTTCTTGGCAAAGATACTGTAGTAATTTTCCATTTCCTTCTCCAGTTCATTTTATAGATGAGGAAACTGAAGCAAATAGAGTTAAATGACTTGCCCAACTAGTAAGTATCTGAAGCCAGATTTGAACTTGGAGAGATGAGTCTTCCTAATTCTGGGCCTGGCACTCTATTCACTGTGCCACCTAGCTGCCCTTCTGATACAGTCAATACTTATAAATATTTGTTAACTGACTGACTAATGTGCAGATCATTCCAGGTTATTGAAAGATTTGCCAACAGAGCACAAGCACTATTAATGATAAATCTAGATCTAGGAAGGACCTTAGCACTCATCTGATTCAATTTCATCATTTTGTAGATGAAGAAACTGAGGTCCATAGGAGTCAAGTGATTTGCCTCAGGTAACAGAGGTAGTAAGTAACAGCTGAGATATGAACTCAGCTTCTGGGACTTCCAAGGTCAGAGTTCTTTCCCTCTTACCATGCTATGATAAGCCCTACTAAACTGGTATGTCTATTTTCCAAAGACAAATGTACTTAAGTTGTAAGAGGCTCACCACCAGGGTGATTGAAAGGTCATGAATTTTTCATCTATAGCAGCTCCTAAAGACCATCCACTAAGTGGCTGGGTGATTGTAATTTGTTGAAATGATGGACAGAGGCCCCACAATGACAAAAATCATAGATCCTTGAAATACTGCAGTCTGTTCCATTCAGTATTTGAGCAACTAGATGGTATAGTGGATAGAGTTCAGTGCCTAGAGTCAGGAAGATCTGAGTTCAAATCCTTCCTCAGACATTAGCTGTATAACCCTGTTTGCCTCAGTTTCCTCCATAAAAATGAAATGATTAAGAAAATGGAAATCTACTACAGTATCTCTGCCAAGGAAACCCCAGATGGAGTCACAGAGAGTTGAATGTGACTAAAAATGACTAAATAACAACATGCTTCAATATTATATGTTCTGCACAAAAAAAGTAGGTAAGATATAGTCTTCTCCAGAAGGTTACAAAATTGGGAGTGTTTGATTTAAATGTGTGAAACAATTCGACAATAATGCCAAGCAGCCATAATGGATTTGTGAATACCTTTCTCTTTTCACATCCACGTTTATATAGCATGGCCAATGGGTGTCAAAGCAATTGCCTATTAAAAGCAAATCATCTATAAGCATGCTTACTTTAAAATAACATGCGTTTAAAAAATTCTGATCTGCAGTAATGGGGGGAAATGTTATGAAAAGCATTTTAGGCACAATATAGAAATGCTTTATAATTCAACCACAACCACAAATCTTATCAAACCTGTAGTATTTTGTATGTATGTTTTCCTACAGTGTAACAGCAGTGTGATTGGCCAGATCTGGGTGTTAAGAGGCACCTATGCTTAAATCAGGCCTCTCCCAATTCCCAGTTGTGTGAGCACAGGCAAATTGCTGAAAAAAATCTCAGTCTTCGTTGCCTTATCTATTCAAATGGATTTCATAATACCTGGAAGGCCTACTTCACTGACTTGTTTTGAGGATCAACTGAAATATGTAGGTCAAGTGCTTTGTAAAACTTAAAAGTATCATATAGCTGTCAGTTGTCATTACACATTTCTAGTGTTTTACTCCTAGATATCTGCCTTTGACACATCCTGGCTGTGTGGCCAAGAGAAAGTCACTTAACCTCTCAGTGCTCCAGGCAATTTTCTTAAAACTAAGTTGCAGAACAGTGGCCACTATGCAACAGAGGAGCATGTTTCTTCCAAAATAGAAATTCCAGAGCCAGTCAGAGATATTAGATGAAGAGATGATGGATAGGTAGATAGATAGATAGATGATAGATAGATAGACAGATAGAGCAATAGTTGAACAAATGAGTAAACTAACACTTTAATAGTCACTAAGTAAGGGTGTTTAGCAACTCCCTCTAGAAATTTACATATGACTTCTAATGACTTCACCTTGGTATCTTTCTTATAAACAATAGCTAGGTGATGCAGTGGACAATGCACTGGACCTGGAGTCAGGAAGACTCATCTTCCTAGTCCAGATTTGACCTCAGACATTTACTGTGTGACCCTGTGCAAGTCACTTAACCCTGTTTGTCTCACTTTTCTCATCTGCAAAATGAGCAGGAGAAAAAAAAGGCAAACTACTCTGTTATCTTTGCCAGGAAAATCCCAAATGGAGTCACAGAGAGTTGGACACAACTGAAAATGACTGAACCACAACGAAAGTCAAAATCTTTGGCAACCTAGAAAGAAAAAAGCGTGGGTGGTATAGCACAAAGAACATGGTATCTGAAGAGACAGGATCTAAGTTCCAATTTTCCCTCTGCTGCTTCCTTTCTCTTGGGCAAATCATTTAATTTCTCCAGGTTTTTGTTTCCTCATCTATAAAATGAGAATGGTCTGCATTAGTGGTTCTTAACCTGGGATTTGTGAGTTTGGGTTTTTTCACATTTTGGTGACTATTTCAATTTAATTAGTTTCCTTTTAAGTCTATGTATGTTATTTTATACATTTAAAAAACATGAGTCTGAGAAGGAATCTATTAGGCATCACCAATCTGATGAGGGGGTTATATTTGATTCTAGAGATAACAGAGAGTCACTAATCTGTTGAGTAGGGTGTAGAAAGGGAAGTGGTGGTGACATGGTCAAACCCAGCACTCTGGGAAGATGACTTCAAAAGCTGAGAGGAGATAGGCTTGGAGTAGAGAGGAACTTGAGACAGGCAGACCCATCAGCTGGCTCTCAACAGTAGTCCAAGCAAGAGGTGATGAGGGTCTCCAAAACAGTAGTATCAGTTTCAGAGGAGAGAAGGAGGTACAAGACAAAAATGTTACAAAGGTAGAAATGACAGGTCTTGGCCACAGATTGGATATAGGAGTTGAGAAAATGAGGAGTTAACGATGATAACCTAGATCTGGGCTATAAACATGATCAATATACTCAATTTTATTCAACTTGAAAAAAAGAATAATAACCTAGGTTACAAGACCAGGTGACTAAAGGGATGGCTGTGGATGTACCCTCTGCAATTACAGGGAACTTAGGAAGAAGGGAGGGTTTGAGCAGACAGGAAAATAAGTTCAGTTTTGGACATGGTGAGTTTAAGATGTTGACAGGATATCTACTTTGACATTCTGCAGAGATGATATTCTCATTCATGAGATTTGATGAGAAGGCCAAATGACATTAACATAAAGGGAGAAGAAAAGAGGGCCCAGGTTAGAACCCTCTAGGATATGCATGATTACAGGGCATTTTTCTGGATGAAAACCCAGCGCAAGAAATTGAGAGTGGTCAGCCATGTAGGAGGACAACCAGGAGAAAGTGGTGTCCCAAAAATCTATAACCCGTGTTAAAGTCTGCAGAGAGGCCAAAAAGGGAGAAAAGGGAATTATATTTGGTAATTAAAAATTTATAACTTTGGAGAACAGTTTTAGTTAGACAATGAAGTCAGAAATCAAATTGTAGAGAGTTAGGAGAATAGGAAAGGAAATGGAGGCGCCTATTATTGATGATCTTCTCAAGGAGTTTAGGCACAAAAGGGAAAAAAATGAATGGATCAGTCGAGAGGTTTTGATGATGGGGAAGACTTAGGCTCATGTGTAATCAGTAAGAAAGTAGCCATTAGACAAGTCTGGAAACATTTCAGGCAAGAGATAATGAGGAACTGAAATAGGGTCGTAGCCATCTATCTACTGGTCAATTTTTAACAATCAGCTCTCTAGGAGAACAATATCTTTAGGACACACTTTTAAGTTTAATCTCCATTGTTAGCATTTTGTCTATCACTGACTTAATTAGTAAACCAATGTAGAACACTCAAGTCAAGCTTAAATTGAAAGAAAGCTCATTTAATCTCAAGTGGATTATATATAGGATGGGGACCCATATATATTGTTACATATGGTAACAATAAAGAACTATTCTTTTCTTAGCAAACTTTGGAAATCTTTATGAAAACGGAAATTTGGAAGAGATCATAAATTATGATCTCAAGGAGGTCATCTAATCTATATGTTTTGTGGTTGCCATTTTTATTATTTTAATGTTTGGGGTTTTTTACGTATGAAGAAACTGGGAACCAGAGAAGTTAAGTGACTTGAATGAGGTCACACAAATAGTAGAGTTGGGGTTCAGAGTTGGATCCTCTAAATTCAAATCCAGCCTTCTTGGACTATGCTATTTTTCCAAAAGATACATAAAATTGGAAATCAGTTAAGGTGTCCATAAACATCTGCTATACTAAAGAGCCATTCAGTTTCATACAATTATCCTAACAATAACAAATTTGGTCTAAGACACTTACTAGATATGTGACCCTGAGCAAGTTACTCAACCCTGCTTGTCTGAATTTCCTTATCTATAAGATGAACTGGAGAAGAAAAGAAAAAAAACCACTCCAGTATCCTTGCTAAGAAAATACCAAACGAGATTATGAAGTCAGACCAAGCAACAACGAAAGTAAAATTCTTTGGTGGACAAGAAAGAACGTTTTTTTCCTCTAAGCAATAAATAATTTCTTCTCAAATGTATTTGACTGTTCTAATGTCCTTTTCTGCTTGAAATATCATGCCAAATCCCAAGACTCACAACCACAGGGAAGCATTTAATTTTTACAACATACTAAAAGCTTGGGTATTCAGAGTTAGCTCATTTGGATCATTTTACTATTAAAAATAATGTTATGAAATAGTTCTCTGAATAATCCATTTTGGAACGACATTGCAGACCAATTAATGGTACAAAATCAAAGGGAGAGCATCTAACCTGCTGAAGGACGAAAAATTTAAGTACTTTAGAAACACCATTACCATATAAATATTTGATGCATACTTATACACTCATTTTCTTCCATTCACTAAAGAAGTCCTTACATACTACTTTGTTTTGAATTTCTCTAAATCACTTATTATGTATTGTTGTGTTGTCTATGTATGTGTATGGGTCTAATTGTAGGCTTTGTTCTGTGACAGGAACCATGTGCTACTGAAACTTCATATCTCCTTCAACACCTGTAACAGTATACTGCATAGAGATGGTTCTTTATAAATGTTAAAATGAATTGAAATCCAAAGCTTTCTTGTCAAAACTCAAAAAAATGCTTTCATAGTCAGATCCAAGTACTTTGCTTATTAAACTGTACTTTAACAATTCTATAACTATTTTCATCAAATCAGAAAGAATTCTCTTGCTCATTGCTCCTAATCAGTCCAAAGAAGTTTTTTCCCCCCAGAGAAATAAAAATCAATAATCCTATGCCATTAACAAGTTTTCCATTGCCTGATGAAAGTTTTGGCCTCAGCAACTTATTTCCATCTTTATGGGGTACATATATTGAAGAAATCATAGTTTCTTGAAATATCAAAATGAATATATGGGGTCCTATATTTGATCCCCTCTTATTAGGCTATTTCCCTTAAATCATAAATTTATCAAGGACTGGAACCATCTTCCTTCCAGTATGCCGTAATGAAATCCCCAGAGCATCTACCCTCCTGCCATACATGGACTAGGAGCTCAATAAATGTTAATTGATGATGACGGCAATGATGATAACAAATAGCTGAGATTCCTTTGAGCTTTGCTCAGAATGTAGTGGTTGAAATAAAGAGCCCTTGTGCATTGATTTTTACACCCTACCCCAAATGAGCCACAACTGTCTCTTCCAATGAAAGTCCAAGATTTCTCAGACATTATTGGCTTCTAATCCTGAGCCAAAAGACTCCCAGGGGAAAATACAGTAGCTTCTTAATTGACTATTGAGGAAAATCATAGTATATGGCTAAGGTTTTTTAAAATTAGATGGAACACCAAGTAAAATGAGCAGATTCAGACCTTTTCTGACGTTAGCAGCATTCTTATAGAAATTGTTGTCTTATGGGTAGTAAATTACTCTTTTTTAGCTTTTAATTTTCACATGGTATTCCTTTACCTATTTTTGTCCAGAGTATGTTAATTATCTTCCTCATTGATAAACTGTAAACTCAATGTGATTCAATGTGCTAGAGCAGCCAAGAAAGCTAACGTAATCTTAGGATAAATAAAGAGAGGCACAGTGTCCAGGATTAAGTAGGTGATATCCTCACTGTATTGCACTGTGCTCAGACCATTTCTAGAGTATGATGTTTAGGTTTGAATGCTTCATAGTAGAAAAGACCTTGAAAGTATCCAGAGAGGGCACCTGCTGAGGTAGGGTTCTAGTACCTCTCTACTCAGTTCTGGTCAGATCACATTTGGGACATTATGTTCACTTTTCAGTGCTACATGAAAGGGAACACATTAATAAGCCAGATGGACAGTGTCTAGAGAAGAATGATTATAATGAAAGGCTTCCATTTTTTTTTCCATTTTAGAATTGGTTGGAGGAACTAGAAATATATAACTTGGAAAAGAGAATTGGGGGGGATATGATAGCTATTTTCAAGTACTCAGAGGACCTTCATTTGAAAGATAACAACAGCACAGAACATTTCATCTTGTTCTGTTTGGCTCCAGAAGGCAGAACTAACACTAATGGATAAAAGATATAGAGAGGCAGATTTTTGGCCCAACATAAGGGGAAAACATCCTAACAATTAGAGTTGTCCAGAAGTAGAACAGACTGCTTCAAGGAGAGTTTTCCTTCCTACAAGTCTTTAAGTAAAAATTGAACAACCACTTCTCATGTTGGTTGTAGAGGGCATTTTTATTCAGACATAGATTAGGCAAGGTGTGCACAGTAGTCCCTTCCATCTCTTAGATTATGTGAAACAAAATGAGTGGATTTGGACCCAAAGGATTTGGGTTCAAATCCCAATTCTGCTACTTAGTGCCCATGTTATATTGAACAAAGCATGTTACCTCACTAGGTTTCACTTTCTGCATCCTAAAAATGAGAAATTTGCATAAAATCATCTCTGCCTCTTACATCTAAAGCTTCTAAATTTAGAACACATTGTAAGTCTTGAGATATTGTAATTTGGATATAATTTTAAACCTCAGTTTTCAAGCTATTTTTGAGTTCTCAAAAATTGATCTCCTGTCATCAAGATTTATTGAATGACATTGAATATCCCTGCATGATTCTAACATGCTGATGACCCTATGATACTCCCATAATCTTGTCAAAGTTGATACTGTTTCCACAAGTACAGAAAACAATTCTATCTTCTTGTCCTAAGTAATTCTTATTTGTGCCCTTCCATAAACACATTATAAATCATCACCCAGAAGGTTGGAAGTTTTCCTGTAAGTCTTAACATTATGGTATATTCCCGTGATTTACAAAATGATCATAACAATTACAAACATTTTAAATCAAATACAAAAACTACTGCCTGATGCCATAGTTGGCATAAACTGATTATCTGGATTATATTTACTTCAAGCCATCAGATTCATAGTTATAGTGTGAGACCACAAAATCTATAGGGGGGAAAACTTAGTAGTTATGAGAGAAGGGAGAGATTCTTCCATCCTTCTTTTGGGGCAAAGGAAAGGCAAGAGGCAGCCAGGAAAATACCTCCAAATCCTGCTTGTGAAAACACTTGGAACCAGGGCTATGTGTGACCCTGGGCAGATTGCTTAGCCCTTCAGTGCTCTAGGCAATTCACTAAGATCGAAAGTTGCCGAGAAAATGATCATTTGTATTGATAGAGACTTTTTCACCTTGAAATTCTCTGTACCAATGAATTCAGAAGTCTAGTCTCTATCCTTAAGTTTCTAGATCTGACCTGCACAATTTGGCAGTAGGTAGGGACCAATATTAAAATAGGCTAAACTTCTTGGTGCTGCAATTAAGTTAGACTATAGACAGATTGACAATAGTTGGTTGCCTTAGGGTATGCGACAAACAGGAGAGAGTACTCAGTGGCAACCCTTTGTTTTTCGTGGGCAGCCTGAAATCCTTTGGCTCTGCAAGGGGCCCATAGGCAGTATGTTGTGAAAGCCTATTCTAGATGATGGATTTTAGCATAATTATAAAGGCAAATCATTCTGAACTTTTATAGTAGTAGGCCTAGCAGCTGGCATAGTAGCTGGCACTTAGGTACTTGTTGATTGATTAATAGTTTGATTGCAGGTAGGCAATTTGAGGAACTGACAAAATTTGGAGTATCATCCAAATTATTTCAGAACTTTGAGGAATATTCTAATACACAGATACCTATATTCTAGTCACGGAAACTTTTGATGTCTGTGACACTGCATTAAGTTTAAGAGAACACTCCTAAATTAAACTGTTCTCAGTCGATGAATATCCAAATCACCAATCGTTATATGATCAAGCATGTGGATTATTGTTTTTAGTATTTATACAATTTACTCATAGTACCACCAAAAATGTCTCATACCTGTATAAATTAACAAAAAAAAACACCAACTTTTATTGAATTAATCAACAGCTAGTTTTAAAATGAAACTAATTTTTAATGGTATTTCTAGTATGGGCTGGAAAGAACACTGGCTCTGAAATCTCATTACCTTTCTCAAGTCACTTTTTGTCCTTGGGTCTCAATTTTCCCATCAACTATTGTTGATATTCAGTCATGTCTGACTTTGTGACTTCATTTGGAGTTTATTGGTTGTTTTTTTTTTCTGGGTACAGGAATGTTTTGCCATTTCCTTCTCCAGTTCATTAACAGATGAGGAATTGAGGCAAACAGTGTTAAATGATTTGCTCAAGGTCACACTGCTAGGTAAGTGTCTGAGGCCAGCTTTGAACTCAGGAAGACTCATCATTGTGCCACCTGTTGCACGATTTGTAAAATCAAGGATTTGGATTAGAAGGCCTTAAGAGAATCATTCCAGCTCTTGATCTTTGATCTCACAAATTTATGGTAAAATTATTTTATACTATCAATGACCCTAAGCTTCTCCCTAAAAAACAGGCTTATCTTTGAAATATCAATATGCATCAGAAGAGAAATACCATCATATAGTGTTTGCAGGTCTTGGAGTCAGGGAACTCTGACTCACTCTACTATATATTGACTGTGTAATCCTGGACATGTCACTCAATCCCAGAATGACCCCAGGGAATTTTCTGAGTTACAGAAAATTGCTGATCTGGATTGGTGGGAATTTATAACACTAATAAAAATCATAGGTTTGTACATGAGCCTTAATATTCTTACTATCATATTACATGGCAGCAAGTCATGGAGGGTTATTATTGACAAAGATAGAAATTGGGCATAACCCAAAAAGAAATGGAAAGAAACGAGGTGGATATGAATGGTTAGGAATACATTTTAAATGAGGAATTATGTAGGAAAGATGGCATGAAGAATACCATTGGAGAAATATACAACTGGAGAAAAAGGTAGTCGTAGTAGGGGACAACAAAGAAGACCTATGCCCCACAATTACCTCTGCAAAGTCACAAGAATATGAAGAAAACCAAATGACACACTGGATAGAATGCCAGGCCTGGAGTCAGGAAGACTTGAGTTCAAATCCAGCCTTAGGCGCTTACTATGTAACTCTACTGAAGTCACCTAACTTCTTCCTGTCTCAGTTTTCTCATCTGTAAACACAGAAATAATTATAGCCTCTACTTCCCAGGGTTATTGTGAGGATCAAGTTGTAAAGTACATTACCAAGTTTAAAGTGTTATATGAATGATATCTATTAGCTAGTTATTAAGCTCCCATCATATTTGGAGGCCCATCTGTGCCACATTTATAGAACATGAACAAGAGACACACAGGCATAGGCAGGTTGCAATCTGTATTATTGTAGGGAATATCTTCATTAATAATGAGATTACTGATATTTTACATAATATGTATGTGTGTGTGTGTATAAATTAATACCAACATCTGTTTCTATCATGATGTTTTATCGGTTATGTAACAACTCAGATTTTATCATTTAATGTAAGACAGACAAGTGCCCTACAATAGGGTATGTGGTGAAGTGAGACGTTTAATTTTAAATACAATTTTAAATAACATCATTTTTAAGCTTCAAATCAAGCTTTTTGTCTGCTAATTTGCATATGCTCCTCAACTCACATGCATGCTTGAGCGCGCACGTGTGCGCGCACACACACACACACATACTCACTCACATAGACACAAACCCATCCTAATAAATGAATGTAATGACAAATGAGTATGCTGGCATTATAATCAAAGGATGAGAGTGCCAAATACAGAGAAGAATAGAGCCTACGCCCAGTCAATGAAATCCTGATGAGTTATAAACATTCACAGCATAATGGCTTACAGCCCATCTTGAAAGAAAGATTTTCCTGATCTTTGCTAATGAAGTTACAGTAATTTGTACAGACTGCTAAGAGGCAAATGTAATGAAGGAAACGAACAAATACCAGATGAGGTCAGGGAAATAAATGAGATTTGTGATATAGCAATAGGAATGTGGTATTGGACCTGTCTAGACATTTCCTCTCTCTTGCCACAAGACGTTTGTTATTGTCAGTTAGATTCTTGCCTTTGAAGCTCTATAAAAATCAGCCCTTCCAAAAATACCAAAAGAAAACTGTTTATTGTAGCTGAAGAAGGTTATTGCTCTTTTTACATGCTCTGTGAATTTGTTTTATCTAATGTCAGTCTAATATTTCTTTTTTAAGGGCTAATTTGTATCATTTGGGAAAAGAAAGAATATTAAGGCAAGATGCAATTGACTCTCTTTTTTATATCTATAATAAAATTCTCTTGATCACTTACACTCCAGCATTTCATTAGCTTTGGAATATTGGATATTCTTTCTATTGATGCAGATCCCAATCCACCCATGCCTTCTCATCTTGTGTGATTCTTGTCTTCCATACATCCCTGACAGAAGATCTACCCCTTATATTAAGAGATACTTCTCTGGGTAACTCCATTTTATGGGGGCTAATGTAGTAGTAGGGATATTCATCTGTTATGTATCTCAAAGGGATAAAAGATATTAAAAATCTTGTGACCTAGAGATGTACTTAATACCCACTACTCTTGGCTCATCTTTAAGATTATGTTATTCTAGGCTTCGTGATGTCTACGTGCATCCTGAATGATTTAGTGTATTCTTGTCATAGTGGAGAGGAGGGCTAGTACAATGGAAAGAGGGTTGGTTTAATAGTAAGGAAGACCTAGATGTTTCAGATCCCACCTCTGACATCGTTGTATGGAATGGACACAATTTCTTATGGTTGTGGGCAATTTTCAATGACCATAAGTTACAAAGATCAGAAGTTACTTATCTAGATTGGTAGAGGGAATTAACTCACCTGAGAGTTCCCTACACCAAAAAAATCACCGATTTGGTCTCATCCTTTAACATTACAAATTAAGCATCAAAAGCATTGAATGTCCAAATATCACGTAAGAGATTGGGCATAACCTAACCATGTCGAGCATGTGTTGGTGTAATGAAGCAAACATTTACATTACTGAAATGTGAGGTTTAGGCTTGGCTTTTTAATAGGCTGAATAACCTTCAGTACTGTTTTAAAAGCAGATATTACAAAAATGCAAGACAAAAAGAGCTAGTGGGATTGCTCACACGCAACTTCATTTTTTAATCTCCTTCATTACAGCACAAACATTCTGGTCATGAATAGGTCATATCCAATCATTCATTCAACCATCATTAATTATGTATTGCTTAGAGTGCACACTGAATAAATAAGCATAAATAATCTCTATAGCCCACAGGATACTTGGATGTCTGGTGACAATATAGCGTTGAAAAATTAAGTTAGCATCCCACCGCCAAAAATATTGTGATAGAATCAGATTTTTGGAGGACACATTAATTTTCAGGAACTAGGAAAATTATCATATTTGGAATAATAAATTTGAAAACATTCCTTTGAATCAAATGTCTCATTTTTTTTTGAAAGGGGAACATGTGCTCTTTATAGATACCGGTAAGTTGACAGAAAGGATACTCTTTTGCTTAAAAAATTGGTAAATGTAAGTAAGGTGGAGAGATAGAGGAATATACATGTGCAGGACATAGAAAATATGAACTGTAAATTAAAGTCAATGATCTGGTAGATGTTGGACTCATTTGGTGTTTAGTCTGTTTGAAGTTCTTTCCTGACAGCGTCTAAGAGTGAAAGACGTCTCATTCTACTGTTGCTCATTTGATACTGGCATTTCCATAAGGCAGATGGTGACCTTATCTCCATGCTTGAGCTAAAACGATTTTTATTAAGATTAAACAAGTGTGAATATAGTGCTAATTTCCTGCAGCAAGCAGAATGTGAATGAGGGCAGCTAATGAGTGCCAGTGCCCTGCCTTGCCATATGGGCAAATGTACATTTTGCAAATGTAATAGCACGGAGAATAAGCCAGTACTGGAGAGTCTTTCCCTGAGTTTCACCTTTCACCAACTTAAGTTTTCCAATATCATTAAGGCAGAGAAGATTATAAAGAATTCTAGCCAGTTAAGGAACGAATTGCTTCTCGTGGGTATTATTATACTATCCTAAACATGTGTCAGCTTTCAATACATGGCTTTCAGCTGCTTTGTTATCAGTCATCAAAAGGAGTCAGGGAAAACTGATAAGAATTTCTTTCGAGGATCCATTTTAAAGACCTAATGAAAACCCTTCTATTATAAACCAACACAAGGGTCGCTCCTTCTAGTTATCTGAGATGAACAAATGGCCTGTGTAATAAGGCACTTGAGTGTTTGCTGCTTGCCCTGTCATGGGAAGAAGTATATGAGTAGCAAAAAGGAGGAAGCTTGTGATGAAGGGTGCAGGCATCAAAGAAACCAGTGTTATATGATATGTTTGCTATATGGTTTTTGGAATATTTTTTCATGAGAAAATCATGAAGTTCCTAAAGGAAGAATTACTAACCTAAGTAACCAAAGATGAGAATCATATCAGCCATATTTCATTTTCCCCCTGGAATCTTAATCCATCATGTACTAGAATTAGATTCCACATGATTGTTGGCATTTATAAAGGAAAGATGGGAGGGACTCTGAGGTAATACCATACTTCTTAAAGTTCATTTATTTATTTATAAACAAATAGGTGATACAATGAATAGAGCACTGTAGAGTGGAGATAGAAATATCTACATTAAAATCTAACTTCAGGCATTTGTTTTGTGACCATGGACAAGTCACTTAACCTCTGTCGGCCTCAGTTTCCTCAACTAGATAATACGAGATTAATCATAGCACATGAACCCTACCCTCATGGTTGTTGTGAGAATCACATGAAATGATATTTGTAAAGAGCTTGGACAATCATTAAAGTCACATGCAAATGCTAGCTATTAACATTGTTCATAATGATAATATATTTTGAATTTTTATTGATATCTTTGGTCTTTACACCTCCTTCATTTTTAAATATCTTGCTCTCTCCTCACCTGCCCAGAAAGCCCTCCCTTATAAGAGTCTCAAAAAGAGGAAAAAACAGTCCAGCTAAACAATCACACCAACCAAATCTGACAAAATGTGCCATGCTCCACAATCATAGTCCACTTCTGCAAAGAATGGAGATATATATTCTCTCCTTTCTTCTTCAAGGCCCAAAGTTTGTAACCAAATCATTAGAACACAAATTAATTATCTGTACAGAAGCATGTTTTCCTTGCCTATTGACCCAATAAATGAATTCAGGAAAGGGTTACATCCATTAAGCTCATATTGTAGCCATTGGTTCATTATAACTGGGTCATGAAATAACTCAGTGTTTAACAGAATGTAATTCTCGAAAGTATACAGTAGGTAGGATCTAATTAGCCAAGTATTTTAAGTGTCTAGATAACTCTTGGAAGCCTTAATATATGAATAAAATTGATGTAAGAACCCAAATGTCAACTAGCTAGTAATTGTTGATGTTCATTCACTATATTTTCCTCTCAAGCAATAACAATACTGTTTTGGGGTTGAGTTTCAGAAAAGTCAATCTACAAGTACTAAATATTTACTTTATGTCATTGACTGGGAAAAGTATTCCAGAGTCCTTTGCATTTTCAAGTTTTGTCCATATCAGCTGCTCAACATTTACACTTGTTTTGGTTTATTGTTTTAAAAACATTTTGCTTAAATTTGTTCAAGAGCTATGGCAAGGTGACAGCAAATCACTGTTTCTAAAAGTAATATGAGAATAGGTATCCCTGAAAATTCAGATGCATTGAACAAATACCACAGTGAGGTAACTAAAGATCAGGACTAGGGATCTTTTGCCCATTGCTAACCCACAGTATTCAAGTAGACACCATTTATTTCTATTGACCAAGAAATAAGGAACTGGACTTGCTGGCATTGCCTATGAGGCTAAGCACTACTATAATTCCTAATATTCTAAACTTCATCATAGAAGCTTCCCTAAACAATTGACAATTACTGTAGCCTTCCATGATCACTAGATTTTTTGAGATCTTAGCTATGTGAGATAATTTCTTTAAAAAAAATATTTATAGGCAACATTGTTATTTATTGAATGATTAAAAAACACCAAAATGAATTATGACCCTTATGTGTACTGTTTAGCCCTCTTAGTAATCCAGCAGCAAAGAGGAATAAAAATCTATTACCAGAATAGGATATGGAAGAGTCTTTGTATTTGCTATAACCCAAGTCTTGGTAATTTGAAAAATAATTTTGTAATTGATTCTTTCAGAACCACAGAATCTCAGAAGTGGGAATAATTTCGCAGCACCTAAGCACAAATGTCCCACACAACACTTTTAGCAAGTGGTTATTTAGCAACTTTGCTTGAAGGACCTCCAGTGAAGGGGAACCCACTCCTGCTCAAAACAGTCTTCATTCCACTTAAGGATAGTTTTTATTGATCACAAGTTTTTTTTCTCCTAACATCAAGCCTATTCTAGGTTTTGCCTAGTTATACAATTGGTTTGACATTTGGCTTGAAGAGGAATAAGGGTTAGGTATTTTGACTAAGCTCCCAAATTTAATAACTGTGCTACCAGTTGGCCATGACCCTTGTGTGGCATAATAACACTTGCTCAATAGCTATCAAGGCTCACGGCCAAATTATCAGATGTTAGATGAATCCTTAATAGCTCACACTTAAATAATAACTTTTTTCCAGGTTACAAAACCTTTCCCAGGACAAATCTATGATACAGGCAATGCAAGTATTACTATTCTTCTTTTGTTGAGGTTTGAAAAGATTAAATGACCTTCCTAGAGATTGCACAGATAATAAGAAGTAGAATTGGGAGTTTAATTTGACTCCTCTGACCAATTCATTTGAAGAAGTACTTACTAAGCATCAGCTATGTGTCAGGTACTGAGGATAGAAAACCAAAAATTAAAATAGCTCCTGGTCCTCAAATATGCTACTTCTACAAAATGATACATACATAGAGAAGTAAAAAACCAAATAAGAAAAAATAGATGCAAAGTAGGTGTAGATTCAAGGAGAGGAGCATGTACATCTTGGACGATCAGAAGAAGCTTGATTTGGAGATGGTCTTTGAGTTGAGTTGTTAATGAATTTAGGGATTCCAAGTGTCAGAGGTGAGAAGAAAAAACTTTTCATTATATTTTGAAAAACAGAAATTTATCAAGGTGGAAATTAGGTAAAAATTGAAACATGTCCAGTTCAAATTCATGACACTATCTTTAAATTTTATTTGCTCCTGATTAAATTAGATATAGATTAAATTTGATGCATGCAAGCAATCAAAATAAGAGAAAGTTGCTTATTCATTTGTGCATTTTCCATTTGAGGATATATCACTATACTCCATTGCTGAAAGCTATGGACTCAAGTGTTATGCTTCATAATAGCACTGATCATGTGTAGCATATCTGATCACATCAGGAAACTTTTGGCGATATCATAAGAATGGGTCTACCTCTAATAATAGAATTTGTGCAACCCATTGTTATTAGATTTTAAATAGCCACTGAAAAAAACCACAGCAACTATAAAATACTTTGTAGAGCAAGATAGTGTTTTCTAAGAAAACGAGTCATCATTTTTTTGGTTTATTTCCATTTTATGGCACATTGGATGAAAACTACTACTTTCCTAGATGTAAAGGATCAAAGTGAATAAATGCATGCTACACTTGTAAAAATAAGCTAAAAGCTGGCTTTTATGACTTATTCTTGTTATACAACAAAAACAGGATATTGTCCTAAATGCAAACAAAATGTATGTCCTCTCAAAGATCCCATACACTATGAGTACAAAGAAAATAGAATTCATATATACCAAAATATTCATACCAGTCCTCTTTATGGCAGAACAGAACTGGAAACAAAGTCGGTACCTATTGATTTAGAACAAATTTTTGTACATCTTAGAATTTCACCTATCTTCTTGCCAAGATATCCACTATTCTACTTTCTGCTTCCCACTCAATCTGAGCTCCCACTCAGAAGTTGTGCTTTCCTAATTAATAAGATTTCACCATACCCAGCAAACATA
>CM053770.1:378116902-378203083 GCA_028658325.1 Potorous gilbertii | reverse complement strand
GAAATCTAAATAGCCTTGAAGGAAACCTAAGTATTTTTTTTAATATTAAAAAGTTCCATGTGTATTTGTTTTTTACAAAGCACTATCAGGGGACCATGGATAGTTTTCTAGAGGTCTGTAAACTTGGATGGCAAAACAATATCTTTTTTCCCTGTTAACATGTATCATAAATTTAGCATTTCCTTCAATTACAAATTTTAAAAAATGTTATTCTAAGAAGAGGTCCATAGACTTCCACAGACTGACAAAAGGGCGCCACGACACAATAAAAGTTAAGGACCTAAATGTACATCAAGGCACTTTGACTCTATCACACATCATACTGGAAAGAGTGCTAGGATTCAGAGTCAAAGAACTTGGATTCAAATCTTAGCTCTGCCACCTAATATCTGAAGGACTTATTGCTTAATCATTCTGGGTTTTAGTGACTTTTATCTATGAGAAGTGGGAACCAGATTAGTCATCTAAGATCTTACCCTTGCATCCAATGATATTATAATAGTAATCTGATGACAATAACTGACATTTATACAGCATTTTAATATAGGCCAAGTGTTTTAAGTATATTACCTCATTTGATGGTAATTTATCCTAAGCATATCCTGTTATTCCAGATAGAATATAAGTTCTTAGAGAACAAGGGCTGTTTTGTTTTTGTCTTTGTATCCCCAGCACCTGTCAATTGGTCATTGATTAATACATTCCCAAGGTTTTAATTTAGCATTGAATTGGACTTGGGTTCTCAAAAGCTTTATCATAGGAGAGGCATAGAGTACTAGCAAGGCTGCAAATAGTTGCTCCTGCTGGATTATCTGCCTGCTGTTCCTGGACCAGCATGGATAGTTAAGTTTGGAGAAATGGCCAGGTGATGTTGCTGTCACTGGTGGTGGTGGTTTTATAACAACTCATGAAGACTGTAGAGAGATGGCCATCTGCTATGGCCAAGGGAGTAGCCAGACCAAATGAAATCTTGGCTTCTGTGTGGTATAGTGGAGCAAGCACTGGCTTTATTGTCGGAGACTTGGGTTCAGATTCCACTTCTGATGCTTACTACCCATGTTGACTTGAACAGATCGCCTAATACCTCTGCACCTCACTTTCCTCACCTATAATATGAGGAGATTGAACTAGATGATCCTTGAGGTTCTTTTAGCTCTCAAGAATATGAATTTTAAAGAGAGTTAAGCCCAATCATCCAAGCAGAAGCAGAACAGTTGCAGTCATACTTTGGGAGTTGAGTTGGAGAAAGACTAGGGCCCTTATTACAAGTGGCATCAGTAAGGATGAATATTTTCCTCTAACAAAAAGTAATCAATTTGTTACCTTTTTTACATCATTTCTTTAGCAGCTTAGCATAATGTCAAGTAAAACCTGCAGCTCTGAAAGGGTCAAACCAGGAGAGAGGCCGAGTTTGCCCTGCTCTGGGGACACTTTAACCCATCTGGTAGGCAGGCAACAAAAACCTTTGTCTAAGATCCAATCTGTGAAAGCTTTTTATCTTGTACAAAGTCTCTGCTGATGTTAATGAAACACAATTCATAATTGGCCTATCTAGTTTACTTTAGCATCTGGCAGGTTCGCAGGCTTGACTAAAAATATATGCTTAGAGCCCACTGCTGTATAATTAAATGAGAGTTTGGCTGTATTCAAAAATGCAAATGATTTCCTGGCTTTTCCTTTTGTACACTCTTCAATTATTTATGTATGTTTTCCATTCATATTGCTTTCACTGGTTCAGGAACAATTTAGGTTCAACAACTTCCTCATTTGCTTAAAATTTAAATTAGATGATGCCTGTAACATATTGCTAAAAATATGTTTCTGTCACTGGAAAGGGGTAGGATGGGTTTCTTAGGATGTGGGCCATTTATTTTCTTACAGGGAAAAGTTTTAGCTCAAAAAGAAAGTTGTTGTTGTTTTTTTTAATAGTGTACATTTTAGAAAGTTATCCGTAATCTGACTAGATTAAAACAGGCAGCTTGACAGACAGCTCCAGTGCTACCTTTAAAAAGTGCTGAGTTCATCGTAAAAGAAATTTACGATGTGACAGTGGGCGAGCCTTAGTTTCCCCACCTGTGAAATGGGAATAGCAAAAGCACCAAGACTGCTGTGAGGCTCAAATAGACAATGTACGTAAAGTACTTGGTAAATTTTAAAGCACTATACAAATGTCATTCAGATGAGATCATAGATTTAGAGGTAGAAAGAACCTTACACTGCATGGTTCAATCTCTTCACCTTAGAGATGAGGAAACTGAGGCCCAGAGAGTTTAAGCCACTTACCCAATCACTCAATATTCAAGCAGCAGAACAAGGTTTTGAATCCAAGTTTTCTAATTCCAGATCTAGCACTTACATGTCAATATCAGCTATCACTGTTATAATTATGCTAGGTAGAATCTGAACGATTTTAGCGTAATACTAATTTTATGTCAATGAGCTTCTATTCCCTAAAAATTCTATAATTACAAATTTGGCTATTCTTTACTTAGGGGAAAAAAGTGCAGATAATTCAGGGAGGTTTAAAGTGATGTATTTCAATTTAAAGAACAATGTTCTAACATAGCCAAATGAAGGAGGAAAAAAATGTGCCTTGTACCACCTTATTGCTTAACTAATAGCCACTTCTATTGGCATGTCAACAGAAAACGATAGTTTAACATGCCTGCTTTGGGGTAGATCTAATCAATATTCGTAAGCCAAACAACACAAAGAACTTTCTCTCCAATGTTCATTTTTCAGCCTTACAAAATCCACAGATGCTTCTCTGGAATGAACAGCGGAATTGGCAGACATGTGTGCTGCTACTGACCATCATTTACTCTCTGACTAACCTTGAGCAAGGCTCTTCACTTGTATTGACTTTGGTTTTCTTATCTGGAAAATTAAAACACTTACACTGGTTTGTTGCAAGATGTAAGCGAAATAATGGCTGCAAAATACTATCCAAATGTGACAACTGACCAGAAGACTGCTGTGGCAAGAGCAGCCACATTAATAATAGCCAGCATTTATATAACATTTTAGTTTGTAGCACATTTTGCATTATGCTATCTCATTTGATCTTTACAATCCTAGGAGATAAATGCTGTTTTTAGCCCCATTGTACAGTTGAGGGAACTGAGACAGAAGTTAAGCAATTTTCTCAGTGTCACACAGCTGTTAAGTGTTTAAAGCAAGATACGAAATCAGGACTTCCTGACTCCAGGTCTAGTGTTCTGTCCACTGTACCACCTAGGCACCTCACTTATTAATGCATTCATTTTACACTGGGGCCAACTCACCTGGTGTTGATATAGCCATTGTACTCAGTCACAGGATATATATGATTGTCATTTAAATATAATCACTAAGAAATGTATGATTAAAAATATGAGTAAGGGATAACTGATAGAGCCTAAATTTTCTGTTGGTATCTTGTGAAATCAAGAGAGATTAGAAAAAGGCACCCATACATTGGGTAGATTTTCTGATAAGATTGTATGAGCAAGTATAACACAGGATAGGCAATGACTTGTATCACTGGAGGCAATACCCACACTGATAAGATAATTGAGCCTTTGGAGTACATGAGTGTGAAAATTAATAGATTTAGAAAAATTTATGAAAGCTTTGAACCTTACATACTCCTCAATCACGCTTCTCTGAAACCAATAAGATTAATTCAAAATAAAATAATGCAGACTCAAAGACCTAATAAGATTTGAAACAGGAGTGATGTGTGGGGAAAAAAAAGTAATGGGAAATGTTAAATAGAGAATGATTTGGCAAAATGGTAGTACTGATATTTTTCAAAAAATCATACATTTAGGGGCAGGAATTAGTGTCTATGCACTAAAGACAATGCTTCATAAAAATCTCTTTCTTGGTTGAGTTTCTTTTTTGTCACAGAAAAAGTTTTATTTTTCATCTAATTTCCTCTCCCCTAGACGATGGAGCATTCACCCAAAAAATCATTGAACGGCTCTAAAAGTCTCTAAAATAAAGGCAATCCTAATCTTGATCAAATTTGCTTACTAGATCAAGAATGATGGAAAGATTGCTGGAATTCAAATACTTGAATTCAAATTTCAGCTTAAATATTTACTAACCTGGTGACCAAGGACAGACAAGTCATTAGTAGGGATTACATGGATGGAAAGAGCTCCCAAATGGATGAGGTTACTGATCAATTTGACTCAAATAAAATGGCTATATAAGTGTGAATTTTTATTATTTTTCTCAGTAGGAAGAAAAAAATGGTTAGTAGCTATAACTATCTAAGAGCAAAATAGGTTGCTGGGAGTAGCTGATTCCACCTACCAGAGGTCTTCAAGCCACTTGCAATGACCACTTGTCACCAATATTGTTGATAGAGGGGATTTTTATTCAGGTATGGTATGGATTAGAAGTCCTCTGAGGTCCCTTCCATTGCTGAGATTCTATGATTCTTAGTCTACTATCCCCAATCCTATGGTACCTGGGTTCTGGAATTGTATCTTCTCAATCATACACATTATCCATGATTCTGATAAAGGGAGTTATAAAGATAGCTGAATGTAAGTGGAAGCAAAATCTTAGTATTCTCACATCTGGATTTGCTGATCAAGAGGAGGGTTAATCCTTTTATTCTCAGCTAGGAAATACCAAATGAGTTTTCCTACATGCAGGATTTTGACTAGTTCTTCTGTGATTGATCTAATCCTCAAAGGGATTATAGGTGAGCTCATGTAAGAATTGACTTCAGCATTGATATGGCCTTGAATTTGGTTTGTGTACCTGTCCTTCTGTCTGAGGCAGCAAGTAAAGTATAACGGGTAAAGTACTATTCTTGGAGTCAGTAAGAATTGAGTTTGAATCCTGCCTCAGATATTTACTAGATGTGTAACCCTTGAGAACTTAACTTTTCTCTGCCTGTTTCCTCAATGTAAAACCTTCTAAAACCCTCCCACACATACCAAGTAAAAGGAGCAAAACAATGGCACAGAGAGAATGGCATCATGGGAGAATGATCTCCTAAGTTATCTAATGGACCCTGAACATTTGAAATTCAGTTAAAGACCAAATCACCTTCAGAACTGAAGAACTACTAAGTACAGTTCAAAGAGATACAATGTTACTACAAGTGATGAAGCCTTGATCTAGCATGTGGGGAACTGTTGAGTTGAGGCTTATATTCTCTAATCTTAAATAAGGTGACATAGCAGTGAGAATCACATCAGACTGAAGAATTCAAAATGTGAGTTCTAATCCCACGTCTCCACCATTAAGTGGTTTGTAAACTTGGAAAAGACATTCCCTTCTTTGGATCTCCTTTTCTTCATAAAAATAAAGGCATTGGATTCCTTATCAAAGAACTCTTCTTGTTTTACCATCCTCTAAGTATATGAAGGCCAGGGATCCTTCCAAAGAGAATCCAAAATGTTAGAACAAGTTAGAACAAGTGTAACACTTCATAACTAGTTTTTGTCTCTCCATGCAAGATAACTTGCTGTAATTCACATTAGCACAACCCTCCTGGAGAGCATGACATTGCCAATCAACTCAACAAGTATTTATTAAGCTCCTTATATGCCAGGAACTATGCTAACTGCAGGTATACAAAGTAAAAATTTAAGTCTTTTTCCTCAGGAAGCTTACATTCTATTGAGATGGGTGTGGTGGAGGTGAAGGATGTATCTGATTGAAGACAGGGAACGATTAGAATAGAGCCACCATAAAAAAATCCTACTGTGGAGAAACTCTCATTGACTATTGTATTGTCCTATTTCCTTCATACAATTTCTTACTTGCTGCTTATATTTTAATCCAACTTAACTGCTACTCCAACCTCTATTTCATGACTTCTATCCATGGTGTTCCTCAGTTCTGTGATGAAGCCTGAGGCATTTTTCAAGACACATTTCCTTTAAAACAAGTTAAGAGAATGGGCAACTGTTCTGGTATTATGTCACTATGGTGCAGAAAATTTAAAAAAAACAAAAAAGCTACTACTTTTGCTTTCACCCTCAAAAAAGCATCTTCCTCCATCTAGATGTGCCTAGAAAAATATATGTACACTACACAGAGGTCATATTTGTTGTAATGGTGATGGTAATGTCTTCTAACCCACCATTTTACTATATGAAAGTTAGGATCTCCATTGGTAGAAAATGAAGAATAAACAAATGAAAAATGGGTGAGATTTTTTTCAAGGACACAGGCCTCTCATAATGGGTATGCCCCTCTACTCCTGCCTGGAATTTTTAAGAAGTGAGATTTTCTTGTTGAAGAATCCATGGCTAATTTACCTAGATGTTTTATTAGAAAAATAAGCAATATGTAGTAAAAATGGAAGATTCACTATGAGCAGATAACCTCTAGCTGTTCAGAGGAGAGCTTATCTCTCATCTCTTCAAATGAAATAAACACCAAGTGTTAATTTGATCTATTTTTTCTTGCTGTATTAGAGAAGAAATCCCCAGTGCAAGCAAAGCAAAACAGAAACTATGTTAGTTTATTTGTGCTATTTCCTATCATGGTTAAAAAGATGAACATGCACACATGTTGCTACAAATTAGATTTTAAACTTTGGTGCTTTATTGCTAGTAGCATAAGCCCCCATTAGCATTTGTGCAGTTATTAAAAGGGGGACAGCCATAATTTAGAGAATGGCATCAATTACCTAAATTTTGAGTACCCTAATATTACATTAAATTTGCGCATTTAGCACCCTTATTTCTAAATTCTTTGCATCTAATTCCAACTATTTCAATAAGCTTTTATGAATGAACAATTAATAGTACGCTGGGGGCACAGCTATGTTTTCCTCCGTGATTCAAACATCAGAACTGTAGCAGTGATTACAACAGAGAAAAAAATAGAATTGTCAGAATCTGCTATGCAGCGATATCCCACCAAAATAGAAACTTTGAAAATAAGTGGGAGGATAATCTACAGAAATACAAAATGTTTAAAGTAATGGAATATCAAATAAAGATCTTGGTACAATTTCAGAAAAATAAATTGAACTAGCTGTAAAAGAGCTACCAAGGGTTAGGGGCAAGGGACACAGAATCCAATCCAGATAGTTTTGCAAAAGAACTCTATCAAAATTTAAAGAAATTAAAACCTATATTGCCTGAATTATTTCCAAAAAATAAGAAAGAAAACTTCTACTACACCTCTCTCATGAGACAGATATAGAGGCCTAATCCATAAACGAGGGTAGAATAAAGCAAAGCAAGAGAACTATTGACAATATTACTAATGAATATGCATTTGTAAACTTTTATACAAATCCTGGCAAAAGACTGTGGTAACATATCCAAAAAACTATTCACTATGATCAAGTTGTTTTTATGTCTGGGATGAAAGGATGATTCAACATTAGGAAAATAATGAATATTAAAAACAAAAACACCCTGACATATGTTTATGTCAATAGATGCAGAATATGTTATTGACAAAGTTTAATGCTCATTTATCCTTTTAAAAAAAAGCTTACAAAGTCTAGGTATACAAAGACCTTTCCAAGGATAGAAATTATACATACATACATATATATATATACATATATATATATATATATGTATGTGTATATATAAGCAAAAGCTAATATATGCAAAAGAGAAAAAGTAGATTTTTTTATTTTTATTTTTTAATAATTGTTTTGTTTTCAGTGTTCTATAATCACTTCCACCTATATTAGAATTTTTCCCCTCTCTCCCCCTCCTTCCCCACTCTCTCCCCACTCCCTATTTTCAACAAATAGAGGAATAAGGCAAGTGTACCTCATTTCCCCAACTCTTTTATTGAATAGTTTTACACTTTTCACAACTATAGTTAGGAGAAGAATTCTTACAAGGCGAGCAGAGAAGATAAGATAATTTGATTACATCAAATTTAAAAGTCTGAGAAAGTTGAACCGTAGCAATAAGAAAAGGGAAAGAAGTTAAAGGCATAATGACAGGCAAAGATGTATTATAACTATTTCTATGTGTTGACTACATGAAGATATAGTTAGAAAATTCTACAGAATGAGCAAGGGAATTCATTGAGGCAATTAATAAGATCAGTAATGTACCGAGATAAAAAAGAAACCGTAAAATTCAGGAGTATGTCTTTAGCAGCAACAAAATCCAGGAGATAGAAAGTTAATCTCATTCAAGATTATTATTATATCAATAATCACAAAATACATTAAAAAAAATGATGAGTAAATCTTTCAAATCACTCTCAAGACCTGCATAGATACAATTACAAAGGATTTATTTCAAAAACAAGCAACAATTTAAATAGAGAGATATTTAGGACTTATACCTATATCATACCAGTTTAAAAAAAATAATAATACCATAAAATGAATTCATATATTTGGGCTATGGCAATCAACTGCCAAGGAGACTTTTATAGAGCTAGACAAAATAATAATATTTATTTGAACAATCAAAAGATGCGGAAACTCAAAGATAGTAATTTTTGAAATGGTAGGAATGAGAGAGGGATAGGGAAAGGAACGAGCATTTATTAAGCACCTATTATGTGCCAGGCACTGTGTGAAATGATTTATTAATATTTTATATGAAGAGGGAATAGCACTTCCAGACCTCAAATTGTACTATTTAATAGAAATCATCAAAATTTTGTGATACTGTTTAAAAAATAGAAAATTTAATCAGTGGAATAGACTCAGCAAGGAAGATTCAGAAACAACTGAATACAATAAACCTAACAACATAAATTACTTTGGGAAGAACACCCTACATGACAAGAATTGCCAGGAAAATTATAAAGCAGTGTCAGAAATCAGGCTAAACCAAGTCCTTACACCTCATTCCACAAAAAATTCAAAATAGATATATTGTTTTTATGGTCATTGCAGTAGTGGCTGACTCTTCATGACCATATTTAGGGTTTTCTTGGCAAAGATACCAAAGTGGTTTGCCATTTCCTCCTGTAGTTCATTTTACAGATGAAGAAACTAAGGCAAACAGGACTAACTGACCTGCCCAGGGTCATACAGTTAGTATCTGAGGCCACATTTGAATTCAACAAGATGAGTCTTCCTGACTCCAGACCCAGCACTCTTTCCACTACGCCACTTAGATGGCCGCAAGAAAAAAAATGGATATATGACCCAAACGTTAGAGGTCACCCCATAAAGTAAATAGAAAAGGATGTAATCTTATACCTTTCACAGCTATTGTAGGGGAAGAATTCTTAACCAAACAAGGGGATCATAAAAAATAAGATAGATAATTATGATTACATGAAATTCAAAAGTTTTCTACAAGAACAAAATTAATATTACAAGAACAGGAAGGGAAATTATTAACTGGGGAAAATATGTGCATCAAATATCGCTGATAAGGATTTGGTATCGAAGAAGTATGGGGCACTAGTACAAATAAATAAGACCAAAAGCCATTCCCTAGTGGATAAATGGTCAAAGCATATAGGCAATGCTCTCAAAAGAAAGATCATGAGGTGCTAACAACCATGAACTCTGAGGCTTCACCTTACACTTTGCAAATTGGCAAAGATTACAAAATAACATATAGCGGAGATCATGGAAAGCAAGGAAGACTAACACTCTTGGTGCACCTGTGAGTTGAACCAACTGTTAAGAGAAAGCAATTTCTAATTATACTAAGAATGTGCATTAGGTCCAATTCCTAATAAATAATAATAAAGCATAGTGGCTTTAATTGCTTCCCCTTATCTACTTACTTCTTGATTCTTAGAGCAGCCAGTTCTCTTTCTGGTCTGCCTGAAACAACTGTGCTCAATGCCACTGCTCCACACTTCCTGGCTTTTTCTACAATGGCATCACATGTATTTCAGCTTCTTCCATTTATACTCATCCCAAGGTGTCACTGAGTGAAAAGCTCAACATTATTTAACAGTAACATTTAAAGAAGCCAGGTGATTTTTTTCATATAAACAATGTATGTCAGTTACCAATTGACAGTTTTAAATTAAACAGAAGACTCCTTACCATAGGGCACTTTATTCAATAATGATAACTAATATTAGTTTCAAATGCCTGCAATTTGTAAACTAATTTAGAAAACATTTGAGATTTACTACAACCAGACTTGACCTGTAATTACATTGATATTAAGAACTCTCTGGTGAGACAATTCCCTCTAACCATCTTTGTAGGGGCTTTCTCTCTATCTGATAGTTTCAGTCATTTGCCTAGATTAGAACAATTAGAGGTTAAGTGACTTCCTAGGGTCCCACAGTCAGCAGCATTACAGCCAGCACTTGAACTCAGGTATTACTGCCTCTCAGGCTGGCTCCCTATCTACTACATCAAGCAGTCTCTCTTAACTACAGCTAGAGTTTAGAAAACAAGGTTGAAAACACCTCTCTTTTCTCTCATTGGCAGCTGTTCTAGTCTAGAAATGCTGGTATATTTTCGGCTTTTCTGAGTTATACTCTTTTGCAATCATCTTTCATGCATAAGTAATTTTATAAACAGCAAATACAATCACATTATGAATAACTTACAAATGTGGGAAGAAATTCTTAAAGAGAAAGGATGGAATGGATTATTTTTAAGATCAACGGCAAAAATAAAATTATGTTTTTATATTCCAAATGGGAGTGAATGGTTCCCTCTACAATCATGTACATGTAATGTGTGGTAATTATTTTGCTTTCTCCGTAGAACAGGTCACACGCGTCTTAAAAGTGGCAACACTGAAAGGTTTGACTCAACTTAGGTAATCATTAAAATGTCAGCTGCCTTTCAAAATACCCTTTGGGTCTGCCAAATTGGGCTAGAAACCACGCATGGATGGGTTTAATCAAAAAAGAACTGACAGTTTTTGCTTCTGGTCAAGAAAAAAAAATACAGTCCAGCACAAAAAATGGGCACTCCTGATGCTTATTAATCCCTATCCCAAATGCAACTCATAGTTTATAGAAGTAAAAACTGTTACACCATATTAAGTTTACAATTACCTGACATTGGGAATTCATTTTTGTGTGACCCTTGTCCCAAAGCCCATTGGTATCTGGCTCTCTCCTTATTGGTGGAAATGAAGGCCCTGCCCTACATGAAGGGTGGGGTTGAGTTGGTGAGAGATACATGAGAGGGCTCCATCTTTTGCCAGTTGCTCTTTAAGAAGCCTCAAGGTACTTCTGGCTTCCAACTTTGAGAGAGGAGATAGAAGAGGCCAATCCCACTTCAGATTACTGAAGGAGAAAACTGGAAAAATGTGAGAGGAACTTGCAATCTCTGTTATGTTCCTATATTTAGCTTGCTGCTCTAGAGACTTAGAGATTTTCCTCTTGGGTGGGATCCAAGATCTTCTCTCGTGGTTGAGCTGAGTACAGCTCTTCCACTCTGTATTGTCTGGTATTTATTCACCTATGTATACCTTATCTGATTTCTATTTTTCTATGATTTGGATAAATGAATTTCTTTGCTATTTGCTATCTGTGTTCATTGTGGAACTGGTATCAGGTAGGAAAGAGGTTAAGTCTTGGATACAGAATTTGGTCTCCTCTCTTCTCCCCAAAATGACAAATGATCAGAAGTTAAATGGAACCTACTTTTATCCCCTAGAAAAACAATATTTAAAGTAGCAGATAGGTAGACATCTAGCTTCAGGAGAGTGGAGTGGTAGCCACTGGTCCCAACCTTCTACTTCCCCTCCTAGTGAAAAGAAAGCTTCCCTTAGAGAAGGGTTGGGGGGAGAAAAGGCTAGAGATGTCCATTCTACTTCCCTTTGAACCATACACACAATGACAATCCTCATAATATATGAGTCTTTGTACACATCTGGAGCCTGCTCCACCTTCCTTACATTTGGAAACAAAGATAATTAGAATATATCCTACTTTCTGAAAATGTGAAAGCAACCTGTTATTGTCATGGAATGAATCAAGTTGAATTGGAAGCAAGTAAAAAGGCTATATCTAGTCAAACTTATACTTATGCACAAATCCCTTCTACAACATCTCCACATGAAGTCAACTAGTCTCTGACTTCCAATCATGGTGGTAAAACTATTAACTCCCAATGTAGCCCAACTAACTTTTAGAGAGCTCTAACTATGAGGAGAATTGCCCTTAATGAGTTTCTTATAATAATTTAATGCCATCTAATATTATATTCTGGCATGCTATGGTACATGGGGTCACAAAGAGTCAAACATGAATGAGAGAATGAACAAACAGTAAGTATTATATGGAAATTAATCAACTTTTTTACTAAAAGTAAAGGGGTCTTGGTCCTTCTAGAATGAGAAGGTTTGATATTACACATCAGCACAGAATCTATCTTTACATTTTTTCTATGGCTTTTGATGGGATGGGATTAAACCTATACAGTCATTGATACAGGGAACTTCCATTAAAGAAATTGTTTCTGGCAATACTCAGGATCACACAATCAATATGTATCCAAGAACATAGACATTTCTGACTCTGAAGCTTGTTTTCTACCCAGTACACCAGTTTCCCTCTCATGTGGTTTTTAATGTCAAAATTTTATTCTCTTAGAAGTTATTGTGAAAATAAAAAATGTAAGAATGAATAATAAGCTATTTTAAAACCCTAAGGCAACAGTAATGTCAAAAAATTGAAAGGTATTCCATAAAAACTACTAAGAAAACTTGATGGCTATATGGGGGAAAATGTGTTTGGATCTATACCTTATAACTTAGACTACAATGAAATATAACTGGATCAATAAAACAAATATTTCTGAATTATTTTTAAAACTTGAAGAAAAATGGAGTAATATATTTCAGCTATGAAGAGGAATTTTATTGAATATAGAAGTTATTAAAGACAAAATCAATAGTTTCAATTATGCAAAGATAAAGGGATTTACATAACTGAGACTATTAATAACATGAAAAGGTACTCATATTCCTTAATAATCACAGGAGTTAAAAATCAAGATAACCGTGTGTTATATCTCAATAACCAAAAGAATAGAAAAAATAAAATGATAAAAATTATGTCAGTAAGATTTTGAAAATAAGCAATTTAGTTGATTTAATGTGTTTGTGGGTAAACTACAAAGTGGTGGAACATTTTGGAGAGTCATAAATGATACACAGTTAATCACAAAAATAGTCATGCTTATTCCCCAAAACATCAAAGATAGGAGAAAGTGATTTATCTTCGCAAAAATACTATTGGATACTGAATTGTTAAAATAGCAATAAAAAAAAACCATGTAAATAATCTCTGTCTGACAATTGGTGAATTGATTTAATAAATCATGGATAATTCATCAATTCATGTAAAAATATTTTACTATTATTCAAATGGAAATATGAATACAGGACAATGTGGAAAGATCTATAAAAATACAAAATGATGCAGGCTACAATCAATAGAAGGAGAACTATATAGAATAAATTTCTTCTTTCTCTCAGAATATTTTACATAAATACATATAGACATGCACATACATATATATGTACATAGATACATACATATTCACAAATAGGTCTGCTAAAATATGATATTATAGTAGAAGCACAGAAAAACAGTTCCTACCCTTGAGAAAAGTTTCCATTTTTTTTATCATAGCAAATCAAAGCATATTGGGCCAATTTATTCAATTTGTGCCATCTGTGAAGTATATTTTCTCTTTTAGTATATGTGCTTTATCTTAGTTCCCACTGGACCCACAAAATCCAGTTGCTTTAGGAGAGCAGTGCTGTTTAATCAATACATAAATACATAAATTAATACAATATAATTTGAAGAGGAATTACATTCAGATCCCCCTAACTACTATGGGGATCTGAAAAGAACTTGAACAGAAGCTAAATATTCAAAGAGATTAGAAGTGAGGAGGGAATGGATTCCTGGCCCACAGACAGCCTGAACAGAGACATAGAGTCAGGAGATCAAATATCAATTTTGGGAAACAATAAATGGGCCAACTTTCCTGGAATAGAAGTATATGAAGGTGAGTAATGTAAAATAAATAATGGAAATACAGGCTGGAGACAGACGATAAAAGACTTCAAATGACAATCTGAGGAGTTCATATTTTATCCCAGAGACAAAAGGGAGCCCTAAAAATTCTTGATCAGGGTAGTTACATGATCAGATTCATGCTCTAGGGAGTTTACTTTGGCAGCTGTGAGGAAGATATATTGAATGGGGGTCAAAGGAACCAGAAGCAGGGGGTTCAATTAGGAACTTATTATTAATAGTTCAGGCAATATGTGATTAAGCCTTGAACTAGGATGATGGCCCTTGGAATGAAAATAAGAGCATACACGTGAGATGCTTAAATTGTATTATATGCAAAAATTGTCAAGATTATAGATTCTTCTTGGCAGTCATGAATTTCTATTGTACAAGTCTCAGAATACTATAGACTCAGGAGAAGACACAAATTTGAAGACAGGATTTGATGAGGATGAGAAAAGATAAGATAGAAAGGAAGGCTAGTATAGCTACTGGGAGGGGATTGCCTTTTAGTCTGTATTGACTTCTAGGAGAGTCCTAAAGATATTTCATGGAGAATATATTTTTATTTATTCATGTATTCAATTCAGTTAAAACTCCTTAAACAAGCTACTGTATATAGAATGCTGAGTTCAAATTTGACCTCAGATACTATACTGACCTCAGACACAGATGACTGTGGGCAAGGTGCTTAATTAACCTCTGTCTCAGTTTCTTCAACTATAAAATTAGGATAATAAGAGCATGCACCTCACAGGTGCTGTAATGATCAAATGAAATATTTGTAAAGCGCTTACCACAGTGTGTGGCACATAGTAGGTATTATATAAAATGTTTATTTCCTTCCCCCTGCCTTTTCCCTTTTCAACCCTTTAACTGCAGAATTTATTTCTAGATTGTCAGGATGGTCATGATCCAGCTCCTATGGTTGCTGTGAGCCAAAGCAGACAGTTTCCACTGTCATCTCCCCTCTAGGTTGAACCTGATGCCAGAAAGTGCTTGGACTCTGTTTCAGATTCAGTGTTATTCTCTTGGGATAGGCATCTTGCCTATAATCTGCCACTGACCGCACGGATCTGGGAGAACTACAGAATAAGATCATTGGAACACAGGGCAATGTACACAGTCCTCAGTGTACCCTTTTCTTACAAGGAAGCCCATGTTCCATTGAGTGGAAAACTACAGTGCCATAGAGCATTTTAAGCAGGCTCTGTGGGAGAATTAACAAAATAAAACTAGCCTTATGTCTGTCTCTGATAATGAAATCCATAGTATTATGCAAGTAGTTGACTGTAAACCTACTAATAGAGTCTGGATCACTGCAGAATTTTCCAGAGATGTGCTGTAAGCCTTAGTTTTTTTCCACTTTCAAAAAAAAATATATTGTTCCAAATCAATCTGCAACATTTTCATCATTGTGAATCAAGGCATATTAGGCCAATTTGATCAATTTGTGCCTGCTGTGAAATGCATTGTCTCTCTTGTACTTCGTAAGATTTCTTTCATATCCTTCTGGACCCACCAAGTCCAGTGGCCTTAGGAGAGCAATGCTGTTTAATCAACCAAGTATGCCTATTGTGAATGGCTCATTTCAGGTCATCCTTGTCCACCATAAGAAAATAATCCAAAGAGTATAACCTTCTCTGAAGCACTAAAATCCTAAATGTTAATGTGGTTGCAACTCCTAATTTAATAAAAGGAAACGAAAGAGAGTCCACTGGAGCAGTTAATGAGTGACTATAACCTGAATGGGTTGTAAATTAATGTTGCAGATGTCCAACATTGACATTTCTTTTCTTAAAGTGCAAAAGTCAAAATGTTCATTAGAGGAGGTTTAACTACAACAACAGATATTCAATAGTCCTACTAAAGCAAAATCATGAGTAGAGTGGTTTGGATAATAAAAATTAACATAGATGTAAAAACTTTCTTTACAGATTACGTTTGCTCCAATGGGCATGCTGCGGTTTTAAACTCAAGACTGTGGAACCATCATTTTCAAAGGCAATTTCCCAGTTAAATGCTAAATTAAGGTAAGCAAACTCATTTTCTTACCGTCAAGTTGCCCAGGCAAATACATTAATAAATATTCTCCCTGAAAAAGCTATTTTTAGGCTGATTTAGAATTGTCTGTGTTTGTAACTAATGCCATGTAATAGATATATAGTTTTATTGCTAGTGGTGATCTGAGTATGTGTATGAGATACAAGCATGGGATCATTGAGCCTCTTGCCTAAGAACTCATATGCAATGGTTTAGGTATCAGCTGCTACAGATTACTAGTGACAGCATGTTTTATGCTTAATAAACCATGTGATGTTACACACTGCTGCTCTCAGATCCCCTTAAACTTATTCAAAATGCCACAAGGTTTCTTTCAAGGGTCATTTAGCAATACATTCAATAACTAAAAGATATCTCTTTTCCAACATCAGCTCAGTGACTAAGCCTACTCAAAGGACCATAAGTGAAAGCATAGTTCTAGATGACACGAGCATCATTCTAGAGCTGGAAAGGACCTTTAGGAGACATAAAGTTCAAATCTCTCATTTTATGGATGTCAAAATTGAGGCTAAGAGAAGTAAAATGATTGGTCTAAAGTCACACAGGTACTAAGGGTTAGATGAAGCATTTGATCTTAGGTTCTATGACCACAGAGGTAGTTGTCTTTCAGTCCAATGCTCCATCATATTTTATTATTGTTTAGTCTCCTCTGGCAAAGCCAAGCAAAATCATTCCAGATCCAGTCTGGATCTCCCCTGCCTGTAGTATCATTTGCTTTACCTTATTGCATTTTTATCTGGGAGAAATGAAGAATATAAAAATTTCCATCTGACCCAAGGCTTACATGCTTAGTTAACAAAATAGCAATAGCTCACATCTATATAGCATTTAAACGCTGGAGAAATGCTTTTTATACATCATCTCATTTGAACCTGACAACAAATCTGTGAAATAAATTCAACAAGTATCATTTTTCACATCTTACAGAACAGGAAAGTGAGACTCAAAAGAACTTGAGTGATATCTACAAGACCACATAATTAGTTACTGTCATAGGTATGAATTAGAACTCAGGTCAATCCTAATTCCAAGCCTAGAATATTTTGCACCATAACATGCTGTCTCTCAAAAACTCTGCCTCAGGTGGAAAAATTAAAAAGAATAACAATTTTATGTAGCTGTAACAAAAGATCTCATTGAATCATGTGACACTACAAAACAAAGTTCAGGCAAATAGTTTGTATTCTCATGTAATCCAAAAGTTCTTTATTCTTGTATACCAGAGTTGAATCTGCACATGGACACATAAATATATACACACATGTGCACATGCATTCACACACATTTTGAGATTTTATTATTTGTGACAGTTGAATTTAAATGACCAGCTACTGGGGGTGGGGCATATTTAAGTCTGGGGTAAGGGAGTAGATGACACAGGACACAACCGAAACATGAGATTGGCTTGAAAATTGAGCAGAACAGGGATAGAGAAGGGAGATGGTATGAAAATTTTTAAAAGTGTGAGAATTAAGACCACAAGTTTCCTGTAATCAGCTGAACTCAGATGCAGGTATTTATATAAAAGTCACTACGTATGTAAAGAACAACTCAAGTGACTATATAGAATAATATGTATATATATTTATTGTTTCACCTTGTCTGTATTCATCACCTTAATAGACTTCTAATCTCTTGCTTAGTTCCTGTTTGTGATTGTCGTTGTGGTTTAAATCAACCAACTGATGGGTTAATAAACAATGCTTTAATAAATGCTTACTAGCCGCCAAGCACTGCCCATTATGCATGGATACACAAAGACAAAAAAAAATGTCCTCAAGAAGCTTACGGTTAACTGACATGTACACGTATAAATGCATAAAGAATACACAAAATTAATACAATGTAATATTTGGAGAGAAGACACTAGTAGCTGGAGAGATCCAGAGAGGTGTCATGTAGAGGAGGTAGTATAGTACAGTGAAAAATATGACAGCTTTACAATCAGAGGGCATGGGGTCAAATCTCCCATAAGGTTTATGAAATATATGACTTTGAGCAAATTACTTGGTCTTACTAGACTTCTCACTTACTACATCTGTGAAATAAGATTTCTTCCAGCTGCGATTTTTACAGGAGGTAGTAACACACACATATACATGTATATATATGTATGTATGTATACAAGGCATCATGGAATGTTATTTGAGTGTTTGAGGTGACTCAAAATAAAGTATAACATGAGTGCAAAGGAAGCCCCAAGGAATTCAAGAGAAAAAATTTTTTGTTTGTTTAGCAAGGCAATCGGGGGTTAAGTGACTTGCCCAAGGTCACACAGCTTTTAAGTGTCAAGTGTTTGAGGCTGGATTTGAAAGGTCCTCCTGACTCCAGGGTCAGTGCTCTATCCAAAGAGTATTCTTAAGACAATTACCACCACCACCTCTCATCTTTATTCTTCTGAATATTGTATCTTAAAGTTATAAAAAGAAATGCTTCATAACTCAAGCTCATAATTACGTACAGGGCAAAACTCAATGAATTCCATGAGAAAACAAACAACAAAAAAATTAAAACTATTTGGAAATAGAAGAACTGTTCATAGCTTGCTGCTCATAGGCAATGTGAGAGGAGTAATGTTACTGGAAATACTCCTGGGGAGCTCCTCAGTGCTTTGAAAAGACTGTGAGTACAGAGTTGAACAGAATACAGCTGCACAGAATTACCTGTTTAATACAGTCTGAAGTAGAACCAAGACTAGCATAAGCCACTATCAGAGCCCTTAACAGAATGTTTTAAAAATAATTTTTCATTTGTACAGAAAAGATAAAAAAAGATATTCCTTTCAAATATTGACCCTGCTACAAATATACCCACCCCCACACACCTGGGGATTGTGGTTATTCTGGTCTGGTTTCAAAAAATCACAGAGCAACAGAATGGATCTCCTTCAGATTTGGCATTCTATGAATTTACCATCAGCACCTCTCTAGATACTGCAGATGGGTGGAGTTGGGACCAGAAGTAGACAAGGTAGGCATTCTCCCAGGGCACAGCAGGCAAGGTGATTCAGAAGGTGACAAATTTTAACATTACTTTTTCATGTGCATCTATTTTTCTAGTCAGAAGATTCATCTTTTTAAGACATATCAGTATTCATTCTAACATGTCAGGCTGTATGTATTAGAATGAAGCTTAGAATGTCTCAGTGTGAATAACACATAAGTACTGCCACTGGCAGTCTTTGCCTGTACTTACTGTGAATATAGGGGTAGCTAGGTGGTGCAATGGTGTGGACTGGGCCTGGAGTCAGGAAGACTCATCTATCTGAGTTCAAATCTGGCCTCAGACACTTATTAGCTGTGTAACCCTGGACAAGTCATTTAACCCTATTTGTTTCAATTTCCTTATCTGAAAGCATGGAAGAAGGAAAAATCTGGAGAAAGAAATGGCAAACCACTCCAGTATCTTTGCCAAGAAAACTCTAAATTGAGTCAGAGTCAGATGTGAAAGGGGGTCAGTCTGTAGGCCAGGGATGGGGAACCTGTGGTCTCAAGGCTACATATAGCCCTCTAGGTCCTCAAGTGTGACTTTTTGCCTGAATCCAAACTTCACAGAACAAATCCTCTTAATGAAAGGATTTATTCTGTATAACTTGGACTAAGTCAAAAGACTGCACCCAAGGACCTAAAAGGCCATAGGTGGCCTTGAGGCTGCAGGTTCCCCACCCCTGCTGTACACATTTCCACTGTTAGTCAGCAGGGGAAGTCAGATCAACAGGTAGGAACAAGAATAAGGATAAAGGAGCGGCTCAACCGATGTGCCAACAATCAATCTCAATTTGAAAAAAAATTCCCTTTATTTATGCCGTAGAAGGTTTACCATATATATCAAGATACATTATAGCTGTTCCTCAGTGACTGATACTTCTTGGGATATTCATTCTCCTCTTTCATGGGATCACAAAATTTGGCCAGTGGAAAGCATCTTAAAAATTGAACCCATCTTTCTCATTTTCCTCAGACAGAGGAACTAAGACTCCCAAGCACTCCTTAGAAGTAGTGAGGAGGAGAGGAATGACCTCGAGTTAGAAAACCAAGATCTGAATGATGCCTTGCCATTCAGTAGCTACATGATGATGCATGTTCTGAACCTCTGTCATCAGCTATAAAACAGACATGATAATGTTGGTAATAACCTGCCTCATAATAGTGTGTGCTTGCCCATCATTGCCAAAGAAGATCATGCCATCAGAGAAATAATGGCATGACTTGCACTTGACTTTGTTTTGAGTGAGGGAGGGCTGTGCAGCTCACCAGCCTCACTTCTTGTGCAGAACCATCTGAATTCAGTGACCAGATATTCATCAGAATGACTGGAGATGACCCAGGATGAGGCAATTGGGGTTAAGTGACTTGGCCAAGGTCACACAGCTAGTAAGTGTCAAGTATCTGAGGTGAGATTTGAACTCAGGTCCTCCTGACTCCTGCACTGGTGCTCTATCCACTGCACCACCTCACTGCCCCAACCTACCTCACAGAGTAGCCATGAAGGATGCACTTTGCAAACCTTAAACAGTTCTATTAGCATGATGCTACCTTACTGTCATCTAGAAGAATACAGGATTTTCTGTCCCACATTTGTTGGCAAGAGACCAGAGTTATGATGAGAGTGGGACCATTGGTGTCTTGCACCAGGGTGCAAAAACTTAAAGGTTGCTGCCAACTCACATGGTCTTTCAACAGTGTTAAAACAATTTAGTAGGAACACTTAACTAAAAAAGGGAAGTATGATCGCTGAGTCTAGATGAATTGTCTCTGGCCTGCTAACTTTCCCGACAGGTAACTAACGTCCCCTGTGTTTAAGGACACAAATCTAGGTATGTTTTTGTGCTCTGTGGCTTTAAGAGCAAACATTATTAGGTATGACTATCCGAACCAATGATCTAACTGCTTCTGAATTTAAGATACGACAGTAAATATTAGGACTAATGTTCACCTGACTCCGAAATGATCATTCTCTATTTTCAAAGATGTCATCTATACCTAACACACAGCAATTTTTCCAATCCTGATTTATTAATTCTTTCAATATTGTTTTAGCAATTTCCAGCTCCTTCTTTTAATGGTATGTAGCTCCTGCCTATGTAACACTCATACATGATTTAATGAGCCTCTGATGAACACATTGATCTTAAAAAATATGGGTACAGTTAATTGAAATGATGGAAACCTGTTGTGATCAGGGCATTTTTCATTTGATTCAGTTTCCTATGTTGTCATAAATATTGAATTTTAAGTCATTTCTACCATTAGTATTTCAAGAAATTTGAAATATGTGAGAAATATGTGAGAAATATGTGAGAAAAAAGTTACAAACCTACAAAATTAATAACAATGAATTTAATTTCCTTTCCTTACTAAGGTGTATTTTTTATTTGTATGGAAAAAAATTTTCCATTATTAGATTAGGAGTTAGGAAAGATGAACTTTCGTCCCAGTATCTTACTAACTTAATGTGTCAGCTTGAGTTAAGTCCCCAGACTTTCTGAGTCTCAGTTTCCTCATCTGTAAATTAGGGAGGTTAGAATAGATGCTAATATGACTTCCTATCATTAAGTTCTATGGGCCCACCTGATGATAGATTTATGACTTTCAGAAGAAAAAACAGACCAAATCCAGAAAATATGTATTCTAGGAACTTAATTCTAGCTTTATTCAATAAAGAGTAGAATTCAATGTAAGATAAGGGAGTTTATCTTTTACCCCATCCAAGGAATTTCATTACTTATTTGAAGATTGTTTTATCTACCAGGAAGTCATATGGCCCTTAGGGCACAGTGTCTTAAAGACGACTCAGGGTGGACAATTATTCACTTAAAGTAGAAATTTAAGAATATCCATGGCTACTTCTGGACAATCATTTTTCTGACTCCACTTTGATTTTTCCCTTCTCTATCCTGGCATAATAGGTCAGGAAGAGTGCCTATGTATGATCAAGATTAAAAAAGTCATTTTATAGATAGTACCGCATTGTCTTGACCGTGTGAGTTGTTCATTTCAGATTCTGATTCTTATTCTACGGATGAGGAAAATAATACTCAGAGAAGTTAAGAGATTTGACCAATATCATCTAGCTAGTAAATATGTAGAATGGTTTCCTCTTCCTCTGTCTTCCTCCCTTTTCCTCCCTCCTGATCTCTATGAGAATAAGAATAAAAGCTGCATATAGGACGTACTTATCTTTTTAATTAAAAATTGTTATATCATATGCTGTCACCAGCACTTAAAAAAGACAATGATAGATAGTGTAAACATTACACATAGCATATATATTAACAAACAGCACAACAAAAGTGTATTGACAAAATAAAACAATTAGCACAGACTATAGAAGAGAATGCTGTGTAAAGCAGAGAAGAAAATGTACATTGATCTGAAAGTTAACCTATCTTAATATACACATTCCTCTTCTCCAGTTGATATCTGAGAAGAACATTATGTCTATTGCCCTCATGACCAGAACATTTCAAATGAATTGGATGTTTTAGAATAGATAGATCTCAGCTAATAAGACTGTAAAAGCCTTTCCTTACTAAACTAAGTTAGCACTAGTCATTTAAAGTTTTTGCCTGGCAGTCCAAACACATTTTGGGGCCATGTAACAGTTTTGCAAGTCTTAAATGGTTTCACATTTTTGCAAAGCATCATAAGAGCAAAACATGAATATTTTAAGCAGCTTAGCTTTGATTTTAATATATTTGCTCAGGCTAGGCTGGCAGCTACCCAAAATGTGGGTAATTCTAACCTCATTGAAGACAGTAGATAATATGGACTGATGGCCTTAAAGCAAATAAAGTCATTTATTTATTTCTCTTACAAAATTATTTCCTCCAGATTAAAATTGCCAGGGTTGGGTGAATTTGAAGATGAATGAAGAACAAAATTACTGAGAGGGGAACAAAAAACAAAGATGGAAAGAAGAAGCTGCTTTTTCTTATGCTGATCTCAAGAATGGATAAAGGTTGAATAATACCAGTAATCAATTTGAAGCCATTGAAATGTAGATGAGAAACAATCATTTTGAAAACTTTAATGGGTTGGAAGTCAGTACCTCAGCAACATATAAAAGGAAAGTTTTCAAGTTACAGGAGACAGACATTCCCTCTAAATGAAAGCATTTTGAGAATAAATAACAAAAAATATGTATTTGGTACAAAATTCAATCATCCTAGCATAACTCGTTTTCCTGTAATTCATTCTACTATCAGGCCAATTTTCCAAACTGCTATTAAATCACATGTGGAAATGATTGTCATTATTTATCACCTCATACCTACAAGGTGTGATTCCTTTGTGACTGTTGAAATGTAGATGTTTAGGCATTCAAATCCAGGTAGAGTAGTAAAGCCACCATAATGGGCACAGATGTTAACACATTCCCCAGTACAAAATAAAAAAAAAAGGATTTTAAAAATATTCAAGTACTGTATAAAGGAGCTTCCATTTTTGATGCTGGGAATTCACTAAGCTTAAGAGTTAAGGTAACAGACTCCCTTTCTCTTATTCTTACCGTATGTTTTGGTTGTTTTTGTTTTGAGGACTGGGGAGATTCACATATTACAATAAAATGTAGTTGCATAATAATTTGAAATTTGTTTATGGTTTGATGTCAAGAAATCAGTAAACTTTAATTTATTAGCAATATTACTTCCACTACCACATGAAGGACACTAGTGTGTAATTAAACCAGAGTATCATACTATGCTGACTGTCAATTCCATAGCTTGGTTTCCTGCAGAAAATGTTTAACATATGGAGATCCATATGTTTTATTTGTATATCCATATGCTCTGTTTCCTTGTGTGGACCTCAAAATAACTTCACTCCTGTGCCAGTTTTGTGGGAAATGTGCCACCTATGTGCCATTAATTGGTTAATAAAATCTTAAGTTATTATTTAGAAACAGCATTATTTCAGATCTCAAAGAAGTATAGAATTCAGGCTAAGTGCCCTACACTTAGAAGAATGATATGGGAACTTATATTTTTGTTATATATTTACATATTTTATTTTATTCTAACTATATACATCACAAATAGGCTAATATAACATTCTAACAATATAAAATACATCTTGAATACAACTTTATTTTTATTAGTTTGATATACAAGGCCAGCCAGAGCTTTTAAAATTAATTTTCTAGATATTTTAACTGCATAAATGTTGTCCCTTTTCTCTCCATCTCTGCCATCAAATTCAAGTTCCTTCAGAGCAGGGACTATCATGCTTCTGTTTTTCTATCTCCAACACAGAGCATATGTTAATAAATATTTGTTTATTTGAACTGAACTAATAGAACATTGTTAACTATGTTCCGTAGCTGTATAATATAGCTTTTTAAAAACTCTCAGCCTAGTAGAGTGGAAAGAACACACATTCTTGAGTCAAAGGACCTGGATTCAAATCCTACTTCTAACAATCTAACAAATCCTACCTCACTTACTTTAGTGGGTCACAGATTCTTCACTTATAAAATAAGAAGGCTACAATCGATTACCTCTTAAGTTCCTCCCAGCTTTAGAACCTTGATCCTATAAATTGAAATACTATAATATGCAAAATATTCTACTAGGTTAACATCTGTGGTAGGAATGACATGTATATACATGAAGTGTATGAAGATATTTTATTGTGCTACTCCAATAAAAATATGTATAATTTAGATAATTTATAGGATCATCAAAATTAGCTGTTGTTGTTTTGGTTCATTTGTGTCCAACTCTTTGCAATCTCATTTGGGGTTTTCTTGGCAGAGATACTGGAGTGGTTTGCCATTTCCTTCTCCAGCTCATTTTACAGATAAGAAACTTGAAGCAAACAGGGTTAAGTGACTTGCCCAGGGTAATACTGCTAATAAGTATTTGAGGCCAGATTTGAACTCAGGAAGATGTCTTCTTAATTCCAGGAATGGCACTCTATCCACTGTACCCCCAAACTGCCCCAAAAATGGCAGCAGAAATCTTGAAAATTTAATTCTGTATTATATCATTAGAGCTGGCTATGTGGTACAGTGGACAGAGTGCAGAAATTATAGTCAGAAAGAATGAATTTAAGTCCTGCCTCAAACATATACTAGCTGTGTGACTCTGGGTCTAGCTTTGAATTCAAATTTTCACTCTAAAGATGGAAATAATACTAGTACTTACCATACACTGTCAGAGACCTCTAAATTTTGGTGCCCTGGAACAAAAACTCAGTCATCCCTAGCAAAAGGCTCCAGCTGCAGGAATTTGGGTACAGGAAACTGAGGGTACGTCATTACAAATCTCTGTTGTTGTTTTGTGGAGTTATGTAAGACATAGCTCAGAAAGGAATTCAAAATAAACATTTGTGTGTGTAACACACACATATATTGTTGAGAAGTTTTTGACTAGGCAATCTAAAGTGTTGAGATATTGAAGACAGCACAATTTATGCCCATGATGAGTTTATATTGTAGTCTCAATTTTATTATCTTTTTTATATACTAGGAGGGAAAATGTTCTTAGAAAAATGTACAACTGATTTCAGTCTTCAGTAAAGATTGAAGCTATAATATAATTATAATGTATAGGATGCATGGGTAAAAATATTATGAATATTCTAAAACTTGGTCTTTCTTTTCCCTCTTAGGAGTGGCTGTGAAGTCTTCCCAAAGAGTCAAACAGCTCATTTCTCTAAATTATTCATATTTAATAGAAAGGAGGCATTGAATCTTGATCTTACAGGTCTCCTATCAATTGTTGGGTATCTTAGAGAGATTTTTATCTGGGCATATGTTGAAGAAGAGTCCCTTTAACAGCCCCTTCCAAATATGAGATTCAATGATAAGAAGACAGGAGAATGTTTAATATAAGAAACAATGAAAGGAACAGGGGATATTCTAGAGAAAAGAGAACATGTATTAAAATGTTTGGAGGACTAACATATGAAAAATGAGTTGGACTGCTTGGCCTCAGATGGTACAACTCAGAAAAATGGGTAGAAATTACAGAGAGAACTTTTGTGCATTTTATGTAAGGAAAGAGTTCCTGAAAGTTTGATCCCTCTAAAAGTTCAATGAGCATCTTCAGTAGGTGGTGGATTTCTCCTCACATAAGTATAAAGCTGAAAGAGACCTCAGGGGCCATTAGTCCAAACTCTACCCCATCTAACAACTGAGAAAAATGTGTTCTACAAAGATGTGATGGCTAATATCACCTAGTTATTAATTAAATAGTAGAGTTGGCATTTGAACTCAGATTTTCTGACTAAATCCAGTTCCCTTTCTATTGTACTACACTGCCACTCCCCTGGGAGGCTTTAAGCAGAGAGAGAAAGGTCACTTTTGGAGGTGTTTTCTAAGGGATTCTTGAATACATAGTATTGCAGAAATAGATCTAGTTTTGGGGTCAGGTGACAAGGGTTCAAATCCTGCCTCTACCATTTACCATCTGTAGGACCTTGGGCAAGTCATTTCTTCTCTCTAGGTCTCAGTTTACTCTTCAGTAAAATAAGAATATTAGACTAAGATGATTTTGAAGATTCTTTCCTGTTCTCAGTGATTCTCTGATCCTTTTAATTTGAAATACTGCTGTTTGTTTCCATAGTAAAGAATATATATTTTTAATGGAGATTTCTGTTTACTCCCAAATAATACAACAGAAACAAACATTTTTCAAATAAAAGTTTTGAAATTAATTCTCATATTTATTCTTTTTCTTTAGGCCTGTGATTTCTTTGGTGTAAGAAGTAGCAGTGGGATGTTTTCCCCAATGTAACCCAATATAGCCTTTCCTACCACCCAATTCTGAGCCCAGCTCATTGGTCTTTGGAGTATCTCTGAAGACATATCATGGTAAAGATATGTTTTTCAATTATAATATGGTTTTTACCAGTTTCTCTCTTTTATAAAACTGTTGTCATGTTTTCATAGAAAATGATGAAACTCGTTTCTCTGTATAAGATTAGCTTCTTTACTGATTGTGGATTTATTACAACTCATACGTATTTGTGATATTCTTAACATGCTTATGTGTTCTAGCCTTTTTAACATTCATTCTTTAAATCTAGAGCTTACTAGAACTATAAAATCCTCTGCCATCTGTGTTTATTTTGCACCTTACTGTTTTTAATACAATCTCTTTTCGATGTCTTTTAGAATGATTCTTCCTTTTCTCTATTTTTCCATGCATCATATAAAGGCATTGAATTTTATCCACTTTTACTTCATTTAATATGTCCCTGAACTCTTGATATAGATAACTGAATTTTCGGAGGATTTTGATGAGATTTCAATGGCATGTATAACACAAAATGAAACCACTAGCATTAGAACATAGAATAAAAAATTATGCTTTGCTAATAATCATAGTATTTCCATGATACTGATTTCTAGTTGCTCTCACCAAAGTGAATCTTCTAAAAGTAGAAGGCAGCAGACATGGATCTACTGGAAGCATTTAAGTCCCTGAGGCCAGGATCACTCCTGTACCTAATTCTGGTTAACTATGTGATCAAAGGCAAGTGATTTAACCTCTTGGACTCTCAGTTTCTCCATCTGGAAAGTGGAGATAATGATGAAAATACCTCAAGGACCTATCCCTACATGGTTATCCAAAGTAGCTGAAAATGAGATAGCATATGCAAAGTTCTTTGCACACTTTAAAATGCTATATAAATGCTTATTATCATAATGGCACCCCTAGTACTTTACTACAGACATTATAAATGATTCCCCATTTTTATGTAGATAAAATGTAACTTCACCTAGTGAGCCTGTCATTTTAATGTAGCAGTATCATCAAAATAAATCATTCATACATATTCAGGCCCTGCTATTATTTACTGAGCACCTTAAAAAAAATAAATATCTTCAAAAGCATTTTCTTTTTAAATAGGTAGAAAGACACTAATTGAAACAACTATGAAGATTTATTCTAAATTCATGTAAATATACATGAAGTAGAACTGGCTTTTTTTTAGGTAATTGTTTAACCCTCCTCATTTATTTAGCAACACAGGCGAGGAATATTTTCATATACAGGTTTTCCCTAAAGTCTTAGTACAATTTTAGTTTTAACAGCTTAAAATAGAACTAAGAATTATTGTGTGAAAACCTATATGTTAAAAGTTACTTTTTCATATTAATCTCTAAGGTTCCAAATACATAAGACATTGACAAAATCTGAGACCAATTATGCAAACAGTTTATTATCACATAGTCAAAACTTAAAATTAAATATCAGGAGATACCAAAATGGCTCAGTAAGCAGATTTACTTACATACATGATTTCTACCATCCCATTAGAGAAATTACTTCAATATATCTCTTGCATGGTTGATTCAAAAGTCTCCTACTAGCCAATCATTCTTTACTGCTAATTGGCTTTGTTACTTGGAGATTATTTCAGGTAGTTACAACAAAAGCACATTCATTTTATAGAGTACAGTTCAGCCAGAATACAAAATTTTCAACATTAACACTGTCATTACTACTGGAATTGTTATGTGTTGGGAGTAGTGCATTTCACTTTTAGTAAGTATCTTACAACATCTTACTAATTACCCCTCTAAGGGTATTATAACAACTGGTACCATCCAGAAATGCTCTCAGAAAAAAATATCATATGAATCTCAGAATTACATAGGATTGTAGCTGTAGAACTGGTAAGGATGGACCTTAGAGATTGTCTAGACTAAACCCCCATCATTTTACAGGAGAGGAAAACAAGACCCATAGCAGTGAAATGACCTGACCAAAGTCATACAGGTAACAATGATAGTATTTGAACCCAAGTCTTTTGACTTTGTTTTGCTGCTTCTCCACAAACAAATTATCCATATATCAAATTTCTACGGGAATACCTATAAAATACATATAGGTATTTTAAAAGGGAATTTTACTTAGCAAAAGGCATTATACTAGCTATGATTAAAAATTATTAGTATGAATAAAATTAATTTTTACATTAATAAACCTATGAATATTTGAATATTAAAAGCAACATTATTTTCCTCTCTTTTATAGATGTAACATGAGTTTTAGGCTGCAGGCTGTTGGTAAACTATACTGTGGCCCACCTGATATATTCTTTTCAGCTGTCTTCAAGATTTATAGTGATCTCCAGTGTCAACTACACCATGAAATGTAAAGCATTCATCACTAAAACAGTCAAGATGAACAGATTAGCCATACAATGGTGCCCAAAGATATGGTCTGTGTTGTGATGTTTTCTGACAGATTGATAGGGCTCTCATTTCAATACTTCAAGCTGTGTAAATTTAGCAAGGTAGTTACTCCTTTCATCCATGCTGATCAAAATCCTTCTATGCCTTAGTAGATGGCAGCAGTGAATTGCTGCATCCCAAGTAATTTTTTTTTTCCGGTGGCCAGTCTTGTAGTAAAAAGCATCTCTGAGCTTACCTGTGGTGGTCCTCTGAATGACAGACATATAATATTTTGCCGGAAACATAGTTTTCCTCTTGCAAGGATTTGCCAGCCCTTGCAGTAGCATAATATTCAAGAACCCAGGGCCAAGCCTCCCAAATGTTGATACATTAGTAAGTACCAAGTACTCGTTTTACCATTATGCTGAATTAATGTGCCTTTCTCAAGCTATTAACTACACATCTCTCTCTCTCTCTCTCTCTCTCTCTCTCTCTCTCTCTCTCTCTCTCTCACACACACACACACACACACACACACACACACACACACACACATACCTTTTTGCTATTTGGAGATTTTTATCTTGGCTATCTTTTAAAGACTTTTAAAAAACATTGTCTACTTACTAAGAAAATTAAAACTTACAAAATGAAGTAATTTTTATGGAGATTCCTATTAGCAACTGTAGGCAATAAGGATGATTATTTAACTTATACTTACAAAATCTTTGAGCAATTAGTAGGCATAGTGGACTGAGAGCAGGACTGAAGTCAGGAAGACTCATCTTTCTGAATTTAAATCTGGTCTCAAACATTTACTAGTGAAATGACCTTAGGTAAGTCATTTAACCCTGTTTGCCTCAGTTGCTCATCTATAAAATGAGCTGGAGAAGGAAATGACAAACCACTCCAGTATCTTTGCCAAGAAAACACCAAAGAGGGTCATGAAGAGTCAGACATGACTTAAAAAAGTTGAACAACAAGAACAATTCCATCAATATATATATATATATATGTATATATATATACATATATATATATATATATAAAACTCTAAAGAATGATTTCTACTTTAAGAAAATATGTATAATATATCATAATTACTATATATCATTTTATATAACATTATAATATAGCTAATACACATATAAGGAGGATTTGAATAAGTTTATATTTCACATACAAAAATTAAAAAGTATGGACATGTGAACAGAATCTATTTCCTTAATAGATGCAGGGCAAATGCCTGTGACTCTTCACTAGGCTGAGTTCTGAGGTAGACAAACTACAACTCTATCTAACCTTTAACAAGGAAGAAAGGTTGGCACGAAAACACATAAATTGTGCCCAAGAATACACAAATCACCTAGCAATGACTAAATTATACACTAAATCTTGGGTTCAGGAGAAGTTAACAAATGAGTCCCTCAGTTCTGAAATAAATGAAAATATTTCTTTTTAAAGTTACTAAAGTGACTGTTCTGATAATGTTTGATTTTCTTGACTTAATCAAGTTAAAGTACTTTAAAACTTTAAATATATCCTTGGTACAACTGGAAATTTTGATGTATAGAATCAAAATAATATAATTTAAAATATCTTAACTCAAGAGATTTATCTTTTAATCTAGGAGCCAGCTCAAAAATTTGGGAGACAGGTCACTTTTTCAGTCTTCAAGAAAAAAATATCAGAAAAGGAATCATGCTGTCATAGTAAATTAGGTCTCCAACTCAGGTAAAGACCCAAAGTAGGGTGCCCAAGGGTCAAAGGAAAAGTCATAAAGTCATTCTAGAAAGGATAGAAGGGATAGAAAAAGGGGCAGGATATATCTTGGACCATATATGTGAATAGGCAAAGACCTTGGTGGCTAGTTTTTTTTTTCCTTTTTCCCATCACTACTTTTTTGTCCTTTTACATGACTACACAAAATGTAGTATATACCTACACTGGAACAGTTATGGTGGCTTAAGAATTGCAAAGGGTACTGAGGTGGGACTCAGCTGATGCTTTTGTGCATACTGAATAGTAATAACAGTTTATATTTATATAGTCCTCTACAGTTTACAAAGCACTTTGCTCAAAGCAATTTTCAAACCCATTATGCAAACAGTGAATCTGAGCCTCCTAGAGGCTAAGTGAATTGCCCACAGATACAGAAGCAGAGTTAAAACTTTAAATCCTATATTTTTGGCTCATAAATCTATCACTCTTTACCTGTGCCATGTTCTCTTTCCTGACTGGTATTGTCTGGTGCCTAAGCCTTCTCAAATTATTGTGATCAAGCCCAAAAGTACACAAATAGAAATAATAACATGTGTTTCTGTCTTTTCAGGTTAGATTACTCTGAAAATACTTTGAATCTGAAGGAAACTGCTAGGAGCTCTGGACACCTTGCATCAGATATTTGTTGAGTTCTGCCTTAATCTAAAAATTGGTGATTTTTGAAAGATAAGTTTCTCAACTGTCATTAGTGAAATCCATAAATCCAATCAAAATAGGTATTAAAATAGAAGAAATAGCAGTTCAGGAGAAAAAGAACAAGGAATTTAATCTATTTATGTCTAAATGTTCAACTATGAATCAACAAAGTGCCACACCTGCCAAGAAAGATAACATAATGCTTGTTTTTGTTTTTTTAAATCTAATCTATGACTTCCTTGGGATAGGGAAAATCACAGTGAGGAATCTCTATCAATACATATGTTCATGCCAGTTGGGTAACTCATAAAGATAGGGACTGAATCTGGTGATATTACTGGCCTAGGAAATTCCCAAGGAGGAAAACTGAATCCATAAATGTAGGGCCAGCACTTTTCTTACAATTTGTAGCCTTAGAGCACTTCTGAGGGCATGGGAAGGTTAAATGACTAGCCCAGAATTGTACAGCTAGCACATATCAGAAGTAGGATTTGAACCCACTTTTCCTGGTTTTAAGGGCATCCAAAAATGATTGTGATATATATAAAAACAAAAATGACATTTACAGCTATTTTAAAGATTAGACTTTTTAAAAAAGTTTTTATGAATTTGATTTATAAAAATATCCTATTCACTTTTGAAGAAGTCAAGGTAATAAGAGCATTGCAAAGGTAACCTCAGCACTTTAATTTGTATGTCTGGTGGGATTAATGGAGAAGTATGTCAACAATGTTCTATTGCAAATGTAAAATGTATCATGTGAAAGAAGGAATGACTTCTTAACTCTTTAAATGTGTTCAAGTCATCAGAATATTATTGATATTATATAAGATTTTGTGTTTCTTTTGTGACAACCCAATTTTCCTACATGAATTAGTGTAACTGTATCAATAAAGAGACACACAGTCTATCTGAATAAAGTTATTCTCTTATAAGACAACAATAAGGGTGCTGAATTAATTTACCATTGTTCAATGGTTCTTTTACAGTGGCATACACAGAAATATTTCTTAACTACCACGAGCTTGATTATGTGACATTATTGAGCTCTTTTCCTCTCCTACTCTTTGCTTCTGAAATAATAATATTTTATGTCTCATTATGCTAGTAGAATCAGCAGCCAGCAGTAAAGATATTATTGCTACTTAGGAGAGATTTTAATACCACATTGGAAAGAACTTGTTTACTGCAATATGGCGTTCTATGAGTCTGTTCTATGTAATAGGCAGATATTTCATTTTTTTAACATAAGGAACAAAAATGTCTGAAGTTCACAGATGAGAAGGGCTTAAAAATCATGAAAATCCTATAAAGAATAAATAAATTTATCCAGATACTTAATTCCTGAGGCATCACTTTGACATTTTGCATTTCAGTAACATTTATTTGTGTCATGTTATCATCAACCATGCAGGTCAAAAAGATAACATTTATTCTGAAGACATATAGATTTTCTGTGAGAGACAACCTTTTTTATGTAGCTCTTGGAAGAAAATGAATTCCTCTTGAGAAAAAAAAAAGTATGATGGCATGTACCCAATTGCCACCAAGGTAACAATTCATATCATCTTTGGAAGGTTTTGGGAAATTGAATCATGCATATCTTCTGAATGAAATCAAAATATGATGATGGGCAAAGGATTTTCTAAAACTAATAGTATTTTAATATTGTCTCTCCTACTTTAAATGTACCATAAAATATTTTTCAAATTATATTTAAGTAAGGATAATATAGTCAAAACTAGGTGTTAAAATATGCAGAACACCATTATATTTTGATACTTAATGATATTTACCTAGTGCTTTACTTGCAATATGCCATATATTCCTCACAAGGACCCCATGATTCTATTTTAAGAGATGAGGAAATTGATACTGAGAGAAATTAAATGACTTACTCAGGGCCGCACAGAAAATAAATGTCTTAGATAAGATAATCTGAATCCAAGTCCAGGGCTTTAGGCTGTGCTGCCTCTGAATTTCTGATTTTATTTTTTGAGTATTCCATCCATGGATATAATTATATGGGAAGTATCCAGAAGTTTTCCATCATTAAAGATTTTTGAAATACCATATACTAAGTACTTGAGCTGTGAGTCATTTTTCTTATTCTGCAAAGTATTATCTTTTTTCCCACCAAATAACTTGGTTGATAAGAGAGTAAACAAAATGTATTTACTTGACCAAAATCCATAAGCATAAAAAATACTGCATATCCATTTTTAGACCTGATGACCAACCTCCGCATGGGAATCATAATTAATGATCTACTTACTTTTCATGTATTCTATTTTATTCTCTTTAGATCACCATATTTACTCGTAATTTTCGACATTATTTTCTCCCCGTCTCTAAATCTACATTAGATCCTTTAACTTAAACATAGGTATTTTCCGTATTTAGAAGAATTTTCTTGGCTGTCTTCTAGAAAAACTAAAGTTATGTTACATGCATGTGTAAATGTGTAGATATATCATTTATAGAATCTCCCCAAATAATCATCCTAATAGTGATGCTTATTTCTTAAGTACTTTCTGCATCTGTTCATTCTAGGTTCCTTTCCTTGAATTGTTCTTTTCATTCTGTAGATGCTTTTGTTCCTTTTTTTTTTTTTTTAGGCAAGTCAATGGAAACTTGACCTGTGAATTAGTCTATAACAGAATGGAAATTCTGTTCACACCATGAAGGGAGATGGTCAGCCACCAGCACATATTACATTATGCAAGGAAAAAGTCAAAGTTCAGAACCTACAAAGCCAAAACTAAACCTGTCTCTGTCTTGAAGGAATTTACATTCTATGGAATGAAGCAAGATGTACATATTTAAATATATACATGGGAACAACTAGGTGGTTCAATGGATAGAGTCCTGGATCTGGAGTCAGGGAGGCCTAAGATACTTATTAACTGTCTTATCCTGAATATCCTTTGTCCTCTGTTTGCCTCAGTTTCCTCATATATAAAATATGAATAATAATAGCACCTGCCTCCCAAGATTGGGGTAAGGATCAAATGAGATCCTAACTGTAAACTCCTCAGTAAGGTGCCAGGCACATAGTAAATACTCTGTAAATATTGTTGTTAATTTATTATTGTTGCTGATGTAAATACAAAAGATTACAATGTAAACATAAGGTAAAATCAGAGTGGATACAACCTTATATCAGGCTTTTGCAAAAAGTAGCACTTTGGCTGAGTCTTCAAGGATGCTGGGGATACTAGGCAAAAATGAGGAAAGTGTATATTCTAGGCCTAGGTATATAAGGAGGAGAAGGCATATCTTGCACTAAAAATAGAATCTGATGAGAATGTAGTGTATATGAAAGGGATTAATATGCAGTAAGCCAGGAAAGGTGGGCTAGAGTCAGATTGCAAAATATTATGAATTCTAAACAGAGTGGTTTGAGTTTTATCCTACAGACAAGAGGAAAGTTTTAGGGATTTTGTTTTGTTTTGTTTTTTTAAGGAGGATAGTGACATGAGTGATGATACCCCATTACATATGGAGCATGGATTAGAAAGGAGAGAAACTGGATGCAGAAAGACCAATGAAGAAACTGCAACAGTCCAGGTAAGAAGTGATATGGGCCTGAACTAGAGTGGTGACTGTATTAGTGGAGGAAAGGGGACAGGTATGAGAGATATAGAGGCAGAATCTACTACACTTGGTGATTTACTGACTTATTGGATATGAGGGGGAAGAGATGAGATAGGGTGAAGAATTCAGGGTGATTCCAAGACTGTGGCTTCTGCACTTGCACCTGCTCAAATTTAGTTTCTGAGTTGTTAATGGGAGTTTGGTCACTGGAAATCGAAGGGTACAGGAGACCTGTTATAGAGTGTAGCCCAGTTTGGATCCAGTACAATAGAATAAGGCATAGCCTGTTTGGTTTAGAGAATTTAGTTCTTGACCACAATGGGATTGGTAGGGGTGGGGGAAGGGGTGGTTGGTAGTCAGGTTCCTGTGGCAGACAGAACCTTGCAATCAAGGCAGGAGATGGTAGCACTTTGTATTCTTACAGGTCCAGGAGGTGGAATGAAAACGTTGTTGTCCTGTGAAGGGGATATCCAGCTTTCCAAAGAGAAAGTACATTCCAACCCAAGTTGATACCCTGGGGAGAAGCTCAATTCACTGAACAATCTGAGACATTAATTACAGTTCTGTCCCCTCTCTCAGATGCTCCTCAATACAGAAGAATAAGCCAAGATAAGCCAAGGGCCCTCCAATATATGATTTTAGAATCTACTTTTGCATTCATTACATGAGAAAAATTAGGAAATCTGCAAGAAACTGTCTTTAAAACTCAACAAACTGTGCATCTATTTTAACTCAGCAACACAACTAAGGCATATACCCCTGAAGAGGTCAAAAAGAGTGGAAAAAGACTCATAAGTACAAAAATATTCATAATATCACTTTTCATTTGTTTATCATTTTTCATTCTGGCTTTCAAAAAACATAAACAATCCAGGTACTCATTTACTGGGAAATGACTGAACAAATTATGATGTATGGATGAGTTTGTACAATAAAAATTACAGAAGGGAGATATTAGGGAAATGTGGGAAGAATTATAGGAATGGATAAAGAGTAAGATGAGGAAAACTAGGACAATTTTTAAAATAACTACAATAATGTAAAGGAAAATGAGACTTTAGAACTCTAATCAATGAAATAATCAATCATGAGTTCAGAAGACTGAAGAGGAAGAAGCATGCTTCCTACGTATCAGGGACGTAGTGCACTAGAGGTGTAGAATGAGACAAGGTTATTGAGAGAGTTTCTTTTGATTGGCTATGCTTATTCATTATAAGGGAGGGCTCCTACTGGGGCAGGAGTGATAACTGAATAGTGATAATGATGCATAAAAAGGAAGAAAAGAGTATTCATGAAATATTAAAAATAACAGAAAAGGTAAGAAACACAGAAGGGGACACAAACCAACAAGAAAGTTTTGTTGCTGCTATGTTAAATTTGATATGCATTTAAAAATTATATAATGAAAGTTCATAGTCTGATGTACAAAGTTCTTTTTCTGTTTATGCATTAAATGTTAATATTTCCTAAGTTCATAATAAAAATATTCTTAAAATAGCTCAACACAGATAATATCTTTTGAGTTCTTGATACTTATGTCCCCCAAGTATCCTGAGGAAGTAACCATGATAACATAGTCTCTGATCTCCTAAAATACCTACTCCCCTTAATTATTCACCAAAGGAGATATGTAAGTTCTAGTGTCTATTTTTTCTAGTCTTCAAATTGATATCTGATCCTTAACCTTTAAGGATTAACACTGATTCTGTTTTTAAATAAACTATTTAGATAAGAAATGGGTCAAAGGATCTATAAAAACATTTCAGGGGATCTGTAAACCAGAATAGGAAAAAAAAATCTTATTTTTCACTACCCTCTAACTTAAATGTAGTTTTTCCTTCTATTATAAATGCAGGCAATGAACATTTTTCTGAGAAGTGATCCAGGACACACACACACACACACACACACACACACACACACACACACACACACACTCAGGTTCAGAACCTCTGTACTTGCAAAAATAAATACAATCAGCTTTCAGGTTATTTATCTAATTAGTTCCAACTGGGCATAATAATCTTTCTCAAATGATTTTCCTTCGAAGTTGACTGATCTTTGAACTGGATGATTAACCAGATTGACTGGGGCAGGCATTTGTCCCAGGGTTCTTATAGCTACAAACCACTGGGTAAAAAATAAAGACTTAATGTTCTGTCAGGATTTATCTTAATTATCGAATAATGTAAAGAGACAACTACAGCTTCCATCATTTCTTCATAATACCCAGCACTTTCCTCCAATCTTTGTTGACACATATTGACTCTTGTCAAATAAGAGTTAGTTCATGCTGTGTCTCTTACATAATCCTGTTGAATTTCTATCCAGCCAATCTCACCTTTACTGTTCTCTAACGTTTTTATGTACTCTTTTTTTTTTTACTTAGTTTAGCATAGCAAGGTTGCTATTTTGTTAAGATTTTTTTTAACTTCCCTCACTCCGACTTTGATAATTTGCAAGTAATCTTTCATATTTCCTTAGTGACAAGTCTCTTCATTCACTGATTTCCACATACTATATTATTTATTCCACCAGTAATTTTTGAACTTTTGTGTTGGCCACCAGCTGGTTACAGAAACATTTCTTCCATATTCACACTATTTTTGAATATCAGACACAACAATCTTCATCAAACAGATGCACTATCCCCAGGAACTCAGTTTGCCTCAGGTAGAAAATTCTTTTTCTTCAAAAATTTTATTAGAGCTAAAGATTTCTGTGTATAATCTACAAGAACCCAACTTCTAGAGTAAACAACACCTAAGCATCTCAAGAGAGATGAGGACTACTAATTCATGAAAGTAACTTCATTTTGTCTTGAAGTTTAACTTGTTCTTGTTATCTTTTAACTGCCATGACTCTTCAGAGGCTTTTAATTTTATACTTACAGACTACATTGAAATATATTTCTATACAGCAAATGAAAAGCATCATGGTGTAGTGGAAAACATTCCAGTTTCAAAGTAGATGACTTGAGTTCAAATGCTGACTTTGCCATTTAATACCTGTGCAATACTTAACCTCTCTGTGCCTGTTTTTTCACCATGGCAATAAGAAGGTTGGAAGATACAATCTCTGTGGTCTCTTCTAGCATCTATATCTATGAGCCTATGGAAATATTTCATTATTGCATCCAGACATATTAGTACAAACTCAAACAGATAGATCACACTCTTCCATGAGAAGAATTTTAAGACAAAAGTATTAAAATGCAAAAAGATAATAAATAGCATCTCTCTTCCCCATCATCAAGGTCTATAATGGACCCAAGGATCCCTGGGTTAGAGAAAGGTCTCCTTAGCCACAGAGTTTGAAGTCTGAAATTCCTAACATGGATAAAAGCACAGTTAATGCGAATACTTTATTGAGGCCACTACAATTTTTCACCAGTTATTTATCTAGACTTTCTTGCTCCCCTCACCTTCTGCTCTTACTGGCCTGTGAATACAACCTCCTATATCTCTGTTTCTCTTCCTGGGCTACAGAGTATCACTGTAGAAAGTCATGGTATTTATCTACAATGAATCCATGTTTCTAAACTTACCTGAATTCTTACTTATCAACTACCCTTATACTGCCTCATTTCCCACCATGACTATTTCAATCCATCCTTCAGACTTTTCCTAGAATAATCTTACTTATGCATAGACCTGTTCATGTGTATGTAGCCTGTGCTAAAAAAAAATTCAGTGACTCCTTGTCACCTATGAGTAAAATACAAACTCCTCTGCTTGTCATTTAAGGTCCATTTCAAGCGGGCATCATCCTCTATCCCTTTTTTTTTCATATTGATCCTCTCCAAGCAATTTATGAGCCAGCCAAACTAGATCATTCTTTTTCCTTGAACTCACAATGAACCTTCTTAACTTTGCAGTTCAGGATGTTTCCTATAACAGGAATGTTTTCTGTTCTCCTCTTTGTGAAATTTCTACCTATAAAACCTACCTATAAATTTCTATCCTTTTAAAACCCAACTTAAATGCCATCTTCTCCAGGGAGTCTTCCCAGTTGTAATGATCCCTTAACCCTACACCACTCAAGCCTCTGATCTCACAGCTGAAGATGAATAATGTTAAGACTAGTGGTAGGGTAAAACATACAAAGCATGCCTATGTCCATTTATTTAACCACAGTGGCTTTTTTGCTAATATATTCTAAAGACAATTCTAAAAAAATCTACTTAAACATTTTGAATGATGGTAATATCATTAGAACAAATATTTAGCCTTTTAAGGTGATGACGTCAAAGAATAGTACTCATGTGGTTCTATAATTACTGCCATAGTTATTTTAAAATTAAAATCAGTCATTATTTTAATCAGGTACTTTGTATAGTGTTACTACGCCATTTTATGACCTTTACATGTGTTTTACCTTGACAGAATGTAAGCTCCTCAGGAGCATTATTTCATTTTTGTCTTGGTATTCTCAATGCATTGAGTGAGAGTGGACTCCTTTAAACAGTCATCTTGGACACCTATATGTTTAGTCCATTACTGTTGCTATAGCTCAAAATATTTTTGAAACTCCTTTGGTCCGAGTTTTTAAGGACAAAAAATGAGATATATATTTTCTTGTTTCTTTTATTTTGTAAGTCATTTTATTTTACATCATATCATCAATTTATTATCTACTAAATCAAAGCAAATCAATAAATGTTTACTGACTGCCCACTATGTGCAAAGTACTATGCTATGTACTGAGAGAGACACAGAGTTAAAAGAAAGAGTATCTGGTAGTGGCTAAGAAATAAAAAGCTAGATCAATGGAATAGAGTACAATTCACAGTAGCAAATAAACATAATAACCTTGTATTTGACAAGTATAAAGATTTAAATTTTTGGGAAAAGAATTCATTATTTGGTAAAAATTGTTAAGAAAACTGGAAAGCAATAGAGAGAGCAGAAACTGGGCATATCTTACACCATTTACATGTTATGGAAATTCTTGTTTTATTGCTAAATTAAAAATAAAATAAAAATGAAAGGGTATTTGTTCTTATAGAATTTGTTATCTCACTGAAGAGGTAAAATACATGTATGTGATAAATAATAATACAACTTATAATTGAGGATAGAAATAAATATGATAAGCTTTGGGGGGTTTAATGTGTCAGCACCAATGATCTACAGTACAATGTTCTTCTTAGGAAACTTATTTTCAAGTCCTTTGTCACCTTCAGTTCATAATCATACCAGTACAAAGACAGTCCCATGGCAGTGCCCAGGAGTGTTCTGGTAAACGTTTAACAATCAGCTCTGCAAAAAAAGTATGTAGATCTGCAGTATGAACATTTTCTCCATGACTTCCTTAAGTCTGATATGAGTAGTATCAATCTCAAATAGAAATGGGGGAAGGGGACACTAACCATACCTAAAGGGGTAGCTAGGTGGTACAGTAGATAGAGCACCAGGTTTGGAGTCAGGCAGATCTAAGTTACAATCCAGCCTCAGATACCAGCTATGTGACCCTGGACAAATCATTTAACCCTGATTTGCCTCACTTCTTCATCTTCAAAATGGGGACACATTGGAGAGAGAAATGACAAACCACTCCAGTATCTTTGCCAAGAAAACCCTATGGAGTCACAAAGAGTCAGACATGACTAAGTGACTGAACAACAACAAATCATATATAAAAATCCCTGCAAACTCTTTATTAACTTAAAGTCTACATATTATCTATTATATTTTATTTTTTTGTTGAATAATTCCCAATTACATTTTAATCTGGGTCACACCACACTGTGAAGTGATGTGGGCTGCATGTTTGAAGCATCTGATCTAGACAATCAACAAAACAATAAGCCAAGCCCTGATTTTTAGTGTATACCAATTCCCAAGGTGCAAACGCTTACACTGAAAATTGAACAATTTTACAATAACTTGAAAAATGGTTAAAACTGCCTCCAGCACACCCCCGGACTAGTGACTGAATTCTTCCTGTACATTATCCTATATGTTAAGTAGTTTCCAATAGGTGACTTTGAGAAGTAGCTTAAGATCAACAGAGAAATTTTCTTCATAAATGGAAAACTGAAACATGGAAGTAATACACTGATTTATATTCTATTTAAAAATAATTTTTTTTATTAACCAAGAAGCACTTACATTAACTTCTACTTTCTACTTACAAGCAAAATAGCACCTCAAAACAAGAAGGGATAAAAGAAATAGAAACTTTAAACTAAAATTGAGTACTTTTTCCACTAACTAAATAACATATGTGTAAAGTTCTTAGTCTAGTGCCTGGCACATAGTAGGCACTTAATAAAGTTTTGTTTCCCTATGCCCCTTCTAGATGTACCTAAGTGGTGAAGTGAGTAGAGCACTATGCCTACAGTAAAGAAGACCTGGATTGAAATCCAGTCTCAGACATGGGCTAGTTGTGTGAGGTCAGGTCTCTTAACCTTTTATTTGTATCAGTTTCCTCATCTGCAAAATAAGGATTACAGTAATAATGGCACCTACCTCTCAGGGTTGTTTCAGAATAAAATGAGATACCATCTATAAAACACTTTGCAAATCAAAGTGCTACATAAATATTAACTAATATTATTGTTAACCTTATGCCTGCAGGCTTCCATTATAGTCCTATTCTGATATTTTATCATAGTTTAGTGGTGTCCCTAAGTTACTGAAGACAATGACCTATGACAGGTTCTATGAAGTATGATAATTCTGAGAAAAAATCTAGCAAGAGAGTATCTGGTTGAAATGCAAGTACTAGTTATGTACAGAAAAAATTCATTGCCAGTGGGCCATAATGTCATGAATTCCTCTGCCACAGCCACTCTGGAATATCATCTTGCAATTTATACAGAAGTGGTGACCTATATCAATGGAGGAAGTACCCACACCACGAAATCTATCATACATCCCTAGAGTATTTCTAATATTTTCTGTTTCTCTCCTTCAGATCTTCCCCCAAAACATTTTAATGACTTCTGGGGCCATCTGTTCTATTCTATCAGAGGTTATTCAAAAGAAATATATTACTGAGTGTCAGCAACTCCCCCATTATACTGTCCAAATATGATTTTCTTTTAATTTCTCTTCAAAAGCCATAATGAGCTTGCCTACTTCCAAATTGCTGGATTTTATCTCTGCCTCATAGTTTTGAGCTGTTTCAAAATAGAGATAGAACATCCTCGAAGCCACAACTTACTTCTTAAAGGAGCTATATTCCTCTCTCTTCTAAACCTTTTAAAAAGTATTCAAAACAAAATATGTTATATAAACAAGACTATATGGGATTCTTCAGAGAATTCAATATATTTTACTTCAGAAGAAAAAAGAATTGAAATGTTCATGTTACATATGTGTATGATACACATATAGATTGCATTGCTTTACAAATAGAATTCTGGTCCACGTATGAGTTTGATTTGCACCTAACATATTCAACAAAAATGGGACTCATGGTGTGATTCCTTGTGTAACTTATTTTATACATGAGCATTTGCAAATGCTGCTTTGAATGCCTGCCCACACAGCGGTTCTAAGTTCTGTCGTATCATTCGAAGAATTTTTACATCACTACAGAAATGACATAAAGTTTTTCTGCTGGGAATCATAAATCTTCAATAAATACTTCATTAATCAATTGATTAGATGATTGAAGAACTCACTTGTTCTTTATAACAAATATTCCATAGAATATACTTAATCTCCCCATGTCATATCATTACTTTTTTTCCCTAGAACTCATAGGAAGGTCCGATATGCTTTCAGACCTGGACTGCCTCTCTTCATTATAGTAGTTCAATTAAATTAATTCATTCAGAATTAAGATTAATTTTTAATAAGGTGGTTTTTATGTAATATAGACATGACCAGGTTATCCCTCTATCCAATAAATTCCAGTGCCCCCTATTGCCTTCAGGATCAAATATAAAACCTTCTCCTTGGTATTTGAAGTTCTTCATGACCTGGCCTTTCCCTCCCTCTTCACTCTCATACATTAACTGGATTCCATGATCTATATTAGTGCATATTGGACTAATTGCTACTTTGCCCATGTTATGTTTCATTTCCCATCTATGGGCCTTTGTACTGGCTATCTCCTTGTTTCCTCAAGACTCAGTTCTGATCAGGATTGAGAAAGACCTAGCATGAGATGATGCCCAGTAAAGGGAACAGAACAAGGAGGATAATCTATGCCTCAGTCTACACCCTATACCCATCAGCTCTCTACCTGGTGGTAGATGGCATAATCTATCATGAGCCTTTTGGAATTGTGTTTGGTCTTTGTGCCAATCAGAGTTACTAAGTCTTTCAAAGTTGATTTTCTTTACATTATTGCTACTGTCATATAGTTTGTTTTCCCAGTTCTGCTCATTTCACTATGCATCAGTCCATACAAATCTTCTCAGGTTTTTCTGAATCCATCTCCTTCAGAATTTCTTACAGCATAAGAGTAAAGAAAATTAGCTTTCAAAGATCAGTAACTCAGTATTCTTTGGAATTAATGAATAAGAAATAAAAGAGTAGAGATATTTGATGTTTTCTGCTTAAGTCATTATCATAGTCAAAACTATGTTCTCACTACTGCTTTTAAGTAAGTGTCAAAGGAGAAAAAGTTTAGTCATTTTGGGAGGAGAGTCTTTCTTCTTGTGTTCAGTAATTGACCCTATTTGGGGCTTTCTTGACATAGATACTGGAGTGGTTTGCCATTTTCTTTTCCAGTTCATTTTACAGATGAGGAACTGAGGCAAATAGGAGTAAGTGACTTGCCCAAGGTCACACAGGCTAGTAAATGTCACCAAGATCATATTTGAACTCAGGAAGATGAGTCTTCCTGTCTCCAGGCCTGGCACTCTAACTACTATGCCCCTTTACAGCTCTGAGAATCTTTCTAGCATAATAAGTTAGAACTGAGGTCTAGTAAAAATATGGAGCTTCCTGGCTTATATGTATCCTAAAAATATATAGTAAAAACAAGACCAAAACATATCTCATTCATAAAGAGAATTCTATAAACATGTCTGGGTGATTGTTATTCTATATAATGTATTTTAAAAATACATTCACATCATTCTAGGGCATATTTCAATGTTCAGTAATTCAGCTGGAAATACATTTGACCCTAAGTCATTTGCTTTGATTTCTAGCAGGAAGGTGGACATTCATGAGTCGTCCCCTGGAAAGTAGAGGCTGAGTTAATATTCAAAAGTGTCATTTTAAAAATATAAATCTCAATGGAAAAAGGAAATATGAAAATGCAGGAATATTCCCCTCTACAAGCATATGATACAATTTTCAGCAAGAAAGGTTTCTCAAAAAGAGAAAGGAGGACTTCTTCAGCTTGGTCACCAATCCCCTAAACATACCAAAATCAGAACAGTTATAATAACACAAATTAGCTTCCCTGAGGAGGAGAGCTCTGATAGTTGCTTTGGTTGAGTGCTGTAATGTGTAGTGAGCAGGATGAATTATTCATGTAATATTCGAACTTACTCTGGGAATATGTGAAAGATTGGGGAGAAAAACAGGATTGTCTTTCAGGTGATAAGATGAGAACAACACAAATCCTAACTTCAAGTAAATAATGCAAGGCTGAGGTCAACTTGTATTTTATCTAATAGCTTTTTAAATTTTTCTCCCCTTTCAGAAAAAAGCAAGGGAAATATTGTTTTATTAATTTGGGATGAAAAAGATGCTCAGATTATGAGAAGTATTCTTCTAAATTCTCTGAAGTGGGATTTCTCTTCCCTATGCAAGGCTCATGTTCGACTTGGCTTTCTAGAATATACAAAATGTTGCTGTTTTGGTATGTGAATTATTTCCAATAAAACAAGCTGTGCAATACATTGGGGAATTTAATTCATATTAAGCAATAGGAGCAACCTTTTTAATGTAATAAAATGTGCCATCGGTACTTAAAAGCCAAATTGCCACAGAGCATTCTCCTGAGCACCTTCCCAGTACAATAACTTCAAGGTTTATTTCTATCATTAAATTTTTCTGTCAAATTGTTCCATAAATTTTTACCAGTTGAAAGAAGCAAACTCTGGTTATGCTTCTATAGAGATTGCCTCAGTTTGTTTGGAGAGCTTGTTGAGAAAGAGAAAAAAAAAATAAAATAGGTACTTATTTGACTTTCCTTTGCAAACTTTCTGACACAGTCTCAAATTAATCTATTTGGAGGAATTTATTTCTATGGCTTTATTAACACTTAAAAAGTCAAAGTCTGGATTTGATGTAATGAACTTGAGAATAAGAGAAAGTAACACCTTTAGCCTTATTCTCTGACCAATTAATATGAATCTGGGGATAGGGGAAGGAGAGATAAGTGGGAAGACAAAACAGTGTGTGTACTGGCCAGCAGTTTTATGTAGTAGCAAAACTGACAGTCCTCTCAAATGATGATTCCATCTGGGCATAGCACAGGTACAAGAAGGAAACTGACCAAACAGTCCAAAATTAGTCCAATTTATATGGGGTAGTAGTTCTGATTCTTATAGTCTTGAGGGACCCTGGAACTTGAGCAGATGCTAGAGAGTAATAAAGTTATAGGCAGCCCCACACAAAGACTAATGCAGGCTCAACTGCTAATTCCATTGGTTTGAGGAACAACCTCCACCAACACAATTCAGCAACCTTTCTATAATTTAAACAATTTCCTAGGAGCACTATGAGATTAGGGGAGCCGTCCTTGATCATACATCTTTTATGAGAGACAGGACTTGAACCTAGTTCTTTCCAATTCTCAAGTCAATTCTCTATCCACTGTCACATGGCTTACTCAGATCAAAGGCTGTTTTGATTTTGTTTTTACATCCCAAACACCTAGGATGTTATCTACTACAAGGCAGGATTACGTAAATCCTGTTGGATTGAATTGAATTGAATGATGGTTATTTTTAGTAACAAAATTGATTTTTAAAAGGAATTATATCAAAGAAATGTGGCATTAGATATGTAGTAACATCTTAGGGATACTTCTGTTCCCAGGAAGAGTACATCCAGGTGGTGAATGGATTCATCCCCCTCCCCTATTCTGGAGGGATTATGGAATGGTAGGAGTGATAATGGGACAGAATGGGAAGGGACGGACTACAACCTGCACCATTGGTGAGAATATCCAGTACCGGAAAGAGAAAGTCAGAAATCTGTGGAAGCATAGAAACATAACTATTCAAAGGATAGCATTCTTCTTAAACACATGAGTGAGGTTCAGAAATGATAAGTGCCTTATCCAAGGTTACATACCTATTATATGGCAATAACAGAACTCAAATTTCAGGCCCAGTGTGCTTTGTCCTGATCCCTCTTAAATGGATATTCAAAAAAATTATCCCTACTTAAAATCCATAGTGTATTCAAGACTTTTCCATAGTAGACGACAGTTCATGAAAGACCATTTTTGTATAGTAGTGGGGTTTTTTTCTATTTAAAAATAAACTGAACCTAAATGAAAGTTATCGAGGGTGAATATTTTCATGAAATTGATGTTGAGAGCCACATTAAATCAAACCTTATGTCAACCCATAATTTATTATTAATATTGTACCCCCATACTGAAAAGACCTAATACTGAAAAAGAATGATCTTTTTCTGGGAAGAGAACCCTGGGAAGATGGTGGAATAGGTCAGAAAATTCCAAGTTCTCAAGATTTTCTCCTACAAAAGAGTTAAAAATAGCACCTTACATCAAACAAATTGTGGGTGGAGATAAATAAGAATAGGGGCATAATTGAGGTCTTCTGGGGACAGTTCTTCCAGATTGAAAGAAAAATCCCAGGACAGATGAGGGTTTGGTCCCTGCAAAGACTAAACACCTCCAGGCTAGGGTCTGTTTTTGTTTTAAATTAATTTATTTGTTTTCAGTTTTCAACAATTGCTTCCATAAGTCTTAAATTTTCTTCCCCTTTCTCCCCATCCTCCCTGAAATAACATGCAATTTTATATGGATTCTACACATACATTCTTATTAACCACATTTTCACATTAATCATATTGCATAGAAGAATTAAAATGAATGGTAGAAACCATGAGAAAAAACAAGAGAAAATGATCTGCTTTATTCTGCATTCTGACTCCATAGTTTTTTTCTCTGGATGTGGATGGTATTTTGCCTCAAGAGTCCTTTGGAAATATTTTAGGTACCTGCATTGCTGTGAACAACTAAGTCTATCAGAAACAGTTATTGCACACTATGTTGCTGTGTACAATGTTCTCCTGATTCTGCTCATTTCACTCAGTATCAGTTCATATAAGTCCTTCTAGGCCTCTCTGAAGTCTTCCTGTTCATCATTAGTAGAACTCAAGAAGAATTGTAAAAGCTAAATTAGAAAGGTAGAAGACAAATTGGCCCATGATTTTAAAACTATGAAAAAAAGAATTCACAGAAAAATTTAAAAGGAAAATTGAGCAAATGGATAAGAAGATACAAAACCTAACTAGAACAACTGGATGAATGGAAAAGGAGATGCAATAGTTATCTGAAGAAAACAATCTATTAAAAATTAGAATTGGGCAAGTAGAATCTAATAACTCTATGAGACATCAAGAATCAGTCAAATAGAATCTAAAGAATGAAAAAAATTGAAGAAAATGTAAAATATCTCACTGGAAAAACAACTGACCTGGAAAATAGGGTCTGTTTTAATAACATATAGCAAATTACTTGAAAAATGGTAAGCCCCAAGGTTAGTGGGTTTGAGAGGGTGCCTTGGCACCCGCCAGAGGAATTTTCACCCTGGGGATAGTGAGGGGAGTTAGGTGTTTGGGCCCAGGTTGAGAAAAAATTGAGAGAACCTCTGCTGATAAGGAACTCCAGAACACACCTGGTGAGTACAGAAAGCCCCTGGCTGTGGGCTCCTACAAGAGGTTGGAGATTTGGCTTTGGTTCCAGGCAGAAGGGGAGAACCAAAGATCTGGGGCAAGAGACAGAATCTCACATACCCCAGGGCTAAAGATGATTATAAAACTTAAGCTATTATCACAAAAAATTCACAAGCAAAGGAGAAAGAATCCAAGCTATTATGGGAATAGAGATGACCAGTGATCATTTTCAGAGGAGGATACTGAAGCAAAGAAATCACCAAAGAGCAATGTCAAATGGTCATTGCCCAAAAAGAATTCTTAGAAGATCTTAGAAAGCAGTTTAAAAATCAAGTGACAGAGATGGAAAAAAACCAAAGGAAAAAAATGATTCAAGGAAAACAAGAAGGTTATGAAAGAAAAGTCAACCAATTCGAAAAGGAAATCCAGAATATTAAGGAAGAAAATGACATGTTTAACATTAGAATTGGGCAAAGTGAAACCAGCGAAATTATAAGAGAGCAAGAAATAATTATCCAAAATATGAATAATGAAAAAATAGAAGAGAAAGTGAAACATTCTTATAAGAAAAACAACAGATTTGGAGAATAGATCAAGAAGAGAAAATATAAAAATAATTAGACTAACTGAAAGTTATGAGAAAAAAAAGCATCTTGATACAATAATACAAGAAATATTTAAATAAAATTGTCCTTGAAGCATTAGAACAAGGTGGGGAGAAGAGAAGAAATAGAAAAAATTCATCTATCACGACTTCAAAGAGATCCTATGAGGAAAACTCTTAAGACCATCATAGTCAAATTCCAAAACCCCCAGCTCAAGGATAAAATATTAAAAGCATCAAGATTAAGATAATTTAAATATGGTGGTGCCACAATTAGACTCACACAAGACCTAGCAGCAGAGACATGAAAGAACCACAGATTTTGGAAGATAATATGTCAAAGAGCAAAGGAACTGGGGCTCCAGCCAAAAATATCATACCCTGCAAGGTTAAGTATTATCCTGAATGAAAAGAAAATGGACATTTGATAAACTCTCAGACTTTCAAGACTTTGTTTAAAAAAATCCTGAACTTAATAGATTTGATATGCAAGAACCAAGAGAAATATAAGGTAGAGACCAAAGACTGATTATAAGGGATTCATAAGGATAGACTGTTTATATATATGTATGTATGTATGTGTGTGTGTGTGTGTGTGTGTGTGTGTGTGTGTGGTGTGTGAAATATATGTCTAAGATTCTTACTAATAATTGTTTAGCTTATAAGTAAGATTGGGGAAAACCTGAGTAGGATATGAATTTTAAAAGTAACACCACTTAGGAACAGTTACAAAGAATAATTATTTTATAGAAATTAGATGCAAGAGGAAGAATACATACAGAAGAATTAGATGAGGGAGGAGGGCTGGTAGATCTTATCTACTTTCATTGGGAAAGGGTTTAAGAGGGAATAATACATACATATTTAGAAGAGTATAAAAGTCTTCTAAATTAAGAGGAAATAAACCAGCAGGGCCCTAGGGAGAAGGAAGAGGACAAGGGAGGGATCTTTAGAAGGAAGGGCGAAGGAATAGGTATAAGGGGGTATAGAAGGGTGTTTAGATTTAATGGAATGGGAGGATAAGGGTGGGATCCTTGGAAGGGGTAAGCAAGTAACAGGAGGGCAAGGTAGTGGGTAGAAGTTAAGTAGAGAAGGCAGGAGGAATAGGAAACAAGAGATATATTCAACATAAAAAATAAAGATCAAGAGCAGAATGTATTTGGGAAAGTATATGTCTACATATATATGTATATACCTATAGCTATAGAGAAACATATCTAAGCTTTATTGTAGCCTTCTGGGTGGTAAAGGGAGAGGGGAAAAAGACCACAGTAAAAAGGTACACAGCAGAGAACAAAAGAATTCACAAAGAAGAAAAGAAAAGATGGACAATTTTCAACACAAGAAGTCTTATTCATTATACAGTCTTTCTTGAAATGAAAATTTATTGTTAGATAATTTGAATCTCTCTTATATTCTGCTATGCACATGACATGCTTTTTTTCTTTTTAACTTTGTATATAAGTTCCAATATTTAAGTTTATTATATCTTTTTGGTTCTTTCTTTCTATTCTGTATTTGTGTTCTGGTATTTGAGTCTAAAATAAAAAAAGGAATGTTCTTAATCTGGGGTCTATGAACTTGTGTATGTAGGTACACACATAGAATGCATATATATATATATATATATATATATTCATATATGTATATATGTACACATACACAAATATATAGACACATAGACACATATTCATATAAATGTGTATATAATATAAATACAAATATAGTGATATTGCATGCATTGTAACTGCATGAACTTGTGCTGTGCATTTTGTTTTATGCATTTAAAAATATTATTCTGAGAAGAGGTCCATGGGCTTCACCAGACTGTCAGAAACTTTGAAAGATTTATATGGATTGATGAAAACTGACCTAGGGAGGCAAAACAATATACACATTGAGTCCAAAAATGTTCAAGGAATATTATTCCAATAAACCACAAAATAAAACAAAACTGAATTGTGTAATTACAATGACTGAAGTTGATTTCCAAAGTAAAGATAAGAAAATTCACCTCCATTCATTTTTAGATTTTGTTGATATTTTGGTTATTTCTGATGAATTGTTCTCACTCACTTTTTTTCCTTTACAAAGAATGCTGGAGTGGGGGTGGAGGGTGTGTTTGAAAATAAAGGCGATGTAAAAACAAAAAAGATATCCATTAAAAAGTATCTAAAAATTATTTTCAGACACCAGAATTCTGAGACTTCTAGGTCTGATACTCAAGGGAGTCTAAGGATAAGGACCCTCAGATATCATATGAATGACAATCTTTAACACACTCTACCTTGTCTAATCTAGTTCACAATTACAAAAGGGCTATAAAGTTGGGAAACAGATTCCTTTATAACAATGGGCATTTTTTCAGCTGCCAAAGACCAACAAAAGGAAGCTTGGATGATAGTAGAGATACTAGGCTTAGGAATAATAGAAAAGCACTACCAGGTTTAATTGCTGACAGTTTGTCCTAGAATTGTTCCAACCATGCCTAACTCAAGCTGGCATCAAAACACTGCATTTTTCAAAAGGTTGTATCCTGGTAGACCTCATCAATATCTATTGCTATTATTGCTAGTGTCCAGTGCTCACATCTTGTACTAATGTGGTCAACTTGAAGTTGAAAGTACTTTCCTGAGAGTCAATCGATAAATAGAATGGCAGGGTAGACAGATGTCCCTCCACTTCCCCACTCAATCACCTTCTAAGTCACTGTCTGCCAATATGAAAAGCTAGCCTCTGGGGTTCAAGCAATCAAATTGTAGTGTCCTCTTAAAAAATCCTTTTAGCACCTCCTGATGATCCTTACTTGTATCATAATATAGTAAGTATTGTTCTTTCAGTAACAGATAGTGAATTTCCTAGAAAAAACACTAGCTCAGGGAAATCTTATTGTTTTTCCTTCTCTATCCCTCCATCCTCTCTTTTCAAAATTTTTATGTAAGTGAAATTAAGTCAACTAATAATCTCACATTTATGCAGTACTTTACAATGTAGAAAGTGCTTTCTTATATAGGAAGTATAAGTATCAGAATCATTTTATAGATAAAGAAATTAAAATTTCAGTGATTTGCCCAAGATCATATGGCTAGTAAGAAGTAAAATCAGGACCTGAATACAGACTCCAACTTAGATACTCTTTCTACTACACCAAGATGTATCTATTAAAATGTGATTATGAGTAACTTCAAATGGAAAAGGAAGAGTAAGTGATGCCATAAAAGATTTTAAAATAGACATCAAAGTCAGTTGGAAAAGTAAGTGAAATAGGGGAGGGAGTTAGTGCCATGACTTTGCTCTAGTGACAGTGGGGAAGCACAGACTTACCATACCATAGGTACCATAGGTAGTTTGATTATGAAGTACTATGAAGGTCACATAAGAGTATCAGTCTTCCCATGTTATAGCTATACCACAAATATGGTCATACACTTCCTTCAGTGTCAACTAACTTCTTGCTCTTTCATTTTACTAAACTGAGTCACTGTCTAGCTTAGAGATACTTGGTTCTTACAATATTGTGGGTGAGAGAGAGGGTAGAAGGGAAGACATTGATGTACATGCAATTCTTCAAATTTGCCACAACCTGAAAACAATTCTCAACATAGCATGTCTGCCTTAAAATGTTCCAAATATATTTTGTAAGGATTTCATGCAATCTTAAAGGGTCCTATTTTTAAAATTAATATATAATATACTCACAATATTTATGTTAAGAAATGTGTGAGGGGCCAGTCATGGAATAAGTTCAAGAAATAAACAATGGATAGCTTACATATGCCATTGGTAGCCTCAAAAGGTCAAGAGAACTAGAGAAAGGGTCCTAGAACATTGGAAAAATTCTTGTGGAAAACCCATGAGATGACATGGATATGAACTATATAGAAATTAGAGATGTAAATATTTCACTGGAAGAAATATCCATATCAATGATCATTTGGAGCTTTTGAGTATTGAGAGCTCTCTGTCTCCACACACACACACACACACACACACACATGCATATATGTATGTATATGTATATATTCAAATCCATATATGTTTGTATATATGAATGCACATTTAGCTAAATAGAGACCCATGTTCCCATTATAGGAAAATGTACCTCCTGCCACACTCTAAGGACTAATCTATTAAAAATATTAATTAAAATGTGGAAAAGTTCTACTTAATTTCCTAAACAACTCCAATGACTCAATTTCCTTATCGAAAATAATTATCAGGCATGATCATAAGAATGACAGGCAATATACCTGAAGTTTGCCAAGGGAGTCAAAATGCAGAGGGTATTACTGCCTCCTGTGGATCCTTTACCCCTGGCAGGCACTGCATTTGACATTTCAGTCCTCATTCCCCTGCCTGCCCATACCTCACTACCTCTCATAAGCACTAAAGCTTCCAACCCATCATAGTAACAAGGAAATAAGGTGCTGTCTATTTTCAAAAGCTGTAGCCTAGAAAGGATATAAGAGGAGCCATAATCTATTATTTCTATTATAAAAGATTGAGTAAGCCCCTCAGAAGTTACTGCCTATGAGGTGAGGACTTGAAGCAATTTCATCTCCTTCTTTATAACACGAGTCCTGTTTTATATCCTGGTATAATAATATACCAAAGGGCAACCTAGTGGTGTGAAAGACTTCATACTGTGTCACAAAGTGCCTAACAGTACTACTTCTGGGGAGAAGAGAAGAACCAAATTCCACACAACTCTACGTCCAATCTTCAAACAGGAAAGGATAGTATAGCTGATATTTAAATAACACAGAAATTTTGAAAGCACATTAAATGTTTCATTTTTATGATAACCTTCTGAGATGATATATGAGCATTACTATCATTTTAGAGATTAGGATGAGTAAGTCACTTGTCTGAAGTCGCCCTACTGAAAAAGAGCAAAATAGTCTTTTGACTCTCCCAATTGGATACTTTTTCTGCTACATAAATACTACTTCCTTTATATTATCTCAGTGATCTCTTTGTTTTTTTCTCTAAACCAGGTTCAATTCCCTTTTACAGATTGAGGGGAAAAAACACTAAGAATAACTTGATCAGAGCAAGAACAGGGAAAGTGCCTCTGTTTGCATTATTTCTTGGCAAAAAGGCCATGACACAAAGGAAGAGGTGCGACATTGCACTCTAAGGGTTGTAGGAGAAGGTAAGGAGTGATTAGCTCCTCATATCATCTGTGCAATTAACACTTGAAGTGTCTGGGCATTTTTACAGCAGTCCATTCCCAATTAAGAAGGGGAAAGTGAAACTCAAAAACTACTGGCTGCAGTCCAGGAATAAAAACCCCTGCTGTGTTTTAAGGGGCACCTCTTCAGTGAAAACTATTGTTTGAGTAACCCTTGTAGACAATGGACTTTAAAAAAAAAAAAGAGGAAAGTGAATTTCCCACCAAGCTCTATTTATGGACAATTTTTTTTAAGGCTAAGGGTCCTCTTTCAGAAAGGTTTCATGTGGAGATAGTGTATTTGACTTTCTCCCAGTCTGGACAAACTGGCTTAAAAATAATTGGAAAAAAAAGTCATAAACAAGAAGTCAAAGGGGTGGTATAGAAATATTGATTTTTGAATCTTGGCCCTGTCACTTACTCAATGTGTGACCTGGAGCAAGTCACTTTCCTTCTCAATGCCTCAGTTTCCTCATCTCTAAAATGAGATATTTGGATAGACTAAATAATCTCTAGGGTTTCTTCTACCTCTAACATTTTAGGATTCTGTGAATTTTTCTGGGGCATTGTGGAGAGATAGGAACAGGAGAAGGAAAAGAGAAACATAGCACTAGATCCCACGGTTTTGTATGCAGCAATCAAGCATGGGATTTTTGAGCAGACTTTGAGCAGACCATGAACTTCAGTAAAAGACTGCAAAGAGTCTTTGCCAATATAATTTACAGATATATATATATATATATATATATATATATATATATATATATATGTATGTATGTATATATCGAGGACATTGTATGATTTAAAAATTATTGCTGACTATTAAATGAAAACTTTTATTTTTTTGGCCAAACTCAAGCGCACAGTTGGTGATTGTGATTTGGTGTCATCATCAATGAAAAATTTTTTAAATGTTGATGTGCATTTTGCAAATTATATATAAATAAATGAGTCCCCAGGAGTGGTGTTTGCGTATCAGTGTCAGACTTGAGATCTGCAAAACTACCAAATGCTGCCTGAATCAAATTAAAATGTAAATGGGAAATGTTTAACAAATCAAATAAAAATACAACATACATAGATAATGTTAAACTGTGGTTTTCTAAGTCACTATTCACCTTTCAGTGTTCTATTTCTATTTGAGTTTGACACCACTGGCTGAGATGATCCCTATCACTTGCAGATGGAAGCTAAATGAGAGACTGACATTTTTTTTAAAAAGCAGAATGGCATTTAATAATTTTGCCCTTTTTTGGCCTCAGCTCAAAGCAATTTGAATGTCTTTATAGACAGAGGTTTTAAATGTTTTTCATGTTTCATTCATAAGATCTTTGGAAAATATTTTCTCAACTCTCCCAGCTCAGATCTGCAAGATAATCTTATTCTTTGCGATATGAGAACTGGAAAAGAAAAATGCACAGAAAGATGCTTTTGCCTACCTGTTGAAACCAAATTACCTTAGGACATCAAATAGTAACTATAATAATAGTTTACAATTATAAAGCTCTTTACAGTCACAAGGAATTTGTTCTTTTCCTTTCAGTCTTGCCATGGGGACTTGGGACTAGATAGGCTAGACTTAAGCTTTCCACTTACAAATCAGTTTATAATCTCTGGTACACAATTATTTTCTATAGGATGATCAGAAGCACTAGTCAGGAGTAAGATTAAACTGGAGTTTGAGAATAAGTAAAAAAGACATAAACTAAGGGTCTCCCAGGTGATTTCATATGGAAATAACTGGAAGTCTGAATTCCACAGGTGCTGCTGATGTAACATATTTTAGATATTCTACATATAAAATATATGTAGGCCTTATACTTTAAAAGCTGCTTGGGGATGAAAAGACTCAGTACTTATAGATTTTGAAATAGAATTAAATCTGAGATTATTTTAATTGTTTAAAAGTTTTTCCTCTTGACAATTTTACCAAATTTTAATGAAGAATATTCCATCACTTTAATGTATGTTGAAAACAATATGAATTTAATATACAAAATGGTATTGCTAAGAGGAATAAAGTAAAATTAATGAATTGAAAGTGTAAAACATAATTTCACATTTGAAGGTTAGATCTACTGAGAGTACAAAGAAATGGGAGAGGCAAAACCGTTAAGGCTTGAAGAAAAAGCCAATTGGAGCTGGGAACAAATCCTTTGTAGACATCAGGGATATCTTGAACAAAGGCAAAAGAACAGGAAAGGACACAGAAAGAAGAGGTGATGATTAGTCTAGTTTGCCTAAAACAAAGACAGCAAGAACAGAATTGGATGATTAAGCCGGAAATGGTCATTCAATGTTTGGAAAAGGAGAGCACTGATATTCAGGATAAGGAGTTTGAACTTTGTTGTGCAAGAAAGTAGGCACTATGGAAAATAGACAAAGTCTATTTTGGTAGATAATAAGTTTATTTAGCATGAGGGCAAATTGGAGAGGCACAGTGATAGAGTGGAAAACATAAAATACTCCAACTCCAAAGTCCTGAAACTGAATCTTGATTTTGTTACTACATTGTAAATTAAGTGAGTCACTTAACATGTCTAAGTTTCAGTTTCTCTATCTTTAAAAATTAAGAGATTGGTGTAAAAGATTTCCAAGGGCCTCTCTTCCAGCTCTTTGATTCTTTCATTTAATGAGCTACATCTCCAAGTTCTCTTGAGTGTAAGAAATAATGCTTTTATTTAATATTTAGCTTCCAGTAAGTACAATGGACAACAAATAATGGATCGAATCCATAATGTAAATGGTGAATAAACTGCTCACCTTTGAAGAATTGATTTTCAAAATGCTGTGCTTCTGCTTACAGCTAACACCCCAGCATACAAACACATTTACCCTGCAAGTTTATCAAGGGAGACTGTCCAGCCTGATATGAAATTTCTATCAGAATAGTCACTCTTTTAGACTAGACAAACACGCTTTTCACATAATAAGTGCCTAATAAATTTTTAGTAAACTAAAATGAATTGAGACAAAACTTTGCTATTATTTCTAAAAGACCACTATTAAAATGTCCATTCATTAATTGAAAGAGTAGGGAGGGTCTTTTGAGTCCCTCTATCTTTCTCCCATTACTGCATGCATAATAAATCGGTTTATTAGAATAGCTATTACCTAATTTTAAACTAAGAAGGAAAAGAGATGTGTACACTGGTGAACAACTAGATTTTAAGGCCAGGCATTGTTGATAAGTTTTAGGTTGAGGTGGAGACACTGACTTCATAAGGCAAGGCTGGAGGACATACCCCAATGGGATCCCAGATGCCAGGATGCTAGGAGGGTCCACATCAATGTTTCTAGTCAAGAAGAATGAAAAATGAGATTTTTGAGATGACTGGAGATAGAGAGCAATAGGATTTAGGTAGGGAGTATGTTAAGGTAGGGAATATATCATCTAAAATTAACTATTCTTTAAAATTTTTGACTCAGGGCAAGTACTCTTTTTGTATCACACATTAGCACCTCTTACCTTACAAGTCTTGAAGAGTTTTTACACAATTTCTATCCCCACTCCAAATGAGCAATTCATTCTTTATTGGCTTCTAGAACTAATGACAATCAGTTAGATTATTAACTAATTATTAGCTAATTCAGAAATAAAGGATGTTCTATTTTATATCTGACAAATTAGATCTGATTATATAAATTATATAAAATAATTATATCACTAAATTTGCTAAATATTATACTGGTAAATTGAACATCAGTTGGGGCAGGAGAAAGCTGGGGGATGAAGCTAAGAGATTAGACCAAAATAAATCAAATACCTATGAAGAAATTAAAACAGCAAAAGCAGAACAGTTGCTAAGATCTGACGTCATCTACTTTGCACCATTTTCTTTCTCTTAAAAAAAACTAATGAAAGTTTAAATGTTAAGAAGAAAAGCAAAGCAGTTATCTCTAAGAACAGAAAAGAAGGCATTCATTAATAAAACTTACCCTTAACACCCTCTATAAATTGTCCATCAGTTTTAAAGGAAATCAAATGCCCTCCCTCTGGAGGGGGAGATGGGACTTTTAAAACAAGATCTACCTGTAATTCCACTCATTAAGACAGTTGGCTACACAGAATTCCTCAGAGCAACTTGGTCCTAAACCTAGGTCTACAGTACTTTATGAAAGAATGAAGAAAGCTTACTTAACCTACATTAAATCTTGATAATGCAATAATGAGTCTTTTAAAGGGATAATTTTAATTCCCCAATCTTCAGTCATAAAGACGATAGAGTGCTAATCTGGTTTGCCCTTTCAATTAAACTTGTTAAGGACTTTCTATTTAGTCAGCACCCTGAATGGGCCATTAAAATTCTTGTTCGGTAAGAGTTGTGTGCAGTGCACTGTTGTTTTAAAATTCCATTAAATCCAAATGGTCTTTATCGCCCCATGACCACTGTGACTTCAATCAGCCAATTTAATTACCTTACAAAATTGTCAGCAGAAGCAGCAAAGAAAAACAGGAAGGACTATGACGTTATCAAATTGAAATCTTCTTTTTCGGTGTTTAATCTAGACCAGTCAATATCAATGACTCTCCCCTCTTTTCCCTTCCTGGGACTTTTGACCTTCCCCTTTATCCGAAGATCCAGAGTTTAAAAGGCATTTTGACTTCTCCCACCACCCAGAGAAATGGGATACAATTGAAGGAAGGTAAGGTACACCTGTGGTAACTCAAAAAGGATCCAACACTTCCATTTTTAATACCTGAAATTGCTTTTAAAAAAACTCAGAAAAGAATATTTCTTGAATCCTCATATAATACATTAGTATATAAATGACTTAAGTAAGCTGTATGTAGGAAGACAGAAAATTGATGTTTCTTGATGTGTAAAAATAGACATTGAACTTCTAGAAAAAAGTATTTAATAGGAGTTATATTAGCAAAGTGAATTTGAAAAATAAAACAGAGAAGACTAATTTAAACCTAGGACTCAGACACGCAACACCTATTGCAAAATGCTATTGTTTCTCCAAAAGTACAGTACTTCCACAGAAAACCTGTCATGATCATTTGACATTAAAAAAGTATATCATGTCCTGAATGTCTTCACTATTGCTGTGTAATTCTGTAAAGGATCAGGTAGCCAAGGCTTTGATCAGAATCACGGATGGCATTTGACTTCTTTGTCTATGGAAGCAGTTCAAATTAACTTTCTTGTGCTGGATAAATGTTGAAAGAGAATCATTTGAGATTTGGACCAATGAGCACGTTATGATGATTACTGGAATTAAACTCAAAGGTTAAACCTTACTGAAGAAATATTTTCTCACATAAAAACCCCGGCCCGTTTCTGAAATGGAACCTCAGAAGTCCAGAAAAGATTTTTTGATTGTGTTTGTGTTGGAATCAGTGTGCTATTTCAAGAGCAAAAAGATATATTTCAAAGCTGTCTTCTAAAAAGGTTGTACCTCAATTAAGAGAGATCACAAAAGGGCAATTATACTTTGGTGTGGGTGTTGTTTTCTTTTATTTTTATTTCAGCAAAGATTTACACTGAGAATATTTTTTGTTTGCTTTTCTTGAAAAGGTTTCATTCATGCGTTTTCCACAGTTCATTTTCATATGTTCAGATTTTATCTGTCTTTTGATAGCCATCATTACATCTTGTAGGATTCTCTTTATTTCAATGCACAATTTGAGAGCACTTCTTAAAGGAAGTCAAATTTCTTTCAAATAATGAGAGAGGGAAGGAAGAAAGGGAGATGGAAGGGGAAGAGAAGAAGACAAGAGAGGATAGGAGGGGAGGGGAGGGAGGAGAGGAGAGGAGAGGAGGGGAAGAAAAGGGAGAGGAGGGGAGGGGAGGGGAGAGGAGGAGAGGGAAGGAAAGAGGAGTATTTTTTAACTTAGCCTTCTATTCATGGCTCAGATGCTAATCCTATTCATGATATCTGGATATGTTTTCCTTACCCCAGCCAGGGTATCTTTTGACACAGCATGCCTTGCTTTCATGGTGTTTGCTGGCCTGAGTAAGACATGATTTCATCAACATGTCTGAGAAGGTTGTGAACTAAGCCAAAGGAGGGTTTGCTCCTAGATTTGAAGAAGAATCCTTCAAAACAAAATTGTCATTGCACTGGTGTACCTGAAAAAAGCAAAACTCAGAAGAATTGAATGAAGCACAAGAGAAAAGAGCCTAAAATACTTTTATCTACTGGGAAGAAGACCTTTCAGAAGACATGTTAGCATTTTAGTGAAAATATTGTTTGAATTTCTTGCCTATAAGTATACTTCCTGGTTCCACTAAAAGTAAACTTAACTCAAGAAACCTTTATTGAGAGTCTATTATATGCAAAGCACAGTATTAGGAGATGAGTTAAAGATGGATAAGATGAGATTCCTGTCTTCCGGAGCTCAGACTGTTCCTATACCCTGTTGGAGGTATATTTGTATTCCCTCTCTGCCACTATCCTTTAAGATATAGTTCTGTCTGAAATAAATAACAGATTGCTATAAGTTAGTCCTTATAAAACATGCTAAGTCTCCATGAAGACCATCAGTCTATCAAGGGATATGAGGCCTTCCTTTTATTTTCATCACTGGTTCCTTCCAGACCCCTAGGTGAATCTTTGCGAGGGTAGTCCCTTGGCAGGGTGAGCTCAATGAGAAAATAGGGAGACATTCAAAGAATATGATAGCCAAGGACAGAGAGAGAGGGGAGGGGGGCGGTTTGTATCCCACTGATGTGGATACAAAGGTTCCCTAAGGGTTAATATTAAGGGTTGCTTTTTCAGTACCATGTGAGGCCCCTCCTGAGTTTGAGGGCATCCTAGTCTCTTCCCCTTATCTTGAAATACCATAAAACTTCCCCCATATCCTGGACCATGAAATTTCTTATCTTCCTGGGTCATAAAGATTCCCCTGTCTCCCTTATCTTGTGTCATCCATCTTCCTCATTCTGTCCCTATATCTCCAACCCCTATTAAAAACCCTAAAAAATTACATCATCATCCTACAGACTGTGTAGTTTTTTGCCTATGTAAGTCTGGTTCTTTTCCTATATCAATATCTTTGTTTAGCTCCTTGCTAAATCTCAGGTTCATGTGCTTTGTCGTCAATAAAGCTCCCACTGGCTAAAGAGAACGTCTAAGTGAATTCTTTCAAATCTGACCCAGCTCTCCCAACTCTGATTCCTCAACACCACTACATTCTGAGTGCAAAGGCCCAGAAAAACTGTTTCTCTTATTGAATGTTAGATCTCAAGCTGAGGTGATCTTAGAGAGCATTTTATAGATAAGAAAACTGAGGTACAAAAAAGGAAGTGATTTCCCCAAGCTGACACAATATGTAGCAAAGCTCAGATTGAAAAGTAGGTCCCCTACACCCAAATTTAGTGTTTTTTATCAATATATAATAGTTGACCCATAAATTCCCAAAATTAAAATTTAAAAATATCTAATGATAACTATGGAAGGATAAAAACAAGTAGTTAACAATAGACTCTAGAGCAATTCAGGGTATCAGAGGGGCACATGTTCTACACTAGCCTGTCTTCTGTTTCATTCAGTCTACTAGCCTTTTGTCTAAAAGCAGCCCTTTGCTTTAAAGAACCTGTATGAGTCAGACATACACACCTAAGGCAGTTGAATTGTCAGTCAAGCTGATCTTGCGAGCTATGTCCACCCCTACTAGCTCTTTGGGTCTACTCTGTGTGTTACCTCAGAAGGAGATACAGTCACCCATTCATTTACACACACACACACACACACACACACACACACACACACACACTCAACAACAACAAAAAATGAAAGACTAATTTAAGCAAAGATAAGGGGAAAGTATAGAGAGATGAGAGAAAGAAGAGAATGCACTAAGCATTATCCCATTAACTTTGTGTTCCTTAAAAATGCCTTTGATAAGATATCCATGAAGTGGAGACTAGCCTCTTCTGAATTCTGAGAGAATGCTATAACATGCTGACTGAATCTTCACTGGGGATCTGTTTTTGTGTAACCCGCATTTGCTGAAATGTCAGTGAGGAGGTCACCATATGTCCAGAGACTCATGTCACCATTTGAAAAGCATGTCCTTACCCTTCTGGGCCAATATTTCAGCTCCTATGACACATAATGAGTTAGATAGGCATCTGTGAGGAATTCATTATTCTGGCTCTCCAAAGCTTGCTGCAAGAAGTTTTACTTTACTCTCCTGGACTTCATAGTCATGAACTCTATCTACTTGCTGGTTCCACATTCACCCTGTCTAAAGGAAAGCATGTGTGTGTGTGTGTGTGTGTGTGTCTGTCTATCTGTCTCTATGTATGTGTGTGTGTGTGTGTGTGTGTATGTGTGTGTGCTAAAAGGAGGTGTAGGAGGAAAAACAAGGAGAAAGGAAAGAGGAGACAGAATTAATCGAGTGGCAGACACACTCGGAGCAGGTGGCTGCTCTTTGTTATTGTTGGTTTCAACACATCACAGGCAAGACTGTGTGGAAGCAGCAGACGATGAAAGGAGGATTCAGTGTCGAGTCACCACAATAGTGGGAGCAGTAGGAAGGACAATACCAAATCCATGATGGTTAATTTCCACTGGAGGAATGAGGGGGTTGGAGGACTTTGCCAGCTCTCAGCTCTCTCCCTTGTTGCCATAGTATTGCTGGCTGAGAAGCAAAAGCGGAGGCTGGCATTTTGCCTGCCTCTTCCTAAAGGGAGAATCTCTCAATTCAGCATTCTCCTAGGCTTAAGACTAGGCAGGGGATCACTATCAACCAGGCAGGCTGCCTCACAAAGGCAGCTGGACTTTCAGTAGCTCCAAGGAATTAGATGAAGTTTTGGCATGAAAGAAGCAAGCTTCCCTAACCCCTAATTCCAATTCATTTCCTTAGCCACTATCAGAGAGAAAACAGAAGGAAGAGTTGAGCTATTATTACTTCAAAAAACAAAAACAAAAACAAAAAAACTGGAAAGTTCAAAATAACCTTACTAGCATCTTTATACACATGTAGATCCTCTTTATTCCTAAACACACATATTTCCCCAGAGGAGAAAACTCTTCTTTGTATATAAATAATTGTTTTTTTATTTGGCAAGTTAAAGATAAGAAGTTGAGAAAAGTCATATTGATCCACACAACAGGGAAAAGTTAAGAACACAGACAATCTATGTCTATATATATGTATCTATGTATGTATGTATAGGTACATATCTATGCATGGGGAAAGATCTTGCTCCCCATTTGAAAGTAAGTTAATCTAGACCCTGTGCCATTGGTTCTCAGTATCAAAGTATAAAGGTATTGAGGTGAAGTCTCACTAGAGCATTCAATAAGGATGGTCTATAAAAAATGTATTTTATTTTAAAGTGTCAGCTCTTTTGGACAACCACTATATGATTCTGTTACAATAGCCAAGATTTTTTAATATGAAGATATGAAATGATCAGCGAATACTACAATCTAATGATTCAGCAAATACGTGCTACAAGAGCAGAGAAGCAGTAATTAAACCTGAGTTTGCACACTCCAAGTCTTCTTCACCAGTCACACCCTAAACACACACACACATATGCACACATACATACTTTGATTTATTCTCCAAATAACTACAACAACTCGAACAACTAACCATAAGACACAAGACTTTGAATGCTTCCCCTGTCTGCTTTAATGACAACACCATCAGTACACACCTATGCACATACATCTCTGCAGTGGTCTAGGACCTGTGTAGTCGTGAGCAAAGAAACAAACATTCCTAAGGATGCTTATTGCTAAGATATACCTTATACATAACTTTTATATTGAAAAGGAGGCAAAGAAATGTACCACAGTCAGAAATTCAGCACACAAGATCAGTAATAACTCTTTTTAAATCTTAGCCAATCTTTTCAACTTCATGGGGGAAAAATGCTTTTGGATATTATAAAATGCATTTTCCCCCACTCTATGTCTAATGGGAAAAGTAAAGATTTTTACTTAATCATGTTGTGGGTTTTTTTTTTAAGATTCTAAGAGGTATAGGCGGCCACTTTCCAGCAGAAATTTATCTGAGTAACTACTGTGCTTTTTTTCGTTACAACAGTCAGAATGTATTTGTTTTCATACTCATTCTGATATAAATCACCTTGAACTATTAAAAGGAGATGAATTATGGGAACACAATGCCTTGTTTTCTCCCATATTAAACTCAGATCTTCCTTGGTGAACTTTCCGGGACCAGTTCTATTCCCTCCTACAACAACAGTCTGGGTCATTCAAGCGTTGTTACACAGCGATTATACACATTTCATTTAAGCAAACATCTCTCTCCAAGCATTTCACCTAAAAAGTTTCACATTTAGATTTTAAAGTGAATTTGAGGGATATCCTAATTTCTTGGGGAAAACTTAAAGAATCCCTGTAATCTTTAGTTGCTCCTCTATCGCTTTTCAGCTCCTATGGGAAGTTAGGGTGTAGGCATTACAACGTTATTTTTTCTGAGTTAAATACTATTGGAGTGGGCTGAGCTGGAGGTGTGGGAGGGAAAAAGAGTCACACACACACACACACACACACACACACACACACACACACACACCCTCAGTTCACTTAACAGGGGCCGGTTCACACTGATTCATTGCAAAAGCTCCACTTTCAATGCTTAAATAGTTCTATTTAAATCATGCTCCTCCCTCTTATCAAGCCTGGGACTAAAAATCTCAATAAAGGAACACAAATGTTTTATTTCCAAGAAGGAAAAATAATATAGTCTAATGTTCTTTCCGATGTGTTATGTGATTCTGCCTGGGGCACTCCAAGTTCTTAGCGAGACAGTGGGAACTTACCAACTAGTTGCCAAATTTTAACTAATCAGCTACTAACAGAACTCGGCTTTCCACCACTATGGAAATAAGCGTCCAGTACAAGGAATCAACATGAGCGCTGATCGCTCTGCAGACAGAGACCTAGGGGGCTCAGACAGGAAAAGCTGCCAATCACTTTCCCCACAATTATCATCATTTTTGGGGTATTACAGCCCCAACACCTACATATGCAATCCCTCAATCCTGTTGCCTGGGGTTAAGGCGTTAGAGTCGGGGCTGGGGAGGAAGATCGAAACTAGCCAGGTTCAGTGTACTTCTCCAGAGACTGGGGAACATCTATCAGACTGATGAGAGCCCCCTTTCAGAGATAAACATGCGTATTTACACTGAGCTGCTACGGCGGAGCTTGCTAGCGTACAACAAACAGGGATGGGAAATCTTACCAAATCTTAATACATGTGTGGTTCCTTGAGAATATCCAATCCACAGTAAGCAGAGAAGGAGTCTAATGGTGCACCTGAAGACTGGGTTACTTAGAATCGGGGAAATAATCTTCATGGTGTTTCTATGCACACACGCGCTGCACCTACTTCCCCCTTTTAGCGTCAGGCTCCCCGGTAGGGTAAGAATGAGAATACGTAGACTGATGGCCCTCAGACACGATCACGGCATGGTCACAGAGAGAGGAGCGAGTCTACGCTGCCCAAACCCATTAGCAGTCCCTGCATGTTCTTCACTCACTGCGCCAAGGAGCAACCTTCAACTGCAAGGAATGGTGGGACATCCATGTTAGTCGGGGAGAATCCTTGAGAAATCCAAAACACCCCCACACACAATGTCCAGCCGGTAAGCCTGAGGAAGCAAAGGAGGAGGAAAATCAATAGGTAATCCAGCCTGGGAAATCGCAGAGATATCGAGACATAGCAACAGTCACCGTACAAAGGGCTCTTTGCTAGGCTTCTATTCTACTGCACTGCTGCACAGCTTCTGACGTGAAGCCAAGATTAAGTGAGAAAAATTGAGATAGCTGCTCTCCTCTTAAGGCTGCCTGCCAGACAGCTTTCTCAATATCTCTTATGCAACTGATCTGAGCACCCTTGGGTTGTTGGAAATAAGTCGTATTTGTTTGTGTGGAAAAATCCTTTTGTTTTTCAACAAAAGCCCTTCCCTAAAAATGGACTAGGATCTGTGCAGTTCTATTAAGATCAATTCATGAATTTTAATAGGTGATTAGCTAGTTTGAAATCACTATTACTTAGACGCGATTTAAAAAAGGGGAGGGGGGGGGATGTATTCCAAGACTGTTAGAGGATATACTTAAAGTCTAACTCCTGCTTGGGCTTAATAAGGGTCTTGAAATTCACATTCACTTTCTAGCATTTATTTTTATGAAATAGAATGAAATTAGTCAAGTGTATGTAGTCTTTAAAAACTTGTGAAAGACACTTCTTGATTACTCCTGACTAGAGAATTTCCCTTTATACATTTGGTCATTTTTTTAAATGCTAAAGATAAGGTAAGTGGAATCCATTTGATCACTAGTTTCTCAACTTGCCAGGGAGTACAATACATAAATAAGAAGAGAGCAAATCATGCTTGGATTTAGGTGATAGACTCCAAGTGCTTCTATAATTTATGTTCATGTTTCTTCTTACTGTGGTATTATGATGGTTATTTATAGGAGGCAAAAGAACTCAGCTTAGCTTAAGCAATAGTAAACATCCTTGCCATCCTTGTAAGTATTTTTCAAGTTTCTGGTAGTTTTTTGGTGGGATATTTTCTATCTCACTAAATATTTGTATTTTCTAGTTAGATGGTTTGCATATCCAGTCAATGTGATCCAACTTTCTCAAAGAGTAATGCATTCTTTGAAAAAAAAAAGTAAAACAAATAAGGACTTTATTTCTTTAAATGCTCTTACAATACAAAAATGCGTGTATTAGCTGAAAATAAGTTTTATGCTATCTTAAAAGCACAGAAGTTTTAAAATAACCAATGCTGTTGTTTCAGATCATAAAAGAAGCTATTTTTGAAGTTAATAAAGATTTCACTGTTCATCTTTTTTTAAAAAAATAATCAAGCACTCCAAAAGGCAAATCTTCAAAATTTCAAACTGATATTTCCTGGGAAACCACTCAATTCCTAATCCACCCCCTATCCTCTTAAGAAAGGAATTCCTTTCAAAAGTGAAAGTTCAGTGTAGAAGTGAATTATGAGACTATATACTATAATGTTAATATCTACTAAAAGAACAACTATCAGATCATTTTAAAGACTGAGATGACTGCCATTTAATTCTTAAATAGGTTGCATATTTTAAGCAGTATAATAAGAACAAATATCTGTATTTTACTTATTGTGCATCTCTAAATTCTAAAAAAATAACAAAAACTCTCACCAAGTTCTTATTTTGTTACAGTGATTTTCTCTACATAATTTAAGTAATTGTAAAACACTGAATTAAAAAAAAGAAATCTACATTCTGCAATGGTATTAAATGTCAATTGTTTTTTTAAAGATGGAGGCATAACTGCAGTGTCAAAAATAAGTATCATGAATGGCTAGTTCTGCAGTGGAACAGGCAATTCAATCACATAATTTGACTATTTGAGCACTTTAAAAAGAACACCTAGTGCTAAAACTAAGGGTATCTAGCGACTCCTTCAGCCCATATTCAGAACAGCTCTTGAAAAACATGAATAGCCCAAGATGCTCTTTCTTGTATCTGTTTCTTCATTTATTCCATTCTATTTGATAAATTTATATTTAGTTTTATGAGGACTTAACTCTGACGTAATTTTTGATATACTCAATTTCCTCTAATGCCCAAATATTGTAGAATAATTGTCTGATAGTGATTTTTTTTACTTATGAAAATCAAAACAGTAATTTTTCAGTGTAGCTGCTATTTTATATATCCTGAGAAAATAAAAGGTACTATCACTTACTTTTTCTTATTTCCAGTTAACATATTGAAAATTTCGGATGAAGTTGTTAATTTTTTTCTATTTAGCACATATCATCTAAACTGGTTTTTGGTTTGTGTGACATAATATGAACACAGCTATTAGTCTGGGGTGGGGGGGGAGTGGGATTAAGTTTCCAGATTCACAAAGTTCTCATGTAGTAAATTAACCTCCAAATTCTGTAGGGTAAATTACTTTTCTCATAATTCCTTCAAAGAATCTATTTTTTAAATTGCTATGTCACTTTTCTAATGCATTAAGCGGAATAGTTCAACACCACGGACAGCGACTGCACCTGGCTGGTTGAAGGTCTGTGATGAGACATGTACGACCTTTTCAGAACCATGGACAGTACTACAAGCTTCACATTCTACACCCTTATATTGTAATCCACAATAAAGCATCATAACGTGTTATTTGAAACCTCAAAATGCAATCTTCACATGAAGAGGATCAAAGATTTGCTAAGATGAAAATAAATGTTTGTCTTCACATTTTAATAGGTCTGGTTTGATCAAAATTTTGTTTACTTGTTTGTGTTTCATGATTTAGGAGAATTGCATTCAGTATCTGGAATCTTGTTCCATGGGGCTAGATTCATTTTTCCAGTGTACTGTGAAAACCACTCATATTAACTGTGAATTCATTCATTAGCACTAAGAATATCTATTTCTCAGTAAAGAAATGCTTGAAAGACCACCAACAGTTCAGAAGACTGAATAAAAAGCTGTCAGTATTCAGTGGCTAAAGAAGAAATTTATAAAGTGTACAATTAGTTATAGCCTTAAAATTCACCACAGAAGGACAATAAGTTCTATTCTAGTTCTTTCTAATCAAATTTCACATAAAAACATTTACCAAAAAATAATAAATTTCCTCCCAACTCCAACTACCCCTTTCCTGGATTTAGGAACATCTTCAGGAAACAAATTTAGATAACTAAATTATTAGATAACTAAATATCTTTAAAAAGATAACTTTTTAAAATAATGCTTCTGATGTTTTATTAGCATTGGTAGTTATGAGGTAAAACAATAAATGATGTGACTGGAAAAATTAACCCTTCCTTAAATTGTATCAGTCTTATGATTCAATCCAAAATTGAAAGACAACAGACATTGGTGTTGAAGGCCATCCATAATTAACAGTAATAAAATGTATACACATTTTTCTGAGGTATTATTTGGCTATTTCTGGAGTTCTACCATATGGCATCTTTTATCTTTAGTACCTAAATCTCGATGGACTCCAAGGTCAAAACAGAAATTGTATAACACACATACATTTGTTTTTGCACACATACACAGACACACACAGATATGCACATGCATATTCACACAGAGTGAGTAGAGTGGTGGAGTGTTAATGCAGGCTACTGTGGGGGGGGTGTCACAGTAGACTAGAGTAATACATTTTAAGCTTTTGGAAATAACAGAAAGGAAAAACACAGATCATATTTGTAGAGTTTTTTTTATTTCAACAACCAAAAAATCCTGATTTTATTGTTTACATTTCTTAAACAAATGACCTTTCAATACTAAACATTATTGCTTAAGAGCCCATTTTCATTTTCTATTCTCACAGTAAGGATGAATCTGATTCTAGTCAGCTGCCACCTGCTGGGACATGTCCATGTGCATATTAATCTTCATATCACAACATTTCTTAGGCTATGCATTTGCTTTCCAGCATATAGCCATGTAACTGACTGCCAGTGTCATATCCTAAAATAGCCTAAAATAATTTCCCAGTTCCTACAAAGGGGTTTCATATGGCTAAATGTCCCTAGATACTTATCTCATAGAATTTTCCTTTGAATTCCTCCTCATTTCTTTACTTGCTTTTGCAATGTGGCAAAGGGGAAACACCATCTTATAGTATTGCCTGACACACACTTATGTGCTTGTATCTGATCCTGGTTGAAAACAGCAGCCTGTTCCATGGCTCTATGAGTGGGTCAAGGAATAAAATTAATGTTGATATTATTATAAGGTAAGGGAATATTGCTGTCCACATGCATTCAACTCCTACAAGCTATAAGACTATAGGTTCCTTTCCAACTCTTGCTAATTTGTATCATTGTTTTGTACCACATTTCTGTTGCATTGATAGTTAATGACATTTAAGGTAGTGATTCATTTTTAAATGCTGAAGAGAAGTGTGTCCTAAGAGACTGAATTGTAATAAATTGACCTGTTCAAAAACTTTTTAAAGTTTTTGAAGCAGTGCATTTTTCAGCAGGCTTGAAAAAAAAAAGACTTTCTCTAAGCAGCACATATCTCTGTTATAGCTTCACTGAAAGTTGCCCTTTTTCAGTTAATTCTCCCACAGATTTCTTCGACTTCTAGGATGAAATGGATTTATGCCTTGCAGGAGTGGGGCATCCTGAATTCATAAAGTAATAAAGTTTGATCAATGGAGGCAAAACCACAGTATTTTATGCCTTCTAAAAACTGAACAAAAGGCTGCTTAAATTACAAAAGAGCTTATAGGTGCTTGCGAGTAGAAGATATAAAATTAAGAGATCAGATAATTTCTGAGGACCAGAATATTTTGAGAATGGAGTGGAGGGGGAAAGAACTTCTTGGCATCAATAAAACAATATAGTAAGTTGTTTATTACCACTTATACCTGAAGTAATTTTCTAAGTCTCCTAGGAAATGTCTCCTTGTCTTTAAAAGAAACAGTATTGCATTGGAGATGAATCTGCCATGGCATAAGAGTCATTACTCTTGTACTTCAGGCATGTATAATTCAACCCTCTAAGTCCTTTCTTCTCTAACTCTGTAGTCCTGGCCTTTTTCCTAAGGTGCCTTCTCCTGAACTCTGGAAGACGCCGCCAAAAGCAAAAGACTACAACTCTTTTATCACTGTATAACCAAAGAAGATAAATGATAGCTAGATGAATAGGTGGATATATTGATAAATAACTTGGTCCTTGCAGTTTAGTTACACTCCTCGACTAGAGTTTGTGTTTTCCCTCAAAACTGAGCCCAATCACTGACACCTTCATTTTTTCAATTATTCCATTTGGAGAAAGTGAGTGCTCCTTGACTAGCAAAACCAGATATTTCCTTGACTGTAATTCATTGAGGTGAGTCGGACTAAACCGCTCATCAAAATGCCCCAGTGTGAACTCAATGTGAGCAGGGGTCCTCATAGTTCTATGTTTCCTCTTTCCCACGAGTTGGAAATTGATATCCGTCCCTCCACTTACCTTCTGACCCTTTGGGGGAAAACAAGACAGAACAGTTGTATGAGAGAAGAACCCAAGAGCCAAGAGCGGAGCTCACCACACCCGGGGAGTTCTTACCTTTCGGTTCGGGAGAGGTGGGCGGGAGGGCAGAGGGGTGGGGAGAGGTTGGCCCTGACAGCGAGGGGAGGAGCAGTCCAGAAGAGCCCGAAAGAGGTTGTCCAGGAAGTAGAGGACCTCCTGAGGTCCCAGATCCGGGAATGAGATGCACTCAGGAGCTCAGAGTGCCAGTGAAGAAGGCTACAGTGCCGGCAACCACTTCTTCCGCGGTGGTGGCAAGCAACAGCAGCAGCGGCAGCGGTGGTAGCTGAGACTGACACGCCTCCTGGCGGGAGCTCTCCACAGCTCCCTTTAAAGGCGCCGAGCTCCTTTCCCTGGGCTATGGGCCGCCTGCACTCCACAATCCCGCTACTCCCACTGTGCACTTTCATTCCCTCTTTCTCGTCCCATAAGAGAGCTCTCCACGCATTCGATCAGCTTTAATTCCTGGCATTCAGGCCAAAGATATTTCAATCCCTAGGACTGTATCGAAAGGTTTCCGAATTAAGGAGGTGGGGGGAGATTGGGGTGGGTGGGGGTGGGGGTGGTAACCAAGGACTGGAAATGTGGACTGGGTGATTCTTGATGTAAACCTCCAGGGAATTTACCCGATCTCTGTAGCTACAACATGGATAAAGAGCTTGGGTACATTTGGTACTATGACTGTGGGCTTTATTCCTTTCAAAAACCATGGCAACTAAAGTTACTCTCGAGGCCAATGACTATGAGCAGCCTTTCCTTTCTTTCTTTTCTATTCCCCCCCCGCCGCCCCCCAGCTTCTCTCAAGCCAAATACACTGCAGTTTACCCATGATGTTTGCATTTCTACTCGAGAGATATTGTCCTGGTTTCTCCTCCATCCCTGCATGTATTCACAATGAACTTAAATGATTTCAAGTCACTATTCCCTGCACTTCCACCCTCCTATATAACACCTCCAGTGATCTGGGAAGTGAGAATTTTTTTTTCTTGCGAAAAGAGAAGGAACTTCAATGTACAGTAGGGTCAATGAAGACATTTCTTTATGCCTTGCATATGTGAGAATTTCCATATATAAGGTCTAATTAGGGAATTCTACATTTCCTGAATAGATATGGATTTTTCTACCTGGAGTATATGCGGTGACTTTTGTATGCTTAATATGTCTGTCGTATTTCTAGGCGTCATCTTTACAACTCAATGGCCTAAGAGAAAAGTTGCAATCACTCTGCCCTCCAAACCTCTCTGCAGCCCTAAACAATAAACAAAAGACTAGACCTGAGATTTGCTGGACTCCTGTTCGGAAATCGCCCGGAAAAAGAGTTAAGAAAATGTTTATCACCCTGAGAACTTCAAGGGACTTTGAGGGACCCTAATTTTCCAGGAAGTGAGTAGTGACTGTACAGAGTCTATATAATCGTGTATTATCAAAGATAACATCAGAATAAGTCTCTGAAAGGAAGATCGCTCAGGGTCTTAAAATGCAAGCTCAAAATGTACCTTGCCTTACAATTAAAAAAAAAAAAACTTCGGAAAATAATTCCAAATTTCTGATCCCATTGATAGGAAAAAATCAACATCTTTTGATCCCATTGCGAGTCTATCCTGGATACTTCAATATTAACTAGAGGTGAAATAGCCCTTTCTTCCCAGAGGAAATGATTCTCAACAATTAATTCTCTCGGATTTTTAGGAGGAGGAGGTAGAGAAACAGAAGGAGGAGAGGCAGATAGAAACGGGAGAAATCGAAGAGTTTCTCGGGAGAAAAGGGAGAGGAAAGAAAATATGGAGAGAAAAAGAAGGGGAAAGAGGGAGACTAGACGGAAAGCGGTACAAGAGAAAGGGAGAGGCGGAGGGGGAAAAAGAGAATTTCGAGAAATGTAACAGTGGATCCGGAGTTTGATGCCAATACTTGATTTAAAAGAAGTACAGGGAGCTGTAGAATTGACAAGTCGGAAAAGCCTGGTCACCCAGTCCCACTCTGGGTTTTTTTTTTTTTAATCTACTCCCAAATGGACCTTGGGACTGTTAAAAAGGCTGGAGAGGCATTCTTCTATGCTCGACTAGCCGTGGGTTTTCCTCAGCCCAAAGGGCAATCAGATCATTTTGAATCTACTTCCTTATCTCCTCAACCACTTCTCCTCGGAGTTCCCCCATTGCAAAAAACCCTAGTGCCAGGCTCCGCCTCCCTTTCCCCGGGGCAGCTGGCGAGACTCCTTGGCCCTCTAGCTCCACTCCTGGGACAGGAGAAAGCCTCTCCCCTTTGCAGTTTTCTGGGACCCTGATCCATTCCGATTTGGGAGCAAATTGAGAGCTTTATTATAAAGAAATTATCCGAACATTGACAGGGGAAATCCTCAGTCTCATCCAAGAATGGGGTGGGGTGGGGGGAGGGAGAGGGATGCGGCAAAGGCACAGTGGGTCGAGGAGAAAGCTGAAAAGCTCCAGTTATGAGTAAACAACCGACTCGTTGTACCGAGGACATAAATAGTGAATGCCTTACTTGTGCAGCAGATAGCGCACTACAGAGACCATGACTCACGCAGGGCCACTCAGAATGGGCTCGGGTCTCCGGGTCTTGCAGTTTATTACGTCCTGAGGCACCTCACTAGATTCGCTTTTCCACAGTCCTCAAGTATACTTTCTTCCCTTTCTTTGGCCTGAGGTCCTACAGAAGAAAGAACTGCTCTAAAGGGACCTACCAAGGACTGTGGCCAAGGGAGGGGCAGAGAGATTCTGTCAGCCAGTTTAGTGAACTGATTCTCTGTCTTTGCTAGGTTGGCAGTAGGGGCAGGATATCTCCCCCACAACCAAACGCATCCTCCAGTTCCAGAAAGCTGACTAGTCTGGAGATCGAATAACTTCGGCCAGAGCCCACCGTCCTTGCAGGCCCCGGGGCAAAGAGAAAGAATATGAACAGCAGCTGGAATACTCTAAGGAAGTCCCCTGGCCAGTCCTTGCATCCCTTTTTCTGGGATTTGAGGTGAGAGGCCATTCCTAACTTCCAACTCTTATTCACCTTCAGAATATGCTACGTATTTTGGGAGAAAAGGAACTTTCTATCACAATATCCTCTGTTACTAGAATTGTGTTCTCAGGTCAGGGTACTGCACCTTCTTACAGCCCCCCAGTTAGTTTCTTTCCTGAAATCAATAGAGAAATTATTTATAAAGCTAGAAACGTTAGGTTCCAGAAGGTCAGTTGGAAGAGAAACGCAAAGCTTGTTTTGACAAACAAGCTGCTGCTTCTCTGCAGGGGGAGAAAGATGTCTAATTCACAAAGAGATGGTTGGATTGTTTAGAATACCAGACATTCTGTCTAGAACTCCTCCCACTTACCAGTTTAGCCCGCAAAAGAAAAAAAAAAGCTTTCCCTCCACGGAATCCCCCAGATCTTCAAGGATCTTTTCCATTTATGACAAGAATTTTGAATGAATCTCACTTCTCTGCTCCCTATCCCTAGGCTTTCCTTCCTTAACCTTAATTTCAGCTATAGTCTTAAACAGTGTATTACTAAACCCACACCTACCTCTTTTGAACACCAATTCATACCTTACTGTCTACAGAATATAGAAGTATACCAGAACCAGTTGGAACAGGCTCTTGAATGAGAACCAATTGCTAAATTTTCAGTGTGAGCATTTGCACCTCAGAAATGGGCAAATCTTACAAAGCAGGGCTTGATTTATTATTTTATTGATTAAAAACGTGATGGAGAAAGATATCAATAAATCAGATTAAATTTAAAAGTGTCTTCTGCCTACAATTATTTTTCTGGAGACCTGGTTGTTAAACATTTACCAGCACATTCTTCTATCACAAATTCAACATGATCCAATTAAAATTCACCACCTTACACCAGAAAAAACAGCATTTTCATAATTATATCATGTAGCATCTCAACTCAAGAAAGCTATATAAATGTCAGTGTGATTACAGCTGAAGCAATATTCTTTGCTTCTTTTATCTGTCTACTGGCAGAATCTTATACTTGTTCCTGATCAAGATCTTTCAGATTCAACCCCTTCTTATCTGTCTTTACTGTTAAAGTCTTATCATTTCTCAACGTCTTGTGACTATATTGAAATACTAGATTTGAAATAGTCTCTGTTTCTAGCCTCCTATTTTTCCAGGTATCATGGCCAAATTAATCTACCAAGGAATTCTCTTTAAGCACTTTATATTTCCCAAAGCGTTCTAGTATAGCTCTTACGCTACAGATTTTTAGATTCTTCAGAAAACTACTAATGCATTCACACTGCACTACTGGCCAACTACCCCATTTCACCACTAACACCACTGCCCTATATTTTCAAATTTGTTCTTGGTTACCACTTCTACTCAATCAAAATATAGTCCTGATACTTCTTTCAAAGGGAAATTTAATCTCCTTACTTACGTTACATTGAAAGCATTCACTAAATTCTTAGATGGATAAATGTTGCTGGCTAGGTTAACTAATTCTTCATCCATCTTAATCACACCCTGGAACCTGTAATGTCGAAAAATGTAAAGAGTGTTGAACTTGTTTTCAGAAGTCCCAGCATTGAATCCTGTTTTAGTGACTTACTACTGGGGCAATTCTAAGTAAATCAATTCACCTTTCTGGGCCTCAATTTCTTCATCTGTAAAAAAAAAATGATGAGGTTAGGGTAGATGACCTCTGAAGTACCATCCAGCTAGAAATCTATTCCAATTTCATCTATCACCCAGTGGTTCTTTTACCACTAGCTCTTCCAATAATAACTGTCATAAATGAGAAAATTACAGATTAACTGGTAAAACAGATATTTTTGAACTTTAAGATGATGCTAATGTATTTACTCCCTCCCAGAAGAGTATCTATAGCAACTAACTATTAATATACACTTTCCAAATATCTCTGAATACTCAAAAGTTTCCTGCCAATAGAGATTAAAGATACTTTCATCATGAATTTTCAAGACCTAAGAGAATGTAGTTTATGAACCACCTCCAATCAAGACACCAATATACTTAGCATATTAACAAACCCTTATAGTAATATATTATGATATTGATCTCAAAATCCATTTAAGACTCAGATACAATGCTGCCTCCATATAGCTTACATATTCCTAAGCTGGTAGCAATTCCCAGACAGCTACAAAATTAAATCATATTTCCTTTATATTCAACTATTTATGTACATTTTGATTTTTTTCTTGTAGATTCCTTAAGGGCAGGAATAATTTTTTTGTTTTTGTCTTTGTGGATCTATCTCTACTGCCTAACTCAGTGACTAGAAAGTAGTAGGTGCTTAAATTGTTTGTTGAAGAGAATTGAATTGATATTGGGTTTCAGATATGGTTTTTTTTTTCAACAAAATACTAAACCTCTGTATGCCTATGTTGTTAGTTGGTCACAAAGAATTTACTTGAGTATAGAGTTGCCATCCTGTCCTCCTAAGAGGCCTTGTTAAAAAAGGCCTATGAACCACAGATTCATAAAATATTAGGCTTGGAAGGGACAGCCCTCTAATTTTACGAAGGAAACAAATACAGAGAGAGGAAAAAAAAACTTGCCCAAGATCATATAGTTTGGAAACAGAATAGCAGGGGCTCAAGTCCATGACTTTTGATTCTAAGACCATCACTTTTCCACTATAAAACATTGCTTCCCCTCCTTAAAATTCTGACTAAGGTTCCCGAGGAGTGATTCCAGGACCTGAATAGAAACTTAGACCCTGAAGATTAGATGTTGGTGTAATTTTTCCTCTTACTGAAAGTGATATTACTAAGGCAAGTTTTCATTTCCATAGCAGAATGGACACTTTTACTGGTTTGGTGATTTATTTTCTTTGGGAAATTGGGACCATGTCATTTTCATACCTTTTGGCTTTTATCCTAGCAAAGAAAGGATGCAGCAGCTTTTGAATCTGGGGGGCCATCTCCTTGTTTAATTGAGCATTATTGGCTAGTGTACAAGAGGGGTAATAGAATTCAGTTATGGTTTTTAATTCTGTAAATTAATCGATGAGGCAGTAAAATTGGAATGAAGCTGAAACGTACAGAGACAAGGCTCAAATCAAAATATGAAACATTCTGCATCATGATCAACAGGATGAAAATCAAGAACTACATGGTGATTTTGCAATCTGTTGTCCCAACAAATTTTAATATGAAAATGATTCAATCTCCTCCTTAGTAGTGTTCCTTTGAAAATATATTTAAAATCCCAATGCAAAATGATTAATGGGAGCAATTCATCACTTAATTGAATCAATATTTTATGTAGTTGATCATGTAAAAAATTAGAATCAGGTTTAGCCATATCTAGTGACATTAGGGATGCTATGGCACAATCTCTTTTAGAAACTGAAAATGTGATAAATACATCTTCAGCTCCCAGGTTTTTGCTGTGGAACATTTCTGTTTATGACCTCAAATCCAGTACATGTTTTTTAAAGCTGTGCTAAGGAAGGAAAACAAAGCTTCACATCATTAATATAATGAATAAACAGATCGCTACATTAATAGAGATGACTAAAACTCTAGCATCTCCATGAAATGGATAACTGAAAGGGCCAGATAAAACATAATTATTGGCTCAGGAACATTAATCCTTAAGTCCTTACCAGTTTTCTCTCAAATGTAAGCCTAATCCCAACTTTAAAAAATATGCAATAAATGAAAATTAACCTCTCCTTTTCCCTTCCCTCACTGAGAAAACAAAAAGAAGAAACCCTACTAACAAAATTTATGGTCAAGCACAACAAATTCTTGCATTGGTTAAGTTGAGGGGAAATGTTCTAAAGTTGATGAGAGGTCCTAAGTATTTGAAAATTGCTAAAATACGTTGGTTGTTGTCTGAATTGTTCTCCTGATTATGCTCATTTCACTAAACGTCAGTTCATACAAGTCTTTCTAAGTCCTCTGAAAGCATCTATTTTGTCATTTTTACAGCAAAATAATATTCCATCGTATTCATATACTATATATAACTTGTTCAGTCGTTTATCCATTGCTGGGCATCAACTCAATTTCCAATTCTTTGCCACTAAAAAAAAGTCTACTTTAAATATTTTTGTTCATGGCATTCCTTTTCTTCTTCTTTTGATCTCTCTGTAAACCTAGTAGTGGTATTGTTGGGTCAAAGGGTAGGCCCAGTTTAATAGCTTTTTAGGAATAGATCCAAATTGCTTTACAGAATTGCTGGATGAATTAACAGCTCCAACACTAGTGCATTGCTATACCTATTTTGCAAGCATTTTTCATTTTCTCTTGTCAATTAGCCATCTGAGGTATGTGAGGTGAAACTACAGAGTTATTTTTATTTGCATTTTTTTAGTAGTGATTTGGAACATATTTTTTAATATGGCTATTTAAAGGTTATATTTCTTTCTCTGAAAATTATCATTTGAAAATATCATTGGACCATTTATCAACTAGAGAAATGATTCTTATTCTATATATTTGAATAACTTCCTTTTATAAATTAGAAAGAAGACCTTCCTCAGTGAAATTTATTACAACCTTTTTCTCTTTTGTTGATGCTCATCTAATTTTAGATAATTTGGATATGTTTGTACAAAACTTTTAAAATTTTATGTAATCAAAATTGTCCATTTTACCTTCTGTGATCTTTTCTATCTCTTTAGTTGTGAACCTTTCCCCTAATAATAGTTCTGGAATATAATTTCATTCTTTCTCCTCTAATTTGTTTATGATGTCACCCTTTATGTCTATGTAATGCACCCATGCAATGCAAGTTTATATTGGTATTCAGTGTAAAATGTTAGTCTAAACCTAGTTTCTGCCATATTGCTTTTGAGTTTTCTCAATAGTTTTTATCCAGCTACCGAGCTTTGGGTTTATCAAATTAGGCTCTAGCACTCATTTTCTTTTATAGGATGCCTACCTAATCCTTCCCCCTGATCACTCTCTCTATTTCATAACCAGTACCAAATTATTTTGAAGTTGATTGTTTTGTAGTATAATTTGAGAACGGGTATCGCTAGGCCATTTTCCTTCTGACTTCTTTTTTCATTGCTTCCCTTGAGATTCATGACCTTTTATTCTGCTAAATGAATTTTGTAGCTTTTTTTCTAGCTCTACAAAATAATCCTTTACTGATTTGATTGGTATGACACAGAATAAGCAAATAAATATATGTAGCTTTGTCATTTTCATTACAATGAATTTCCCTGCCCATGAAGAATTAATATTTCTCTAATTACTTAGACATTTTTATTTTTATAAAAATGTTTTTGGTGTTTTTCCATATAGTGTCAATGTATATCTTGAAAAATAGACTTCCAAGTATTTTATTCTTTGTAGTTATTTTAAATAGAATCTCTTTTTCTATCTCTTATTGTTGTATTGGTAACATATAAAATTGCTGGTGATTAATATGTTTATTTTCTATCCTCCAACTTTGCTGAAGTTGTTAATTATTTCCATTAAATTTTAGTTGACTCTCAAGGATGTTTCAGATAAACCATCAGATTATCAACAAAAGATTATTTTGTTTTTTTCTTTGCTTCTGCTAATTCAATTTCTTTGTTTTTGACTTATTGCTTTAGCTACAATTCTTAACAACATATTGAATAGTAATAGTGATAATGGACTCCTTTGCTTTACCCCTGATTCACTGGAATTTAGTTTATATCTATTACAGAAAATTCTGACTCCTGGTTTTAGAGAGGTACTACTTATATTTAGGAAAGATCCATTTTTTTCTATTCTTTCTTCTGTCTTTTAACAGGAATGGGTGCTGTATCTTGTAACTATTTCTGCATCAATTAATAAAGTGCATATGATTTTTGTTTTTGTTACTAATGAAGCCATTTAACTTTCTAGTTTTTCTGATTAAAAATTGATCCAACTCTGAATTCCTGGTACAAATTTGACCTGTTGATAATGATAATGTTTGTATCATTATTTCTTAGGAAAATTGGTCTACAGTTGTCTTTTCCTGGTTTAGGTATCAAAACCTTATTTCTTTCACAGCAGAAATATAGTAGGACCTACTCTTTACCAATTTTTAAAATAATCTATGTAACATTGAAATTTTTTTCCCTTTAAATGATTGATATAACTCATTTATAATTCCATCTAGTTTTGGAATTGTTTTTTTTTCCTTTGAAAGTTCATTTATTTCTTGATTTGTTTTTAGAAAATGAGATCAAGCTATTTAAGTTCTCTATTGATTTGGGCACTTCATATCTTTTGTTCATCCATTTCATTTAATTTGTCAGTTTTATTGATGTATAAATGGACACTGATTTCTGATAATTTCTAGGTTTTCTTGCATCATTAGTTGTGAGTCCATGTTATTAATTTTTGATGCTGCTAATTTGTTTTTTCTTTTTTTATATAAAATCAATAGCTAATGTTTTAGCTATTTATTTTTCAGTAAATAAAATACTAATTTTAATTATTAATTAATGGTTCATTTTTGCCTTTAAGTTTATTGATCTCCTCTTTGGTTTTTAGAATTTTTCTTTTGGTGTTCAAAATTGTGGGTTTTTAATTTACTGGTTTTCTATTTTAGAGCTGCATGCCTAATTCATTGCTCTGCTCTTTCTAATTATAAAAATATTTAGAGATCACAGTTATATATTGCAATTGAGAACACAGAAGAAATACAGGCATATCTTCAAAAACATTAAATATCCAAACTAATTGAAGACCAAATAGAGACCTTAAATAACCCAGTCTCAGAAAAGGAAGTAAAACCAACAAAGAACTAGAAAAGAAATAAAACTCCTTGTCCTGATGAGTTCAAAGGAGGATTTTACCAAATTTTTAAAAGGATACTTAGTACCAAAACTACCAAAATTATTTTCAAAATTGAGAAAGCACTAAATTGCATTTATGAGATGAACATGCTATTGTGCTTCCATTTTCTGAAAGGACCATGACATCATGGGGTGATTGATTTGGAGTGACTTAGGAGTTAATTGGATTTAAATAAGACAGAATTTTGAAAAGTTGTCAGCCTCCCTCTCTCTTCCGGAGTCATTGAAGTCCAGTGGCAAGACAAAAGTCAAAATTCCTGGTAGAGGCCCAGGATGCAGTGGAAGACTTTGGTATCTTTGATGTCTGACCAATCTCTAAGAGTTTCATAGGGACCTTCAAATTGTTCTCATTTACCCATTCTGTTGAGGGAAATCTTCACACACTTGGGGCAGATATCCTCCTAATTCATCCTCAGTTACCCTCAACCTGGTTTAGCCTACCTGCTGAGATGGTTCTATCTGAGTGTGACTACTGTGTACACTACAGCTTCTTAGAGAAACAGGTATAGTCATAATACCTATACCAGGGAAAAATAAAGGAAAGAAGGAAAACTATAGAGCAATATCATTAATGAATATCAATTAAGAAATGTTAAATAAAATCCTGTGAAAGATACTACAGCAGTTCATTCAATAAATTACTTAGACCAAGTTGGATACTTACCAGGGATTCAAGGACTGTTCAACATTAGTAATTCAATCAACATAATTAATCATATTGAAACAAAAATGTCCCCAAACGTGATTACCTCAATAGATGTAGAAAAGGTTTTTGACAAAGTACAATGCTAATCTATGTTTAAAGAAAGCTATACATTACAGGCACAGAGGAACCTCTTTAATATAAAAAGTATCTATCTAAAACCAAAAATCAAGCATCCCAAACAATGGAGGTATTCTAAAACCTTCACCAATAAATATCAGAATAAAGCAATGAAGTCTGCTTTTCCTATTATTATTTGATATAGTTCTGGAAATATAATAAAAGCAGCAAGACAAGAGAAAGAAATTAAAAGAATAAAGATGGGTAAAGAAGAGATTAAAATCATCAAAGATTCTAATGTAGACAATAACCAGAAAAATTTCAGGTTACAGAATAAACCTTCAAAAGTTAATAACATTTCTACATAATAGTAATAAAATCTAAGAGACAGTAACAGAATAGGAAGTCCTATTCAAAATAATTTAAAAATACATAAAGTACTTGAGATTAATCTACCAAGGTACAAAAATACTTGTATAGATTCAATTACAAAGTGTCCCTTAATGAAATAAAGAACAATTTAAATAGCTAGATGAATATTGTTAAAGCTGATAAAAATTAGACAATAGTCAGTGTGAGAAGGGTTGTGAGAAGATTATGCACATTAGTACATGTTGGTGGAGCTGTGAATCAATACACCCATTTTGGAAAGCAATAAGGAATTATACAGATTAAGCGACTAAAATATCTATAACCATTGATGCAGGGAGTCCATTACTATGTTCATACTTAAAGGAGAAAATTTATCACTAGAAAGTTCAAAATATTTATAATAACACTTTTTGTGATAGCAAAGAATTGAAAAGAAAGCAAATGCCCATCAACTGGGGGTATCTAAAGAAATTATGGTACACTAATGTAATAAAATATTACTATGCTATAAAAAAGGTAACAAATATAATTAAAATAGAGAAATATGGAGACATCTACATGAAGTGATATAGAATAAATAGGGCTAAGAAAATGGTAAACAGAAAAACTAATAAAAAAAAAGAACCTCTCCCTCCAAAAATAAAAAGCAGATATTACAAAATTATAAATAATCAGCATTTCTCCAAAGAAAAGACATGGGAAGATATTCACTGCACCATTTGCAGATGTAGATGCAAAAGTGCTGTATGTTGCACATATTTTCAAATTTTTTCAGTGTATTGATCAGGGATGCTGATTTTTCCTTTCCTTTTTCTTTTTGCCTTGTAAGTAATATTTGTTACATGATGTAGTTCTCTGGGAGGAGGAAGAAGAGGGGCACTAGGAAAAACAATGATATTTAAAAAACTAAACATATTAATAAAAACTTATTTCTTAAAAAAAGAAGTATTTCAGGATATAAATTTTCCATAAGGACTGCTTTAGCTATATGTAATTTCACAATTTTTTCTCTCTCTCATCTGATCTCAAAGAACTTTATATTTTTTACATGCATTTATTGTATTCCAATTTGTATTGTATTTGTCTCATCTCCCTCATAGTATGGTGAGAACAACACTGAATTTAGAATTGAAAGACCTGTATTTGAGTAATTGCTCTGCAATTTACTGGATGTATAACATTGAACAAATCCTTTCACCTCTCTGGGCCACAGTATCCTTAAAATTAAAATGCAAGAGTTGGACTAGTTAACTAAAGTTCCTTTCCAAGTGTTAGATTCTGTAATGCTAAATGGTAAGCTTGGTAAGCTCCTCGAGGACACTTGAGGGTCTCATTTAGCCTTTTTTGTCCCCCAGCTCATAGCACAATGCATTGCATGTAGTTTCAAAAACAACTAAGATTATATGACTTTGTTTCTGTGGAAAATACTCTGAAAAATACTCATTAAAAATGTTCATTGAATGACTAATGTTAATATTTTAGTGATTTGCATAGAATAAAAATCATATTCAGTCAATATGATAACATTTTCCTTTTTAAGCAAGGAACCATTGAAGAAATTACATGAATATCATTTTATACCCTACCTAGCAAAAGATTTAAAAATCAAGATCCAAATATCTGAAGTGAGAAATGTGAAATAGATGCTACTATGCATATGAAACAAGGAATGCATCTGCATGTCAGGTACAAAGTTGAATTGTCAATGATGTGCATATGAAACTTTTAAATGACTTTTTATCATTAAAGGCATCAGGTACTTATAAGGCTTATAAACTTCCTTAAAAAGATTCCTATATTATTTGAAGTAATCTTGATATAAAGGCTTGACAAGGAAATGGGAAAACAATTAAAAGTAAAAATCCAAGTAATTGATGATATGCTGGTCATATCTAAAGTGAACATACTCAGAAAGGAATGTTATATTAAATTAAAATGATAACTTTTATCATGCTGAAAAAGGTTACACATACTGTAGCCAAATTCTTGACAAAGACAAATGAAAACGTTGGTCCATGAAAATACCAAGCTACACAATATTTAACACATATTTCAAATTTCTTGCAAACTTGGTTGCTTCTCTTTCTGTTAAAAATGATCATATTTCTAAGATCTGAAGGTGAGTATTGAAATGTGCAGGGTTGTAGGTATAGTGTGAAAGCTCAAGTCCTGCCTCTTGTATATACTGCCTGTGTGCAAGCAACTAAACCTTTTAGTGCTCTCGAGATTAGAAGGCTATAAATTTCAGGAAGGTACCAACCTTCACTGCTATATGGAGTTTGCTTTTTCTCTAGTTCTCTATGCCAATAATATCACACCTTGTTCCTATCTCTACAATTTTAGTGTGAGAATTTGTCTATGAAAGGTATTGAGTTTTAGTGGCATAATTCTAGGCACCAGGATATTTCTTTTCAGGTATTTTATAGGTACAAAACTTTTGCAACCTGTAGTAATATTATACTTTTCCTATCATTCTCTGGCATAATCTGTGAAGATCATTGAAATCTAGGCATCTTAACAAAAACTTATCTATAATTTCCAATAGCAATGACTATGTCTTGAATTGTCATCATAAACTTTTCCAATTCAATGAATAAATTTGTATGACTTTGCCATTTATATGTCATATCTATGCCAATATATTGTTGACTGAGTTCATGTGGATGGTGTCCATGAAAGGTCTTTAAATTTTGCTTTTGGATTTTAGTTGTTTCATGAACTCTTCCTAGAAATTAAATCACATTTAGTTATATTCAACAAAACCAGTGGTATGCACTCATCATCTAGTGCTCAGTGAAATGATGGCTTCTTGTTCCAAAAGTATTACTTGTAGGGTTTTTCCCTATTTATCACTGAAACAACTCAACCACAACAACAAAAATTAGAATTTTTGTGAATTCTTAATCCTCCTTTTAGCTTGAGAAAATGTTAATCTTTCTGCAAATGAATAAAGATTGTGAACACTAAAAAAAAATGGTAAGAGTTTTTTTGTTAGAAGTCTTTCCAAATCAGTTACAGTACATTTTACAGTCCTCAAATTGTCCTTTAAGGCTGTAATTATAAAAGTATTCATTGCTTCAAATGTATTCTCATTCAGCTTTGATTTCAGGATGCTAATAAGTCTCTTAACATACTCAGTCAGCTTTCTCCTTAATATCTTTGTGCTCTGTTCCTTATCTGGAGAAAACCATGGCATATGTTAAGTGTTACTTTTATTCCTTAGGTCAACATGACCTCTGGATTCAGGAATAAAGTTTTTACTCTTTACCTTTCCTTCATGTACATTAAGAATTTCATACTTACTTGACCCAACAAAATATTGAAATCATTAGATAAAGATTCTGCATAATAGAGAAGCTGTTTCATTTGTTTCTTAGTGGAGTCATTTAAGTGGTGTAATACAGAGAATATTTTTCTATATAGATAGCAATAACTCTAGAAATTTCACTATTCTTATATTCTTTCAGGACATTAGTTAGACATGAGTGTAGAATTAGGCTAAATGTTTTATGATAATCAGGAAAAAAGTAATATAGGTAGCCTAGTCTTTTCATGAACCTGACATTTTAGTAATAAAAGTTATGAATCATTGTATAAACTGCATAATCATATAATTGGACTATATTTGTAGGAGCCATTGATATTCTCATGTTTTAGTAGACTACATGAAATATCTTCTATAAAGAAAAGGAGTATCAGTCTTGTTTCTGAGTGGTAGTTGGTAAAGTGTTTTGTGTATCAGCTAATAGTTATGACTATGATGCAACCCTGTTGTTTTGAAGAGAAGTTAGAGTTTGAGTCATTTCACTTAACATAACTCTTTTTTATTATATTAATAGTGCATAAATTTTGTGTTTTGCATTTGTTCCAATTAGAATTTTCATTTTATTGATTTTTTTTGCAACCATATAGATGACCAGGAACTTCTACCATATTTTTTATTGGGGATAGGGGGTTCTCTTATCTGATATCTTTTTTATGACTGTGTAGAAGTTTTTTTTAATTGATGTCTAGTTGTGTATTTTGTTCTTTGACCTACTTTGACTCCTTGAACCGTCAACCATTAAAACTTTTGCATTCAAATACTAATGAAAGGAACTAGATTTATTTATATGTTTTGTTTGATTCATCCTTTTCTATTTTTCTTTTTTGTTACCTTTAATTGAGTGGCATGACATTCACATTTTCTACTATGTATACCAGTTAGATATTGAGGCTTACTTCCCAATGTCTTTTCACTATCTTCAACATCTTTCTCAAGTCACATCCTTCACAGTAGCATTTGATAGGGTTATTCTTAGGGGTATCTCTTGATAGGTCCACTTTTCTTCTCTTGGTCCTTACCCTGAAAATGAAAATGGTTGGTGTATTATATACTGTTTTGTGCAGTAGTTGTTTATACAAAAATAGTTTTATACTTTCTTTCAAATGTTATAGAAGAGCACATTCATTCAATATGGTTAATGCAAATAAAAGTTGTTTTCTTTTAGGAATTAGGTTATTATTTTATTATTGAATTGGGAAGTTGGGGGTGGGTGGGTGAGGGCACATACCCAGTGGTATACTCCCCCAGCCCCCAGGAGGCAGTTTTAAAAGGCACTTTATGTTACCACTCCGAGTCCCTGG
>CM053770.1:378085399-378116402 GCA_028658325.1 Potorous gilbertii | reverse complement strand
AGAGGGGTTGGAGTACCCAAGTGGTCACCAAGCATTTCAGCTGAAATTATCCAACACATGTAGACGACAGAGCTTGGCTTCCAGCAATGCAGTCAGCCCGACTCCTTCTACCACCCATTCTCCAACACATCCTGCCAGAATTTATTTATTCTTCTTTGACTTCGGAGACTTTTGCCGGTAGATCTCCTCAGTGAAAGGCTCTTCATATACAATGGCAACTGTGTAGGTGAGAGCTACAATGACGGTCAGCAGGAGGCCCGTAGGGCTGGCGTTCATGATTGACCACCCCAGGTAGTTGGCTGTGCTCCCCCAATACATGGGATTGTCCAAGACATTAAATGGAAATGTTGTCACTCTTGCTTCCTTCAAGATTCCAAAGTAATCACCTAGATAAGTCCCAATGAATCCAAGGGCATAGAAGCTGGAGAGCACAAAGACAATGCCAACTCCCAGGATGAAGAGGCCTACATAGTAGGCCCCTGTGCTGTCCAAGCCTTCCATCTTCGGCTGCCTCAGCATGGCCTGGGTAAAGCAGTGAGACCTGAGGAAGTTCAGCAGCAGGACAATGATGCCCAGACAGTAACATGCAAGATAGGGAGACCCAAAGGCCCGGCTCAGCTTGCGTGTGTTGTATTCCCATCTTGCAACCACATTCCAGAAAAGGGGATTGAAAATGATGCAGAGGGCAGCATCCACAAAGCTGAAATCTGTGACATCGATGTAGCCAAGAAGCCGGGTCATAACGGAAAGCTCTGCCTGTTGGCCCTCTCCTCTGCCGGTGAAGGGATATAAAAGTTTTTTTTTTAAATTACTGTTTGGCATAATATATCTGCTAATTGTATTTCCATCTCCCTTTCAAAATCACTTGAGACAATGTTAATTTTTAAAATATATTTTATGTATAATTGTATTCTTGTATTATGTTTAGTTAATTATTATATCAAATATTAATATAGCAAGTATTTATATGTAAATATATTGATGTCATATTAAATATCAATATATTAATATTACATTAAATATTAATATATTAATTAATTAAATATATTGTATTATTTATAACTCATCTGTGGTAAATGAAATATTTCGATAATCTCAGGTTCTTCAACTCCTTTTCTCTTTAGATTTTAATAATTCTTTAATTCCATCTCTTTATTCATCTAATCTACGCAGAGAGATGAAGTTATCACATATGCTTGACCTGTAATAGTTGGCAACATGTTGCTATATGACTTAGCTCTGATGGTACTGTCACCACACAGGAGTATGAAGTCCTTGCCTATGACTCATAAGAACTCTTTCAGCATTTACTATACCATTGTATTGCTGTATAAGGAAAATTCATGCTCTTAGTAAATTTCATATGTACTCATGTTTAGAGGGCTTGCACTCATTCATTTTAATCCACAATGATATTCCTAACTAAATATTTCAATTGTGTAAAATTTTGGCATCTTTGTTTATTTTATCCTGGTTGTTCTTAACTTCCTTTGGTATCTGAAGACAAAGGAGAACTGGAGAAATGATTGCTGTGCTGTTGCCCTTGTCAGATTATCATCATAACCATTTCAAGTAGGGCTAGTATGCAACTCTATAAATGGATAGATGAATGGATAGATGCATGGATGGAACATTTATTAAATGTTTCCTATGTGCAAAGCAATGTGATAAGTCATAAACATACAGAAAATAAAAATAAGACCCTCACTGGACTTGAAGAACTCATATCCTAATAGGAAAGATGACCCATATGAAAGGTTTCAGCTGTAAGTCATGGCAAATCAGATTGTAATATTTCTTCTTTCATGTTATTGATTCAAATGATACAGTTTCTGATGGATCATTTGACAACGTATGGCACATGCTAACTCCTGCTTCTCCCTTAGAGTGCATTTCTGCTTCTGCTAGTCTATCCTGAGTGGAAGTTCACTGGCAGTTGGTTGGCTGTTAGTAAAGAAGGCTAGCCCCTTTGCCTTGGGAACTACCTCCTCAGATGCTGATCATGAGAGTGGTCCTGGGCTGGAAGCAGGAGAAGCTGCTGCCATTCCCAGGACCTTTCTGCTTATCTGGTAGTTGTTCAACATATTTCTGAACATGATGAAGAAGGTGGGCTCTATCTCCACTATTATTTCTTCTTCAATGATGGTTGTGGGGGGTGGGATGGAAACAAATCGAGTGATTTGAGGGATACTACTATTCACAAAGATTTTGGGCTAAGTATGTGAGGGGAGGTAATGGTTAAGGTGGTCAAGGTTATATAACTACATTTGTTTCTTTGAAGAATGGTTGAGCAGGATACTCTCCTAATTAGTAGTATTGCTTAAGCTAAATTTTCTAATATTTCAGTGTCCTTTTTATAACAGCCTCGAGGAGCATCAGTTCGGTTGGCATTCTCTTACTTTTGTCAATCCTTCAATCTATAAACAATGTATAAATTTTAAGCACAGGTATGCTGGTAAATGTTTAACAAACAACGCTCTAGAAAAAAAGTATTCCCATGATCCACTTTTAAGTTTTATCTGAATTATTACATTTTCTCCATCACTTTCTTAAGTCTAGACAATCAGCAAAATAACAAAGCCCTAATTTGTAGAATTTGACCATTTTTGAGGTATAAATATATTCACAGAAATTTAACAATTGACTGTTTAAAATGGTTCTAATACACTCCTGCAAAAGGGGTAATGATAACGACAAAAAATAATCACAATCACAATTCTTTTCACAGCTACGTGACAGAGTGGATGGTGGATGGACAGTGTTGAGGCTTGGTGGTAGGAGATGTGAGTTCAAATTTGGCCATGGACATTTACTGTGTGACACTGGGCAAGTCATTTAGCATCTGCCTGCCTTGTTTTCCTCAAGGGTAAAACATGGATGATAACAGTACCTGCCTCATAGGGTTGTTGTGAAGCTCAAATGAGATAATATTTGTAAAGTGCTTAGCACAATTTTTGAGATATTGCAAATACTTAATATTATTGTTTTTCTTCTCTCTATCTCTCTGTCTTTCACTCTGCCTCATCCTTCTTCTCCTCCTTATCATGTTCCTTCTTCCCCTCTTCCTTCTCTCATTACTTATTTAATTCATTGAGATATTTGAGGATTAAAGAATATTGATCAGGGAATTTTGAATTTCTTTGTGAAAACACTATATGAATGAAAATACTATATGAACTGTGAGATGCTTTCTAAAATAAAACTACATGGGAGCTGAGGTGATAAAGTTTTATAAACTTGAGAGTCTGTGTGTATTTATAAATAAAATTTTTGTATTATTATACACATATGTATGTATCACACTCTTAAATAGATTGTCATGCTTCTCTATTTGGCTTGATGCTGGTGGATCACTCAGTTATAAAGTGACAGAAGACAAAGAAATTGATGAGCCCTCTAGGAGAGGGAGAGATAGTTGAGATAAGTATGGTGATATAAGAAACAAAATATAAATAAAACTTTTTAGAAATAAAAAAATTTATGTCCATGTGTATTTATATAAACATGTAGTTATGCTCACACTTTTTTTCTACTTTTCTTCCCATGACTCCCTTCTTTGTCCACATGCAAACATTTCAGTCACCTCAACTCTTTGTCAGAAAGAGAATTACAAGTTCTTCTAATGCAGCTGATCATGTCTCTCTTTCTCTGAGCCATCGTCAGGAACAATTTCAAAATGAGGTTAAAGTTTTTACAACCTTGGAGGGAGAGAAAGGAGGAGGAAGGAAATATTTCTTCCACCCAGCAACCTTAGTGATTTCCCATACAACTCTCATCTCCTCCTGGACCTTCCAAATAGTTGTAATAGACACATCTTCTATCACTGAGATGCCTATGGCAGCCAACATAAAAGCAAGTCCATTTTTGTGTTTAGTAAAGAAAGAATTCAGTCATTCACATGAAGAAAAGAGAATTTCAACTGCTTGGAATATTTTAGAATTGATAAAAAATCCAGATTTTTCATAGGTGTTAGTCAATAGAAAATTGTTATGAATGCTGTTCAAAGTAATCATAACTTGTATTCATAATTTCTGATATCTGGAGAAAGTCTTGAGTGAGACCCTATAGATCAAAACCAGCAAACCCTCTTGCCTTTCAATCACCAATCAAGAAACATGCATTAAGCACTATGTACCAGGTTCTGTACTATACACATAGATAGATACAAAGAAAAAGCAAAAATAGGGACAGTACTTGTCCTTAAGGAGCTTACATTCTAATAGAGTAGACAACATCTATACATGAACATGCAAGATAAATACAGGGCAGATGGGAGACAACTTTAGAGGAAAAAACATTAGCAGCAAGGGGTACAGAAGAGAAATCAAGAAAGGCCTTCTGGAGGAAGTGGCATTTAAACTGAGTTTTAAAGGAAGCCAGGGATTTCATGAATTGAAAGTTGAGAAACAGGCACAAAGATGGAGTGTCATTTTTCCAGGAATATGAAGGAGGTCAGTATGATTTTCCAGTTTTCCATAGAGAACAAAGAGAATAGTACAATTTAAGTTTTGAAACATAGGAAGGGACCAGGCTGTAATGAACTTTATATATCATCCTGGAAGTAATAGGGAGTCACTTGAATTTATCGATCAGAGGAATGACATGGTCTCACGTACACTTTAAGAAAATCATTTTGGCTGGTGATTGCAGGATGGACTGGAGTGGAGAGATACTTGAAGCAGGAATCCATTAGAAAGCCTTTTCAATAATGCAAGCAAGACGTCATGAGGTTCCAAGCTAGGGTGGCTGCTCAGTTAGCAGAGATAAAGAAACCTATGTGAATCATGTTGTACAGAAGGAAATTACAAGATTTAGTAATGAGTTGGATATGTAGAATGAGTGAAAGGAAGGAAAAGAAATGATACAAGCATTTATTATATGTCTACTATGTGCCACGCATAATACATATCTCATTTGATTCTTGCAATTTTGGGAGGTAGGGGCTATTATGACCATGATTTTACAATTGAGGAAACTTAGGGAGATAAAGGTCTTGCCTACAGTCACACAACTAGTAAGTGTGAACTCTGGAAGTACAAATAGGTAAGAAGAATATTGAAAATTTCCTATATCGTAGCTCCATAGAGAAGGATTAGAGCAAAAAATCTCCAGTTCCAACTTTATTATAATGTTGTCCAGGTTCATCTGATTTAGTTCCATCAGTTCATTTTTTTCTGAAGCCAGATTTAGAACTTCCTGAACTTTGAAGCAATTCTGACTCCAGGTCAAGAATTCCTTCCACTCTACTACTTAACTGTATCTAGAGGAGTTGAGAATGATTACCAAGCTTTCAAACCTGGATAACTGGAAGGATAGTTGTGTCCTTGAAAGCAGTAGAGAAAATCAGAAGAAATAACAAATTCTGTTTTGGAAATATTGAGTTTGGATATCTATGGATCATCTACTTCAAGATGTTCAAAAGGTAGCTGAATATTCAGGATTGAGCCCAGAAGAAAGAATAAGGTTAAATATATAGATCTGGGAATTATTTTTTTAGAAATGATAGCAGAACCTATGAGTACTGTTAAGATCATTAAATGAAAGAGTACAGAGAGAAAAGAGAAGACACAGGACAGAAGCTTGGCAGACATCTAAGGTTAGCTTTATTCCTTCTCTGTGAGATAGCCCCACTCCATCCTTTCATTTTAATCTACTCTCATAAATTAACACCACAATTTCTAATTGTTGCAGTCAATACAGCCCATTTTATGTTTTCACAGGGTTGAAAAAATGTCAGAAAAGATCTCAGAACACTCCTTCTGGTTTGCCACATGGATTCAAACATGACATGCAACTTTGTCATCTGTGCAGAGAAATCAGGAAAGGTTAATGTTCTACTGCTTTTAAAAGAGTACTATGTACACCATACCATTTTATTTCTCTGGAGGAGAAAAAAAAATGAACTGATGGAACTAAATCAGAAGAACCTGGACAACATAATAAAGATGGAACTGGAGATTTTTTCCCTAATCCTTCTCCATGGAGCTACGATACATGAAATTTTCAACATTCTTCTTACCTATTTGTATTTCCAGAGTTCACATCCACTTCAGAAAACAGGCTAACTATATTTACCCTTCATTTTGTAAGGACAAAATCATATCGATATGTATTTTCTACCGAGAAAATCTCTATTACTCTATGTTGTATGACAGAGTTATGTTTGCTAAGGAGACACCAGGAGCATGACACATAAAAATATAGGGGGAGAAGACTTCATCTCCATCTTTCCACTGAATGTCATTAGTTGGCCAGGCTATTCACCACTATCAGAGCAATCAGCTCATCTGTTTGACTCTTTCGGATTCTGTGTCTTGCCGAGTTAGTGCTGAAGAATAGCCAGTAACTGATGACTCAGAAATGTTGAATGGCAGTGGGTGTATTCTCACTCTTTCTACTCTTTCATTGAATCAATATAAAAAGGTGTCTGGTAACAGTGTAAACATGAGAGCAGTAATCGACCCTACTGAATCATCAGACTGTGGTCATTGTCTCCCTCATCACTTCTTAAATGACTATGAAAGGAGCAAGTTTTAGGAGGACAGATTTCCATCTGGGACCATAAGCATCTCCCAGTAGTATTTTCTCAGATTCCCTGAGATAGTTATAGTCTTATTACTACAACAATTTTTTATTATTTTAAGAATATTCTCCCTTATATTCTTATATTTTGCTGCTCTGTTATTCTATCTATTCTCCTTTTACTTGTTATATTCATATATGTAGTTAATGTTTCCCCTACAAAAAGCTTCTTGATAATAGTGAATATTTTGTTCCCTGTATCTATATTCCCAGTATGTAGCACATGATAGGCACTTATTTTTGATTGAATAATAGTTTCTTGGCATAATTCATCACATCCACTCACACACCATGATTTAGTTATTTCTCTTTTTTAAATAGTAATCATGTCACCAGCAGAAGCAGCTGAGTGGATAGAATGCCAGGCTTGGAATCAGGAAAACTCATCTGCCCAAGTTCACATCTCGCCTCAGACACTTACTAGCTGTGTGACCCTGGGCAAGTCACTTAACCCTATTTATCTCAGTTTCCTCAATTGTAAAAATGAACTGGAGAAGATAACAGCAATGTCTATGCCCAGAAAACCACAAGTGGGGTCACAAAGAATCAGATATGACTAAAAAATAACTGAAGGACAAAAACAAAATGCTACCAGCATTTTTCCTTCCTAAGATAAACACAATGTTAAATTAATCAAACATTCGGCTATTTAATACTAAAATTTGAGGAAAAGAATTCAAAATCCCTATTTTGATCCTGCCTTACTACAATAAATATAAGGCTTCTTTTATTATGAAGCTGAGGTAATTAAGCCCCCAAATTAGATTAGAAAGGAACCCCCAGATAAAAGAGCCCTTATTGTACTTAAAACTCTAGGACAGCATGGGATAATTGAAAGAGTACTAGATAACTTAAGTTTGAAGTCTGTCCCCCTCTACAACTTTATTATGTGACTATGTGCAAATCATTTAAACTCCATCAACTGCAGTTTCCTCATTTGTAAAATTGACCTGATACTTATATGCCCCAAAGCACAGAAAATGCTTTGTAAATGTTAAAGGGCTAAGTGTATGTAATCTATTATTATTATTTCTCTGGAGCAACTAGGAGGCTCCAAATAGAATCTTGAGTGAAGAATCAGGAAACCTGAGTTCAAATCCTTCCTCAGACACTTCCTACCTCTCTGACTCATAGCCAGTCTTTTGGCTTCTCTTTTCTCCTCTGTAATAGGGTGAAGGGGAATTTATGAAATCAACTTTGCAGGGTTATTGTGCGGATCAATAAACTTATGTGTGTAAAGAACTCTAAAAATCTTAAAGTGGCATATAAATGCTAATTATTAGCTATTTACCTAATATCCAGTTTATTTTTAATTCTAGTAATTTTGTCTATAATATAATATATAATTACGCTTATTCTTCATTCTAATAAGTAATTATGTCTATAATATAATGTACTTATCTATAATCCAATTCATTTTGTCACTCCATTGGACACTGTACTTAAGTAAACAAGGGTTACAATTACAAAAAAACAATTATTGTTAAGAGTGCTTACACACTTGAGTCCAGATTTTTGTATCACTCTCTTTAGCCCCTCAGTTTTGCCTGAAAATGTCAGGGAAATGTGAATAGAGAAATGTCCTAGGTTCTAGAAATTCCCATAGCCAAAGGAAGTATGTTATATTCCCAATAAATTATTCTATTAGGGAAGCTGGGGAGAGGTATGGAGCAAAGGGAGATAGAGTCTAATCTTCCATTGCCCTTTCCCCTCTTCCCCCATCCAATCCCCAATCCATCAGTAACCAATCAATGAGCATTATTAAGTGCCTATTATGTGCCAGGCACTGTGTTAAGCATTGGGAATTTCCACTTACCAGTACTCCCAGTTAAGTATTCATCTGCTTAATACAAATGATACTATGATTTTTCTCAGGCACTGAGGTCTGAAGTCTCAGGTATCTTCCATTTTTCCCTTGTCACTCACTGTGGAATATCCAATCAAGTGCCAAGTGCAATTGATTAGTCATGCCTCAAAAGTCTTCCTCATCTCCAACTTTGTTCATTCCCATTACCACCAATCTATCTCAGGAGAGAGAAAGACAGAGACAGAGAGAGACAAAGACAGAGAGACAGAGAGAGACAGGGAGAGAGAGAGACAGAGAGACAGAGAGAGAGAGAGAGAGAGAGAGAGAGAGAGAGAGAGAGAGAGAGAACTTTCCTATATAATAGGCAATAGATACCATAGAACTATACTAATAGTTCTATATAAATGGAACTAACTGAACTTCCTCTCTCCAGTTTCTTCCACCTTCCAATATATCCTTCATATTACTCTCAGAATAATCATAAGTATATGTCTGATCAGGTCATGTCTCTGCTCAAAAACCTTCAGTAGTCCCTCATGACCTAGTGCCCTTCCCTCCCCCCACCCCCATTTGCTTAGGCTGGCAATTTGACTCCAGTGGAAGTTCTTCTTTTTAGTCATATGTCATATTATGTCTCTTTACATGTACTGTATCTGAGACCAATTAAACTCTTCATTATTTCCAGTCATTTCCTTCCCTGCCTCACTTCCTGACTTCATGACCATCACAGATATTAGCCACTATGCCTAAGCCATACTTCCAGCCACCTGTAATTTGCACTTGTTAAACTCCTTCCCAGTGTTCAAGGTTCAGTTCAATGGCCACTTCTATGAGTTGATTCCTCCTTTTCCCAGCTCCCAGTCATCTTTCCTCAAATTTCTCCTATCACCAACTCACACTTTTCTCAATCGTGTATTGTATTCTAATTTGTACTGTAGTTTTCTGAGTACATTTTCTCTCTCCTGCTAGACTGTAAGGGAAGAATCACGTTCTTCACTTCTTATGAAGCACAGTATTCAGCACAGTAAGGCACCAATAAATGTTACTTGAATTGAATTATACACTAAGATGTAACACGATTTAATCCTTCCAGGGGATGTTTATATACATTGGGGTATAGGGTGTGTTCAGGGAGATCCAGTACCTTGGTGAGATATCTGCTGAGCCATTTTTGGGGCTCTTTCCACCTTTGGTGTCCACCTGTTTCACCTAATTCTCACCTGTGGCTCCAAGAAACTGCAGCATGCACAGAGGCTACACCCCAGTAAACTGTTTTGGCAGATTGGCCAAACTGGGTTGAGGGTAACCAAAGGTTCTCAAACCCATCGGTGAGTTAGGGGGGTGTCTACCCCAGGTATATGAAGACTTCCTCTGGTGGAAAGGGTAGATGAGAACATGTTCCAACGGCCATGAAGACAGATTAAGCAGGTGATGTGGAGTGCATAGGGCTTGGTTAGATGTGGAAGACATCAAAGTCATCCACTGCATCCTGAGCCATCACCAGCTGTCTTGACTCTGTCCTGCCACTGAACTATGATGACTCTGGAGTGAGGCTGATGACTTCATGCAACTCTACCTCACTTAAACCCAATTTACACACAAATCAAAAGACATCACTCATACCATTAAAATGCACAAATTTGGGATATCCACCCCAAATATTCACATAGACTATCTGCCCAACCTGTGATAGAGCATTCTGAGCTCATATTGGTCTGATCAGTCACAGTCAGACACTGAAATTTCAATTTATCATGGTGATGTCATTTTTGGTCCTCTTCAAAGACGAAGGACAACAACCAAAAACTGTACAAAAAGATGAACTTACTAGCCCACCTGCATGTGCAAATGATAGAATATTCCAGGAGGATCCATGCAAGTCAGGAAGGTCTGTTCACAACAGTGTGACTGCTATGGAAAACACTGGACTTAGAAGCAGGAAAACTCTGTGTGTGTGTGTGTGTGTGTGTGTGTGTGTGTGTGTGTGTGTGTGTATGCCTCCGTGTGTGTGACTATGGAAAGTCATATCAATTCTCTAAACTTCAGTTTCCTCATCTATAAAATAGAGATGAGAGTATTTACATTAATGCTTTGCAAAATTGTCATGTGGATGATATTTTGTAAATCGTTATACTCCGAATCAATGTGAGCTATTTCTATACCACCATGCCTACTCTGGGGCAACCACTCTATCCTACCTACCTCATGTTGTAACTTTTTGTCCACCAGGAAGTAAGCTACATGAAGCCAATATGTATTAGTAGCATGCAGTTTCTACCTCTCGCATTACCCTTCCCTACCTTTTTAAACACTGTATGGGGCTTATTGAAACCCAGATGTCTTCAGTGAAGTAGGGGCTGAGGGTAGTCAAGTGAATATCTGATAGGAGATAGATAATTTAGTAGTTCTCCGCATTTCCATGAGATTAATTTTAATAGTACTTTATTTTTCCCTCAGCTACATGTCAAGAAAACCACAAGATTAATTTAAAACAATAATGTGTGGGGTGCTACCTCTAATAATCCTCAGCTTTATCTAGATGAATACATATTGTCTTATTGTCTATCTTCTCTATTTCTCTCCATCAATTCAATAACATTTCAGATTATTCAAGATACTATCCAGATTTAGGCCTGTCTGCCTCCAATCATAATATCCTTCTATTATTTAACAGTACATTATTATAGTGTACTTCTTTATTTTGATACAAATCTCATTTTGTAAGAAAGCATGAATAGTCAATATTTTCTCATGTATCACACTGTTCATCTACAATAACCAATTTATTCAAAGTAAATTTATTACCTTCCCCCAAACCACTCCTGAACACTGACAAAGTATTTAAGTAATACACTGAATTTACACAAGCATAACACTTTCTAAAAGACTCCACATTGAAAGCTCACAGTTGTGTAAATAGGAGCTGCCTATGATGATGTGCAAGGAGTGTGACCATAATCAGAGATGTCAAACCTCAGGGAACCAACTACAGTCAGAAATTTCCAAAGGTTCCTGAATTACCATTTATATGCTCGTCTCTTCAGTTAAAAACCGTGTGTGCAAAAATATCAACTGCTTCACATTTTTGACAAGTATGTGTCAGTGTTCTTTCCATTATATGCAAATCAGAACTTCTTTTTTTAAAAGAATCATGCTTAAAATTGACAGTAGGTAGCATCAGCTAGACTTCTATACTCTTTTTGGAGCATGAAAAAATGTCTTCATTCACCTGCTCTCATGAAACAGAAGGCAGAAATTTCATCAAGGTTAGATAACTGCAAGAGAAATAAAATATCATCATGAATCCATGAATAAAGTTGTTACCGTGTTTGTTAGCATGTTGGGTTTTTTTAGCTCCACTTTGGAACGGAGTCATGTCCATTACACAATTCTGATCCTTACAGCAGTGTAATGAATCATATATCAAATATGCACCAGTGCCTTTATGGTCAGACATGATCAAGAAATTCAAATTTCAACATGATGACTGTAGATATTTGAGGTTTTAAGTGCTTAAACTTTAATTTTATTTTTATAAAATTTGACACATCTTATTCAAATGTTTTATACTTGCCTGACAAGTAAGATTATGACTATGATAACGATGTAAACTTTGATGGATGATGCGTGGTCATCCCTATAAATACTGATTATGGTGCTGTATTGCTGTATACCACACAAGATATCCCAGTTTCCATATCTGTGCCTTTTCATGGACTAGAATTTCAGAAAGTCCTTTATAAATTCAACATCATGAACCTAATTAGCAGTGATGTTCTTAACCTGAGGTTTGTGAAGATTTAAAAATATTTCTATAACTGTATTTCATTTTGATTGATTTCCATTATAATCCTATGTGTTTTATTTTATGCATTTAAAAACATTATTCTAGGAAGGAGTTTCTGGGCTTCATCAGATTTTCAAGCAGATTCAAGACCCAAAAGAGATGAAAAACTCCTGATTAGCAGACTAACTATACCAAAGCAGAGTAATGTTTGTGAAACTGAAATTCACTTAACCATCATGAAGGAACATGTCCTCCCAGGATTCTGTACTCATGGCTTATCCATACATTGTAAAAATCTTCCAGATTCAATCTAGAAGCCGTATTGAACTAATAAATGAAGACCAAACATACTAATACCCTGAGCTCCTGTGTATAAGACACATGGAACACAAATATATGATAGCAAAAATACATTAAGAATCTTTGACATCCTGAAATAAAAGTTGAATGTTCAAAAGAAACAAATAAGTACGTAAAGTCAGCTTTTAATAAGAATTTTTGGAATTGTGAAGAATTTTGGAATTGTATCACAAACTGGGGAACTATTTTAATAAAAACCCATCACCCTTAGGTGGCTATAGAAAGTTAACACATTCTCCAAAAAAGAAGAAATATGATAGATCTTTTCAGAGGACACGATAAATAGATTCAAAAACTAGTAAAGAAAAAAAGACTGATAAGAGGTAAATATCATTGAATTTATTAAATGTATCTAAAGCTGTTTAACCCTGGAGGAAGTCTATGAAATAGCTATGATCCAAAAGAGGAACCAGAAGTTCCTCTCTGGGGAATATCTGCGTGAACTCAAACCAATTAGAGGCTGACAGAGAAGCATCAAACAAACAGAAGGGTTTATGATGGCCATTCAGGACTCAACCATCACCACCAGAAATTAGCAAAGTGTTGATTGAACTTGGTGATCAACATAGATCATGCAAGGGAAAGATAAAACCTTTGCAACACAACACATGAGGCTGTAAAATTCAGCATACATTAAACACCTGAAGAAATGGTAGAATTCTATATTAGAAGCTCATATTTCATGGTTATCATTGCTGTTGGTGTTCAGTCATTTCAATCATGTCTAACTCTTTGTGACCCCATTTGGGGTTTTCTTGGCAAAGACACTAGAGTGGTTTGCCATTTGCTTTTCCAATTCATTTTACAGATAAGGAAGCTGGGCAAACAGGGTTAAATGACTTATCCAGGGTCACTAGTGTCTGAGGCCAGATTTGAACTCATGAAGATGAGTCTTTCTGATTCAGGTCCAGCACTCTACTCACTGTTTCACCTAATTGTTGACATATCAAAGATTCCCATAAAGCAAATGCAGATCTCAAACTATTGTAGACTCACATCTCAAGTAATAATCTATACTGGAATAGAAGTACAGATAAATATCAACTAGTGAGAAGAATGAATTCCATGAAGTAGTCACATATATTTAAATGCACACTATTAGAATTTAAAGTTATGTAACATATATAAATTGGTTCCAGTCCAATGAAAATATGCAGTATGAATTTAAATAATGCAGTCGCTTAACAATTCATTATTCTCACTGATCAGAACTTTATGAGACAGAACTTTTGTTCACAATGACTTGAATTTAACATTGATCGATAACACAGGGAAATTATTTTTAACAGATGTCATCAAATTAAATGCTGATAATATCCAATACAAATACTTGTATTGAAAAGCTTTAAAAATATAGAAACCTAACAGGGGACATAAAAAAAATCATGTGGGAACAGAATAAGGCATATATTATCTCTATTATTGTATAGCCATAAGAGCAATCATAGATATTTTCAAAGAGACTTCAGAGAATGTGTTTACATCCATAATTTTACTCAACTAAATAAAGCAGTTATTTTATGCACCTGAGCAATAATTGTTGGAACATGATATATAAAGAAATATTAGCCGAATAGCCACTAGAAGTATTTAGGTGACATAGTGGATAGAGTGCTGGACCTGGAGTCAGGGAGATTTGGGTTCAAATTTGACCTCAGATACTTCTTGGCTGTGTGAGCTCAGGCAAGTCATTTACACTGCTGTCTGCCTTAGTTTCTTCAAATGTAAATAGGCATAACAATAGCATCTACCAACCACAGTTACTGTGAGGATCAAATGAGATAGTATTTGTAAAGTGTTTAGCTTTTCTGACAGTGGTTTTGCTATGGTCTTGAATAAGAAAGCTTCACGACTAAATATTCCAGTTTTTCTTATTTTTTGATTGTCCAGGCTTTGTATTATCTCACTTATTATGACAAGTATTTTTTTCTTAGAACACATAGAAGTTTTTTCTTAAATCTAGTTTTCTTTTTGTTTTTCTAACCTTAAGAAGACAATGTCACCCTGTAGAAGAATCAATAACTATTCCCTCCAGCTTCCAGTTTCTTGTAGAGATTTTTTTCTTGTTTTACAAGAATTAATTAAGCTGTTTTGAAGCAAAGTTTGCCAGGTCTTAGTGTTATCTTTCGTTTTTGACCATGTTTTCTTTTACTCTTCACTATGGTTGATCCTGCCACATGGGGAGCTTGAATGACTCCTCAAATACTTGATTTTTCCACACCAACAGCCAGTGCATACAGTCATTGAAGCATATGTTTTAGAGCACTTCCTTGGGGGTAATATACATGCTTTTAAACCACAGAATTAAAAACACAACACAGGAGAACAATGAAATGTGTATGATATGAAATCCAGCACTCAACTGACAGAGAACTAACCAACTGAATCTGGAGCTCATCAGCTCAATCTAACTTTAGCCAATCAAGGTCAGACATTCTGAGCCATTCTAAGGTTAGTAAAAGCACACACCTATGATCTTTGATGTCACAAATAAAACTTTATCAAAATTATTGTTTGTCATAAGTATCTCATATATGAATTTAGAAATTCATCTGCTTGGCTAGCTACAGCTGATCAAATTAATTGAATAATTAATTATTTAAAATAATTATTTTTAATTTGCTCTACCTTAGCCCGACAGGATGTACACAGGGATTTTTAAAAGAATGAAATATTAACTTATTAACTTATAATCTCCGTACAAATAGCAGTTTGTCAAAGCTAGGTATTATTTTCAAAATGTGCTTTTTCCTCCTCTTAACAAGTGAGAAAGTTATTTGATTTTATTCCATTGTTATAGAAGTTATTTGCCAGAAAATATATGTATGTCACCTATAAAAATTCTCATATCTGCACATTTAAAGAACTTAGAAATATAATTTCTTCATCTATGTAAACATGAAGAATCTCAATAGGTTTATAATCCATTTATTAAATGTGTAAACATGCTTTTCCTTCTGATTAATTTGTAAAAATTGATTGGCCGAATGCAAGATGGATATTTCCTAGCTAATTTTAACAATTATAACAACGACAAACCCTTTACATAATTGCTAGATGGAATTGAAAAATGAATATCATGACTTAGTAGACCTAATCAATCTATGGTGTTCTTTCTCCATTTGGATCTCTGCATCAATATTATATGAAGTATATTTTTCAACTATGGCAATCATTAAATTCAAGTATTTAAATAATCTTACCTTAAAACCAAACCAGCTTTGAACCATGATCTAAAATAAAATTAAGCTTATTCAATTTCAATCCTCTCTCTAAAATATTATTAATGGCCAAGACCAGATTGGTTTTCAATAGGTAGATTTTAGGGATCAGAATTGAATCTCAGAGAACATCATCTCATGTCAGACATGAGGGAACTATACCTTCAAAAGGACAAGTGACTTGCTCAGGGTCACACAGGTAGTAAATCAAAGAAGCAAAATTCAAATGCAGGTTCTCTTAATCTCAATCCAATATTCCTAATGCTAAATCACATTACATCAGATGGAAGGGTGGCCAAGTATATTTGACTATACATATTTCCTAAGTAAGAGAGGAAAGAGAAAAAAAAGGTGGAGTAGAATAAATAAATGAAAATGTGGTAGAAACACATATGTCAAAGTTTTTAAACTATGATTTTTTTTAAAGACTGTCTCCTATCCCATTCAGGTGGGAAGTGCATTGGTCACTCACAGTTCCAAATCCCACTGCTAGACAACACATAGCCTTGACCTCTTTTTTTTTCTGACCAGGATTGATTTGTCTCTCCTCGGACAGTCTAGTGGTTCTCCATTCCCAAAGTTTCACCCTATTGGTATCCATTTATTGCAGGTACCAAAGGACTTTAGTCCTATCATAAGGCAAATCCTGAGCTCAAGGAATCTGTCAGTCTCAGTCTCCTCTACTACCAAGAACTACAGGGATGTCCCACCAAGCTTGGCTACTTCCCCCATTTTCTTAAGTTGTGAAGAATATGTTCCAAGAAAGAAGTAGTGACTCAATAAGAGTCACTCAAAAGACATCAATGAAACAATTTATATGGCTTGAAATATAGCACTCACCTGACAAAGAATCAAATAAAGTTGGGGAAACTAACTATCTAGTTTTATCTGGTTGAAGTTATACATGTGAGTTAATCTAGTGTCAGTAAAAATATATACTTATAACCATTATAACGAAACTATCAAAATGGTTTGTTCCAAGTAATTCATATATAAATTTTAAAATGCCTGGTTAATTACATTGATCAAATTAACTGAATAACTAATTATTCACAATGATTAATGTGATTTCAGTATAGTGAATAACCCACTTCACTATTCAAATCAGCTAACAAGTAGAAAAAAATGCTGATTAAATATTTTATAAAAAAGGATCTTAGTGATGACCGCCTTCATCCTATTCACTTTACAAATAAGAAAAATGATTCCTAAAGAATTAAGTGACTTGTTTAAAGTCACACATAGCAGAAGTTAGGATTCCAACCTAGACCATTCTGATTCCAGAACCATTTTTTATTCCATTGTACTGTGCAATCTTCCTAGTATACTAAAAGAAAACTTTACCAACTTTACCAATTTCTGAAGGGTTCATCCTGTCTTGAAAATGTTGGTTTGCCTTTGCTAACAATCCTATGATATCCCAAAATCACAGAATTTCAGAGCTGAAGCAGATTTCAGGAGCTGTCCAATTCTATCTGGAAAAAAATGCCATTATAATGCAGCTGGCAAATGGCCTTTGTTTAAAGCCCTCCAATGAGGAGAATCTACTATCCCCCTAGGCATCCCATTCCACTTTTGGACAGCTCAAATTATTGGGATTTTTTTTCATCAAGCATAAAATTGCCTCTTTTCCACTTTTATGCATTACTCCCAGTTTTCCTCTCCCCCCTTTAGCCGCACTCCCATCCTGAGAGGAAACATCTGATTCCTTCTAACATGGCAGCTCTTCAAGTCCTTGGAGATGGCTATGACATTCTGTATATTATTATATTATTTTCCAGGTTGAACATTTCTGATTTCTCCAACTCATTCCCACAGAATGTAAATTCATGGGCCTTTGTCATCCTGTTCATCCTGCTCTGGACATTCTTCATTCTATCAATAGCCTTACTAAATTTAGTGCTGTGAGATAAACTCCAGATGTGGAGGGACAAGTACAGAGAACACACCAGGACAATCACAATAATTAGTAGTTCACATTTAGGAGCACTTCAAGGTTTGCACAGTGATTTACACTCATTTGATCCTCACTGTAATCCAGTGAGGTGCCCTTTATTATTTCTGTTTTAAAATGACTTCCCCAGAGTCATAGAGAAGCCAGTTCTCAAACCCAGATCTACCTGACCCCATATCTAGCTAGATGTCAAACTCAAATGTAGGGGAGGTGTCACATACTAACTTTAGGAAATCACAAATTAACATAATTTATTTTGTATTTTATTTATTTAATCTTGTTCAAATAAATTTCCAATAACATTTCAATCTAGTTTTAGGCTGCAATGGGTAGTTTTGCAGGCACCTTTACAGCCTGTTGGCTGGAAGTTTGACACCTCTGCACCACAATATACTCTCAAGCCAAATGCCTCAGGAATAGACCTATTTCTCCAGAAGCAAAAGAACCCTCCTGTTTTTGTGGGGGCAAGACTGAAATATAAATTGGCATCATGTCCTGTGCCATATTGATTTAGAAGAGCTTCAAGACTAGAGTACACCACAGTCATCAAGGACCATTGATGTGGCTTTACAAAGGTTCCACACTTGCCTGACTCATGTTGGTTACCATAAAAAATATATTACACTAAAGATGAGCTTGTATACTTAAGACACCTGGTGGGGGTGGGAGAAGAAAGAAATCCAGGTACTCAGTCAATTATCTTGCCTGAATGGTATGAATGACTTTGAAACCAGTTTAACCAGTGTGTTCCTTTTAGGAGTTTGAGTACAAAGCCCTTCAGAAGAGGTTTAGCTCTCTCAAACTATGTTTGAAAATGGCACTCACACCCTCCCCATTCTGTTTGAAAATTATGCCTTCCTTTGTAGGATGCAGCTTAGACTGAAATAAGTACCCATGTGACACAGAGAGGAAAATGACCTAACATGAAACATTTGCACATTTTCAAAAATATAATTTTAATACTTGACAGTAGAATGGCTAGAAGGACAGCCTTGGAGAGGAGAGAAGGATTCAAGTCCTTGTTTCTGACACAAACTGGTTGTGAGAATATGGACAAGGAACTTCATCTTCTAGTGCCCAAGGCAACTCTCTCACACTATGAGTTACAGAGGAATTGCAGGCCTATATTAGTGGACAATTTCCACTTTTACAATTCATCACAACAGTTATATCACACATTTGGAGGGGAAAAAGAATGAAAGAATTCCATTTTTGCCCCATTGGGTATTGTGACCTAGGGAATTACCACTATATCTATCTATCTCTCTTATTCCTCTAATAATCTAAAAAAGCCAATACCAGGATGACTGTTTCTGAGTTAGAGCAGGTATTTCAATGCTGTACAGTGTAATGGACTAGTCTAAATATGCATAGAAGGGAATCATTCCAGAAGGGGCAGTGAAACATGTCTTTGTACTTATTGATAGCCTAGGGATAGAGACCAAGAAGAATCACATACAAAGAAGTACCATAAATCAAAGAAAGCTGGTCTTTTAATTTGATATTGAAAATATATTTTATTATGGATTTAATAATTGGGTTCTTTGTGGGATTTTTCGTGTGCTTTGAAAAAAGTAATATGAGACTTTGAACAGATGACAGCCTTGCTTATTTGACGGGTGATTTTAACCTGCACTAACCTAAGTGCAGACAAACTTCACTTGTCAGAGGTATAAAATATCCCATCTAGTTCATACACAGTTCATTTACCTTACGTGATCAAACTGGAGCCCACACATTCTTCTGGGGGAAAAACACTTCAATTCTTCTCCTTCACTCAATTCTTGGACCCTCTTCCAATCCCCACCCCTAACGCCCCTGCTCTGTCAATTCATGTTAACTCTTTGGGAGTGATGATGTCAAGTGCTGAGATCCATATCTGGCATATTTATTATAAAAAAAACAATGTGGGCTTTAGTTTAAAACCTTCCAGCACTGTCACAGGGCTTGTTGTAATACAACTCTCCAGGATTGAAAATAGAATTCATTAACTACTGTATTCCAACCAACAGTTATATGGATATCAGAAATACTTTAAAGCTGGGTGTGTTAGAGTATACCCATAACCTGTGCTACTTGCCAGAGGCTGAAACTAGCGGACCACTTGAATTCAGTTATGAGCTGCAGTAAATCTAAAGTCAGTAACATGTCTGCAGTAAATCATGCACTAACCCAGTAAGCAACCAGGAATGGAAGGTGTCTAAAGAGGTACCACCCAGCCCAGGTCAGAAAAATGTAGAAGATCAAAGTTTCTGTACTGATCAGTAGGGGCACCTAGAAGTGAGCTGCTACATTTTCAGCCTTAGTGAGATAGGGAAACCCAGGAAAGAGAGAGGAAAGGAAACAAGGGAGGAAGGACTGTAGGAAAGGAAGAAGAAAGGAAAGGAGGGAGGAGGAAGGAAGGAAGAAAGAAAAGAGGGAGGAAGGAAGGAAAGAAGGAAAGCATGAAAGAAGGAAGGAATAGAGGAAAGGAAGAAGGAAGGAAGAGAGAGGGAAGGAAAGAGAAAGAGAATGATTTTAGAGGTGCCTCCATATCATCAGTTCATATTCCCAGAATGTAAGATCCTTGAGAGAAGTGACTTTTTCACTTTTCTCTTTATATGCTAGTGTTTTTGTATGCATAATACCTAGTAGGACTGCTTAATAAACGTGTGTTGATTTATTATTGATCACTGGCATTTATTTAATGTTTACATACATAATGTCACATGATCCTCACAATAAACCCTGTGAGGTAGCTACTACAGGTATTATCAAATCCATGTTAACCCCTCCCCACCAAAACATAAAACAAAAACCAATAACCCAAGGCTTAAAGATGTTAAGTGACTTCTTCTCATGGTCACATTGGCGACTGTCAGAAACAGATTGAAATCCAAATCTCTCCTGATTCTCAGTGCAATGCTCTTCCCACCGTACCACCACACTGCCAAGGAGCTATTGATAATGAAATGAATGACATGACATGAAATAAATCTGAGGCAGGCCAAACCAAACTATAAGGGAGAAATCAGGAATTTTTTTTTGCTTGAGGAAAGAAGCGGGATCACAAAGATACTTCCCATAGTAAAGTCAACTGGATTGCAAAAAACAATCCTATGACCAATGGGGACATACCTGGGGGTAGATTTTGACTTAATATAAAACTCTTTCATTTTTTTAACTTTGTATCTCTAATGCCTAAAATGGTAACTAGCACATAGTAAAGATTTAATACATTGATTAGTTGATGGATCAAATGGCATAGAGTATCTCTGAAGGTAGTGGATTTCCCATCATTAAAGGTTAGTCAACAAGTTGTTAGGAATATTGTAAAATAGACTAATTTATCAGCCAGCGAATTGGACTAGAAAGCCCAGAGATTTTGTCTTTCAGCATTCCTTTGGCCTACTGGTGTTCCATTTACATACCACAATTTATTTCACCATTCTACAAATGATGAATACCCCTTTAGTTTCCAGTTCTTTTCCACGGCAAAAGAATTGCTATAAATATTTTTGTAAATATAGGTCCTTTCCTTTTTCCTTGATCTTCTTAGGGTACAGGCCTAGTAGGGAAATCAGTGGTTAAAAGGTATGCAGTGTATTAACTGATAAATTGCAGTGTTTAGAAACAGGGGAACAATTTACACAATAACAACAACATTACAAAGAAAAAGTTAAGAATTCTGATCAAAGCAAGGACCAGTCGTAATTTCAGAGGATTGATGGTGGTCTGTGCTGCTTACCTTCTGACATAAAACTAATAGAATGAAGATACAGAGGGAGACATACATTTTTGGACATGAACAATATAGTGTTTTGTTTTGTTTAACTACGTATATTTCTTGCAAGTGTTTCATTTTTCTTTTCTTTTCCTTTTTTGTCCAAACTGGAGATGGGTAGGAGATAAAATATATGCTTGGTAATACAAAAAATAAAATAGCAACAAGAAAATGACTTCCAGCTCTGTGAGTCTGTAAAAGACCCAGGGCAAACTTCCAAATAAAGAGGGAAAGTCCCATCAGCACCAGATTCTGATACTTGCAGCCACTGGGACAAGCCAAGGATGGTTTTTACTTGTATAACTGAAAATTTATTTTCTCAGAAATGAAAGCCAAATTTTGACAGAAGAAACATATCAAGATTTAAATCATTTTGCAATTTAAAATATATCTAGAGAACAGACCTTTGTTAGCAAAATGTGTTTTTACCCCCTCAACATATATTTTGGATTTTAAAGAGTTCTTCAGAGAATAGATTTAAATGTTGAATGATCCAAGTTGCAAATGTCCTGATAAGATATTTAGTGTTTTACAGATGACATACATCAAGGTCTTTGAACTTTGTGGCATTCATCAGTAATCAGTCATTGGCCATTGGTCTGGTAAGAACATCAGCAAATGAAGATGTCTCAGACTATTAGGTCTGAAAAATAAATATAGTATCATCGTTGCTATTTTCTTTTCCTTGCCCCTCATATAAAGTCAATTGTCAAGTTCTATTCATTGTATCATTGAAATTCATTTTTCTCTCTCATTCCTAATACCACCGCTATCACTTTAGCATAATCATCATTACTGTTTCACTTAGGATCACAGATGGAGAGTTCCAAGGGACTTTAGAATTCATCAAATCCATTTTCCCCAACCCTCCACATACTAAAGATGAGGAAACTGAGGCCCAGAGTGTTAAACAGCTAGTATTTGTCTGAGACTTGGACTGCTACAACTATTCACCCTCCCTATAAATTGAGTCATCTTTCTATTACTAGATTAATCCTCCTTATGAGTAAATCTCATCATGCCCATTTTTTGGCTCAAAAACCTTTAAAACGTCCTCTCACTAAATAAAGTTCTATCTCTTAGAAGTGAAAGAACTCTACACATTGGTACCACTCTACCTTGTCAGACTAATTTTCACCTCCCCCTTTCATGTGCACTTTGATCTAACCAAACTGTGCAACTGTTTCTCTGTACAGGTTTTAAGTGTCTTGCCCTGACACACTTTTCTGCCTTTATAACTTGCTCATTCTGTTGCCTACGCCTGCAACTCTCTCTTTATCTTTGATTATAATATCCCAGCCCTCCTTTTAAGTCAATACTCAAAAATCATCTCTTCCATAAAGTCATCCCTGACTACTCCCACTTCAGATCTTACATAATGTTGATTTATACCTCTCTTGCATATTTATCATATATTCTTTTGTGATTATACTGGCAGTTGTTTTTTGTGTTCCAACTTCCTGATAGAGAATAATCTCCATGAGGGCATGGGCTATGTTTTCCATAATTTTATTTTCTCAGAAATGCCAAATCTTGACAGAAGAAATATTCAATATTTAAATCGTTTTGCAATTTAAAATATGTCTAGGGAACAGACCCTTGTTAGCAAGATGTTTTCCCCCTCCTTAATGTATATTTTGAAATTTAAAGAGTTCTTTATAGAATATATTTAAATGTTGAATGATCTAAGTTACAAATGCCCCAATATGATATTTAGTGTTTTGTGGCTGACATACATCAAAGTCTTTGAACTTTGCAGCACTCATCAGAGAACAGTCATTGGTCACTAGTCTGGTGAAAACTCCAGCATCTAACACAACATGCTACATATAGGAGATAATAAATGTTTGTTACAGTTGAACTTAAGGTAAGACTGAGTGTGCTACCAGCCCTAACGCAGTGGCTACTTTCCATTCTAAACAATGAGAGATCTTACAGATAAATTGGATAGGTAAGGCTATCTCTGTTGCGTACTTCAGACTGATACACCAAAACACATCATTTCAGGCTTTGATGTAACTCTGAGTCTTTGATTTTTACTCTTTGTTTTGATGATTTACAGTTTTTATCTAGGACTTTGATTCCTTCTAGGCAATAATACTCTGACCAACTATTCCACTTCTACTGCTCATCTGTCGGATTTTTCCATCTCTTAGTATGGTATACAGACACATTTTTTACCTCTGGTCCTTTCTGGTCCTAGCTAACCTCATACTAATTTCTTCACTACATTTAGACCAAGCCCATTAATAGACAGTACACAGAGTGTAGCAAATTAAGAATCCTCTCTCTGTCCTTCTCCCCTTTTTAGTTCATAGACTTCTGACATTGCAGAGAAAATGTGGTCAATCTAGGCTTTGGAACAGGAGGATGGGACTTTTTAGGACTGAGCATGGAAGCTAAATAAGTAATACTAATAAGGGACATTTTGTATAGCAGTTTGCACCTTAATAACTGTTTTTGATTTGAACAAATATTTCATTTGATTTTCACAATAATGCTATGAGGTAGGCAATACAAGTATCATCATTCCTATTTTGTAAATGAGAAAACTGAGGTGGGGAGAGGTCAAGGAACTTGCCCAGGGTCACACAACTTACCAGTGGCAAGTCAAGGACTTGAACATAAGAGAACTGCAACTCAAATGATAAGGGAAATCACAGGGATGAGGGAGTAGAGAATGAGGGTGAGATAGGAAGGGAAGGATCACCACTGACTGGACTGCAATCAAGGAAGACAACATGGAGGAGACAGTACTCAGAAGAAATGAATTTTTTTCCATTAAATTGCCTAATAGAGATCATATGAGGCATCTCCTTTAAGATGTAGACAAAAGTCATCAGTAATTACATATATAAATTATTGCTTTTCAAGTGCTTGAAAACAAATTGTCTTCTATCCTTTCATCATCTCTCTTGAATTCTCTTTATAGAACAAGCTTCACTGATCTAAAAGAAAGGGCTTACTAAGCAAAGGTAAACTTGTGCTCAGTCCTCATGTAAATTATCACAAATTACCCTGCTTGAATTAATGAGGTTTTGCTGTCATTCTCTTCCTGGGGCTCTTCAAATTGAATAATGCCTTAGATTGATCTCTACCCCTGTCAAGTCAAAGCTGGTCAAATTATTATCTAGCTTGCTGCAGTCTCAAATTTAGTATTTCCTGATACAAATATGCCAACAGTTATGAAAGTAAATCTTTATTCTCTGGTTGTTTGTAATTTTGTCTATTTCAGATATAGCGCAATGCCCTCAGCATTTTGGTTACTTAATATGGACAGGATATATAACTACACCATGGGAAGGGATTTTCACATCAATGAGAATATAGATCCATTGGTGTATTGAGATACGAGAAGAATGAAAGCATGTTTAATAAATCCAAAGATCTTAGAATGCTTCTTTCTTTAGTGGAAAACATCATAGATGTTACAGATCCATATTGTATATAATTATATAATAAATTGATATAAAATAATGAATATGTTGGTGTTCAGTCATTCAGTTGTGTCCGATCCTTCATGACCCTGTAGACCATAACACAGCAATGCTGTCCATGGGGTTTTCTTGGTAAAGATACTAGAGGAATTTGCCATTTCCTTCACCAGTAGATTATGACAAACAGAAGTTAAACAATTTGCCACGAGTCATAGAACTAGCATGTGTTTGAGGCTGGATTTGAACTCGTCTTTCTGACTCTAAGATCAATGCTCTATCCACTGAGCCACCTAACTGACTCATAATGTACACACATGTATGCAACCATATGTGTCCACATACACTGTAGTGAATAGTCTGCCTAGGAAGATCTGGGTTCAAGTTCCATCTTTGATACATACTATGTGACCTAGGTAGTCACTTAGCTTAATACAAGCAACTATTTAAGATTATTAGTTTCAAAGTAGGTGGCAGCCTGCATTTGTAGAAGTTTCCTTACCAGACAGTTCTCTATACCAGTTAAATAACATAAACTAGTTCCAGCCAGGTAGCACACGGGATAGTGTGTTGGTCCTATAGTCAGGAAGCCCCAAATTCTAATCTAACCTCAAATATTTATTATCTGTGTGAATCTGGGCTAGTCACTTAATCTTTATCTGCTTCGGTTTCAACTGCAAAACGAAGATTATGGTACCACCTACTATACAGGATTATTTTGAGAATCAAATAAAATAACTGCTTAGCATAGTGCCTAACACATAATAGGTACTTAATAAATAGCTGTTTCATTCCTTTCTTCTTATCTCTATGACTATTATCCATCTCACTCTCTCTTTCTCTCTCTCTCTCTCTCTCTCTCTCTCTCTATATATATATATATATATATATGTATAAGATAAATACAATCATATGTGATATAATAGCATATCTATACTATTATAGCATATATATTTTATATATTAGACAGATAAATGCACATTGACAGTTACATAATCAAGATTTTCTTATACCTACGAAGTCACAGAGGTGATATACAATATGTAGACTCTAGTATGACTTGATTCAGCGAACCTCTTATCTGTAAATAGGACCTATGATTCCACTGGTATGGGAAACTTGATGAGGGAACACCCTCTACTAATGCAAGTCAGCACCTTCTCTGCCTTAAAGAATTACCCCAGGAGCACTAAGAGGTTCAGTGACTTTCCCAAGGTCACTTAGGCTGGGTCTCAGGTAGGATTGGAACTTGGGTCTACATTTCATCTCCATCCATTAGGCCACAATTCCTGTCTGAATACTGGTCATTTAAAATATAAAAACATATGCTTCCCAAAAGTCATGGAGAGTATCCTGCTCAAATTCCAAATAAGAGGAGATTTCACAATAAATGGTAAAATATGGCAGTCCAAATAGTTTTGTTTCTGGATGATTATGTGCTGATGATATTGTGCTCTAAAACACTACACAGCCTTCCTGGTGGGTTTTGCTTTGTTGTTTGTTTTGACCATTCCAAAGAATGTCTGGTAAGACCTATAAGGGGAAAAGCCCATGTGGTTGAAGTATACATACAGTTTAGATTATGATGTAAAGTTGGATGAGTACCTCACGGAAATAGTTTGTCTATACTCTTCTCTAGAGTAGGCCTGCAGCTGGGCAATGGACTGGTCCCTGAATGAAATATTGAGGAAGGGAGAAAGGAAGATTGAATTTTGAGTTAATCCAAGATGCTCCCAGCCATCAAAGTACAAAAATCTTTTTAATGCAAAGTCTTCCTGATGTTTCACATTTTATTTGTTGTCCCCATTGCCTAGCATTATTCATAGCACACAGTAGGCACATAACAAATTGTTATTGAATTTGAATTGGAAACAGAAAGAGGGAAAGGGATAGAAGAGATAAAGAGATATTCTCTTTGCTAAATTCTCAAGCTAAGACCACAGATTATTAAGGCTACAGGACTAGAAGCAAATGTTCTAATTTATTTAGTGTAATCAGAGGATTGACATGAGGTGGACATTTTGGAATTTGCTTCATGTACTAAGATTTTTGAAAGATATTGAATCTCTTTTTTAAAACTCCATGCAATCAATTTGCTCTAAGAACATTATTTAAATTTCAGTAGAAATAAAGTGTTATGAGAGATAAAATAAGGGAAATCATAAAGAAGTCATATTTGTAAGATCTGTTACTAAAGCTTTTCTTTTCTCTATCAAATTCACAGACAGAAGGTAATATTTCACACTATGCAAGCATTTCATCTCCTAGGGGACAAATATGCTACAGGCCCATAATGTGTGTTTGTGTGTGTGTGTCTGTGTGTGAAAGAGAAGGATGCATATTTGTCATTTCTTCCCCAAAATATATCATCTTTTTTGTATTCTTAGAAGATGCTTTTTAATATGTTGCAACCTGATTTCTATTCCAAATGAACCAAGTAAGCTAAAAATTTGGTGAAATTATACACTTTCTACTAAATCCAGAATTTAGCATTTATGTGGATTTCTGTTTTAAAAAATTTCATTACATTTTTAGGAGTTGATATTCAATTAGCCACAAGTAGCTGTAGACTACTATGAAAATTAACATGTGCCATTAATCTATCTTCCATGTTACTACCAAAATTGAAGTGTATAAATATGTCACAAAATACTCTTGTTGCTCACTCTCCTAACAGTCATGCTTGCCATATATCTTGCTCAAGAAGTCAGCTTGATGCTTAGATCAGGAGGGAAACAAGGGTCTTTACAAACCTTGTCTTAACAGGTCGAACAGCAAACAGAGCTCAGATCCCCAGATACAATGAGCAGTTTGAGCTCCAGATGTTCCCGATTATATTTTGAGCTCACAAGACAGACAGACTTCATCTCATATACTCCAGAGCAGATTCTCAAATGGCACAATAAAGCATTCCTTAGTCAGATGATGACATTTCAGCTCTCCCTCCCCCGTCTCTACAGGAGGGAAAATGTTTCTAGAGATAATTATTTTTCAAAAGAGTGAACTTCTGAGAAAAACAAGTAAGTTCTATTGAGTGATAAACAGTATTCGGGTGGGGAAATGGGTTTCTAGTTGTCTTTTGTCAATATCAGGATATTTCACTTGGTAGTTAAATATTTTGTAGAACTCCTGGGATTCCAGTGCTCAGGTGCAAGATAATATGGCTTGACTTGGCAATGGAGGAAGAGTCTGTGAATGCTTCATTGATATGTTACACTTCATTACAAGAAAAATCTTCACATTTATATAGTGATCTTCACTGCTTAGTGTTGCTAAAATGCTTTAAGGGATGGAAATAGCTGTTAAGAAGGAAAGGCCTTGGCAGTTCCAAAGAAGTGAGGGTAATTTTTTTTTACATCATGTGACACATCAAAACACTTAGAATGAGTGAATAAATGAAAAAATATTTATTAAACACTTACAATGTGAGAAGCACTATGTTAGACGCTGGGAAAACAAAGACAAGGAAATAAGATCATTTCTGACTTCTCGAGCTTGCATTCTAATGGAGGGAAGAAAATACACAAAGGGCAGCTAAAAAACTTAAATAAGGTAAAAGTGTATCTTACTCTCTCTCATCATGTCTTTCTTAGGAGGTTCATACCAGCTCCTTAAAGAAATGATCTTAGCATACTTCCCCTTTTGGAAACCATTCTTATGTTCCTCAAAGATTCCTTGAATAAATGAATGGAATGGAAGGAACGATAAGTTTCTGTATCCTTGTCCAGAGAAGAAGCCATTGTATCATGTGGATTCAGGTCAGAGTTCCCTCTCTCAGCTCAAAGATGTAAAATCAAGAAGTCATACTAGGAGCTTCCTGAGTTCCTATACAATTCCAAAAGTCACTAGGCATGGAATCCAGAAACCTTCCATAAGCCTCAACAATTATCAAATGTCCACAATGTGCAAAGCATGAAGGGAAGTATAGGGGTAGAAGCACAGGAAATAAAGGGTAGGCCGTGGGCTCAAGAAGAACTGCGTTTAAATCCTGTCTCCGATTCATGTGTGACCATTTGAAAGTCACCTAACTTCTCAGTGGCCAAAAGGTAAACAAGAGCTGCTGTAGAAAGCTTTCTACACTATGAATCCCTTCAAATGTGTACACAGGTTTCTGATCTCTGACAATGGAGATCACAACAGAGTCTTGCTTACCTATCCTATACAACTCATCTCCCCCCAGGTTCACCACAGGAGATCCACCTGAGAAGCTGGAAGCTTTCATCAATGCCTCCTGACATTGCAAGGATATTATACAGTGATTGCAAGGATAGCCAGGTTATCCACCTGTCATCATTTACCCTCATTATGTGACCAGTCTGTCATTTTTCTATCATATGGTTCTTCGATCACATCTTTTACCCTTTTTCCGCATCATATTTATTATTTACTATAATTTGCACCTTCTCAGATACTATATGTTGCAGCCTGATCATTCACCATAAGTCTTCTATTGTTCTCTGTGTGGAATTTATTTTCAATTCTTCAGAGACTATTATGCTGCTTGTCTCACAGCCAAAAAACACCTGTGTTAGAGTTCCTATGCTAATGAAACCACAGGTCCAGGCCCCCCCAAAAAGTGCACAGAACTGTGCGAGACTCTAGAGATACAAAGACATTCTTCAGAGGTCTTCAAGCTGAGAATGGATGACCACCTGAACACTTTTCAAATATAATATCATGGAGATTTCTTTCATTTATGGGTTGGACTAGATGGCCACTGGAGAGCAACATAAATGAATCAGTCTCCACTCTCAATGACCTTACACTTTAGGACTTTTTCAGAAATGGTGCAAATAGGTTCTGGCAGCACGTGGCTCTGATTCTCTCTAGGACACTATCATAGAGGAGGGGGCTGCTCACCAGCGGGCGGGAGGGGCGAGGAGAGGTGATGAGTCCCACAGTGTGTACCCAGCAGGTCTCCAGGACCTGGGCCCACCCCCTTGGCTCCTGCCTAACTCACTCTGCTTGCTGCTCTCTCGTGGAGAACAGGTAACCAGGATGGAGCAGGTGCCACTGCGACCATGAGGCTGCCCACTTTATAGGTGAACCAGGAGTTGGAAAGACCACGCTTGCATCACGAACAGGACTAGCATACATTAATGTGGGTGAATTAGGACACAGACAGTTACATGATGACTTTGATGAAGATTGTGAACATCCCATTTCGGTTGAAGACAGAGTACTTGATGAGTTAGAAAACAAAATGAAAGACGATGGGAGTGATTATTGATTACCGTGGCTGTGACTTCTCTGAACGATGGTTTCCTATCATTTTTATGCTTCCAACAGATAATTCTGTATTATATACAAGACTTGAAAAAGGGATACAGTGTAAAGAAACTACAGGACAATATTCAGTGTGAAATTTTCCAAATTCTTTATGAAGAGGCTATGACCTCCAACAACCATGAAATAGTACACCGGTTTCCCAGCACTGTACCAGAAGAACTAAAGAATAATTTAGATCAGATAATGAAATGAATTGAGCAGTGGATCAAAGATAATATCTGAACCTTGAGAGAAAAGCATGGACTTTCAAGGTTTTCCCTATGATGGTTAAAGATTTTCTTGGTTTTCTCCTTCCCCATGCAGTAAAAATTAAGACAACATACACCAAATTATACTGTCCAGGATTGTGTTAAAGAAGTAGCAGGTGGACTATATATAAAGTTGTTATGACTAAATTAATTTTTTCTGTATGAGAAAACTGAAAACCTCCAAATACAATGAATAAGATATTAAGGACTTAAAATATCCAGCATTCTCAGTTATTCTGGTTAACTGCTAAAGAATAAGCAAACTTGAGAAAGTAGGTGGAAATCTAATACTTGACTTGAAAAAGAAAATGAAGGCTAGGAAGAACTGCTGACTTATAAATAAAAGAGTTGAAGGATAAAGATACAAACATTACATTGTATTCTATTGGTAGTGAAAAAAAGAAATGCAAATAAGGTCAGCTAATTGAGCTGGTTATTTGGGTACTAATTGGACCTTAATTCCTTTTTAAATTTTTTTTTATTTTTATAAATTTATTTATTTAACTTTTTACATTCATTTTCACAAGATTTTGGGTTCCAAAATTTTCTCCCCATTTG
>CM053770.1:378010638-378084899 GCA_028658325.1 Potorous gilbertii | reverse complement strand
GTTTCTCAGAAAGGCATTAGCCTCCATCTGTGCCATTCTAATTTTGAGAGAACTATTTTCTTCAGTGAGCTTTTGCACCTCTTTTTCCACTTGGCTAATTCTGCTTTTGAAAGCATTCTTCTCCTCACTGGCTTTTTGAACCTCTTTTGCCAATTGAATTAGCCTATTTTTCAAAGTGTTATTTTCTTCAGCATTTTTTTGGGTCTCCTTTATTAAGGTATTGACTCGATTTTCATGCTTTTCTTGCATCTCTCTCATTTCTTTTTCCAGTTTTTCTTCCACCTGTCTAACTTGATTTTCAAAATTCTTTTTGAGCTCTTTCATGGCCTGAGGCCATGTGATATCTATTTCAGATGTCTGGGATACAGAGGCCTTGACTCCTATGTCTTTACCTGATGGTAAGCATTGTTCTTCTTCGTCAGAGAGGAACGGCGCAATCATCTGTTCCCCAAGAAAATAACCTTCTATGGTCTTATTTTTTTTCCCTGAGTCCCAGAGACACCCCACTCCTCTCTCAGCCCGTCTCTCTCACTGACCTCTGTGTCTGTAGGTGGAGGGAACTTCACGGCCGCTGGAGATTCTGTCCCTGAAGCCTGCTCAGATCTGCTCGCTCCTCTCAGTGCTGCGAGGCCAGGGCAGGGGAGGGCTCCACTCCTGTCAGGTGCATGATGGACATTTGGGATCAGTTTTTCTGGGCTCTCTGGAACGGAAATCTCCTTCAATGTATTGCTGTGTGGCTTCCACTGTTCCAGAATTTGTTGGGAGTTCTTTTTACAGGAAATTCATAGGCTGTGGGTTAGGAGCTAGCATATGTGAGTCCTTCTACTCCTCCATCTTGGCTCCGCGCCCCTGGACCTTAATTCTATGATCAATAAACTATATTAGATGAGGTCTAGTGTCCCTTCACTTCTAGAACCAGATGATTCTATGGTTTGAAGAGGCTTGAGTCACCAGTGCATTAACAAGACCTGCCAAAACTTTGACTTTACAACTGACTGTCTCAGAACCAAGAGCACTGGCTCCTACCTGGAATCAATACAGTAACAAAGTATGTATTACTCATCAACTCCATAGCTTGGTCAGAGCTCCCCAGTAATATTTAAGTGCCTTAAGTGCTCTGTGATAAAATCACAGAGAATAGGGATTTCTTTTGTCTCCCTCAACACTGTCTGTTTTCATATCTTCTATTATATGTGCATAAAAAGAGACAAGGGGTTAGGGCAGATGGCTTTTTACTCTACCAGCCTGTGAGTGACACTGGCATATACCTCCTTGAAGTCTAATCTATGCAGAAGCACAGTTATAGCTCTCCTGAGCCTTGCATGAATTCCAGATGCCTTAATCTTGGTCCTAAGAAGTCTTTGCTAACAAGAAAAGGAAAACACTTGGGATATATAGCTAATGGTATAATAGAATCAGAAATAGGAAGCACTTTTCCACAGTATTAAGGTACTGTATAATCTAGATGTTATATTGGATTCATAACATCATCTAAAATATACCAAAATTTGTCTTTGTGTGCCTCACTCCAACCCCATCCTCAATTAGGAAGTATCAATTTCAAAATCTAAACTCACCAGGTCTTAACCTAGTTGTATGATAGACAGAATGTTTACAATGTACTGTCCAAGACTACAGAGATAAAGAAGGCACCTGATAAAGAAGGCAGCATGAGATAGGGTAATGAATAGAATTCAGAAGACCTGAGTTCAAGTCTCTATTCTACTAATTAGCATTAGATATTGGCCAAACAAATTAATCCCTCTAGAATTCAACTAGGTGATTTCTTAGTTCCCATTCATTTCTAGGTTCTGTGACAACTTTCAATTACCCATGAGAACAGAGAATAAAAATAAGAAGAACAAGTTGAAAACAAAAGTAACTAAGAGAAAATACTTTACCCATAAATTTGTCCCTTTCTTCAACCTGTTGAAAACTAACCAAATTGACTCAGTTAATAGTAACCAGCTATCCCTTGAGGGATTATAGGTACTGGAATACGTTGGGTATGAGAAATGGAAGGAATAAGTGATAATTAAATTGAGCAAACTTTTATTAAGGAACTCCTGTGTGTGGAGCCAATGGGAGGTGTTAGGAGAGTTACAAAGCTTAGATGACATAGTTTCTTCAAAGAGTATGACCCTTAGTGGATGGCTATGTCTTGAACAATCAATCCTTAAATAATGAAGTAGTAGGGTTTGAATTTTGTTTTTCTAAATCGTTAAAAGGCATGAGATAGAAATGAAAAGTTTCAAAATGAGAAATCCCTCTGTTAACTTGGACTTGAAGCGGATTTAATCTTTTAAAAGCATCTTAGTGGTTGCCAGTTGTGGTGTTTGTGGGTTCAGGACAATTATTACCACTGGGGGCAGGAAACTTTTTTGTTTGTTTATTTCAACTATTACTCAGCCTCAACCAACCATTTTGCTAATGTGTGACCTTGGTTACTAAGAGGATGATATAAGATAGGGTGAATGGATTAGGGCAATTTCCATGTAATTGACAGATTTTTTTCCTAAAAATAGATGTTTGACCTTTTTTTTATCCTTTTTTTTTTTTACATGAGACTGTACAGATACTACCTACATGAGGCCTTTCTCAATTCTCCCAGGTATCAACACTCTCCATCCAAAGATAATTCTGTCTTCTTCTATATACCTTGTGTACATGTCATCTTCAAGTAAAACTTGAGCTTCTTGCAAGGAAATCTTCTGTTTTTGTCATTGTCTCCCCAGGGTCTATCGCAATAACTTCCACATAATAGGAGCTTAATAAAAGGTACATCCTTATCATTTCCATGTTTTTTTTTCAAATCATAGTTTATAATTGGTTGAATAAAATCACCCTCAAAGGGCACCAGAATGTTACGGGTTTTTTGTTTTTGTAAAAAAGTATTGACTAAAAAATGTCAATTTGTTTGATATATTCTAAATTTGCATTGACCAAATCTAGCTTCTGAATCAGAAGACCTACACTTGCAAATTTGGCCTCTGCTGCTTGCCATCTTTGTGTGCATGGGACCTCAATTTATTTGTCTCTAAGATGAGAATTTGGGATGAAAGACCATTCCAACTCTAAATGTATGAACCTGTGATCCCTAAGATTTAAACTAAGGTGGCCATGAAAGATTCATGCCACTTAGGCAGCCAGATGACATAGTTAAGAGAGTGCTGGGCCTAGAGACAGGAAGACCTGAGTTCAAATTTGATCTCAGACACCTACTAACTGAGTGACCCTGGGCAAGTCACTTAACTTCTGCCTCAGTTTCTTTAGTTGTAAAGTATGCATGGTAATGGTATCTGTTTCCAGGGTTGTTGTGAAGACAAAATGAGATAAAATTTGTAAAAATCCTTAGTAAAGTTCCTGGCAGACAGTAGGGCATAATAAATGCTTGTTTCCTTCCTACATTCCACTTTTAGGCAGGCACTTACTCAGAAAACCCTGGAAAACCTACATTGATTCTAGGACATTCCTGCCAAGTTCTGATCTACTCATTTGGCCTGTTATAAGCTAGTTTCTTCAATTTCTTTCCTAAAAGGAGTATCAGGACCCCAAGGGAGGTTTTAGAACTGACTCATCATCTCTGGGCCCCTTGTGGATGCCTAAAACTAGACGAGATCTTTAGGCAACTGAGTAAAGTTTTAGGGCAAGGTGTAGGGGACTCTAGAAGTCTCAAATACATCTGAATGACATGCCCATTTGATCATATGGTTTCTCTTCTTCCTGTCTGCCAAACATTACATGGGTTTGTATCATGTTGTAGCAGGAAGTATGCCCTGAGATTTTGGTTCCTCTTGGGTACAGAAATATTCCAGAACTTATGCGATTAGACCTTAGGAACTGATTTAACGTTTCAATTTAATAACATCAGATGTTTCAAGTTAATTCTGATCAATACTTTTCCTTATTGATTGCCATAAATCAATCAGCTACTGATTGCACACCTACTTTATTCCAAATAAGGGGACCCCAAAGTAGAACACTGATAATCTGATCCTAGTTTTTCCTTTTCAGAAAAGATTGATTTCTGCGGAGTGATGTGCCATTATTACTTCATTCTCTTTTCAATAAAATGAGGAGACAGCATTTTATTGGGTCTTTTATGCAGTTGCATGCTTACAAATCAATAGTAGGGCCCATCATTTCTAACTTTAAGGGCTACTACTGGGTTTGGTATCTGTATTATTTTCTTTGATCTTATATTTGTTTTCCATGTGTTTAAAGTGCTAATGACATTCATTGCTTTGGAGATTTATCGGATTAACACCACTATAACAGTTTATGGTGTTACATTTTACAAGATTCACTTAATATAATTTTAATTATCACTGAAAAATGGTTTGTAGTTATAAAAGTGCTTTAAAAAAATGATAAGCTAAACCCATCCTAAATTAAAAGCTGGGGTTTGTGCCTATTAATAATAATTTTGTGAAATGAGAATATCACATGGTACAGCAGCTCAAAGATGAAATATTCATATTCCAAATAACAAAAATATATTGAGAAAAATAAAACTGCCAAAGGAAATGGATTCTTTGGGGTAATCCTATACTTTTAGAACTGGGTGGCAAATCATTAAAATGAAAGTTAAGGGCTATTAACAATGCTATTTTGGGGAAGAATATATATAAACCAAGGATGAAGCCTGATATCCATCCCATCACCCATGTAGTCAGTCCCTCAAATAATGAGATGGTGATTTACGATTGGTCAGTGATCATTCTTGCTTAATATTATAACTAAGAAAGCACCAGTTGCAAAAAGACACTAAATGCATGGAAGAAAAATTTCAAAAGATTGGAGGAATGTATGAATGGCATTGCCAAGGACTACACAAATATAATATCCCTATGATACAGTAGCATGGTTTTTCAGGATATTTTTAAAAATAAGAAAACAGATCTTTGTTCATGAATAAATAAGAGGGGATGTGATTTAATGGGAAGAACATTAGATTTGGAATGAGAGGGCCTGGGTCTGAATCCCAGCACTACTGCTTATTCCTTTTGGGATCTTATGTGAGTTGCATAACCTGTTGTATTGACAATGCATTTTTGCTTATTTTTAATGTAATTTTGCTTCTTAATGGGAATCTCTTTCCCATCCATCAATAGGCCCATGTGACCAGCTTAAGTCACATGGAAGCATGAGTCACATAAGTTTAAGTCACATGGAACAGGCAAGGGTGGAGCAGGAAGAGGCAGAGCTAGAGCAGAGCTGAGAGGAAGTTGGTCAGTGAGCAGTCAGAGCTGGGAAAGGCAGCTGGCTAGTGTGAGTGAGAGAGCTTGTTTGTGATTTTTGTTTTTTGTTTTTTTTTTAGAGGAACAATATTTTTATTTTTCTTGGATACTTTGTCTCTTATTTTTTTAATAGTTTTGTTTATTTATTTTTAGATTTAGACATTTCTACAAAATTTTGAGTTCCAATTTTTCTCCCCATCTCTCCCCTTGCCCCTCCCCATAAGATCTTGCATTCTGATTACCCCTTCCCTCAATGTGCCCTCCCTTCTATCACACTCCACCCTTCCCTTATCCCCATATTCTCTCTTTTCTTGCAGGGCAAGATGGATCTTTATACTCCATTACCTGTATTTCTTATTTCCCAGTTACATGCAACAATTCTCAACATTCGTTTCTAATACTTTGAATTCCAACTTCTCTCCCTCCCTTCTTCCCCATCCATCCCCACTGAGAAGGCAAGCAATTCAATACAGGCTATATATGTGTCATTTTGCAAAAGATTCCGTAATAGTCATGGTGTGTAAGACAAACTATATTGCCCTCCATCTTACCTGTCCTCCCCTTTTTTTTTCTATTCTCTAATTTGACCTTGTCCCTTCCCAAAAGTGTTTACTTCTAGTTACTCCCTTCTCCCATTTGCCCTCCCTTCTATTATCCCCCTCATCCCACTTGTCCCCTTCTCCCCTACTTTCCTGTAGTGTAAGATTAATTTTCATACCAAATTTAGTGAGCATGTTATTCCCTCCTTAAACCATATGTGAAGAGTAAGCTTCACTTTTCCCCTCTCACCTCCTCCCTTTTCTCCTCCATTGAACAAGATTTTTCTTATCTCTTTTATGAGTGATAGCCTGCCCCATTCCATTTCTTCCTTTCTCCTCCCAATATTTTCCTCTCTCACCCCTTAATTTAATTTTATTTTTTTATGGATATCATCTCTTCTGATTCAACTCAACCTGTACTCTCTGTCTGTGTATGTGTGTGTGTGTGTGTGTTTGTGTGCCCTCCAACTACCTAAATACTGACAAAAATCTCAAGAGTTACAAATATTATCTTGCCATGTGGGAAAGTAAACAATTCAGCTTTACAAAGTCCTTCATGATTTCTCTTTCTTGTTTACCTTTCCATGTTTCTCTTGATTCTTGTGTTTGAAAGTCAAATTTTCTATTCAGCTATGGTCTTTTCACCATAAATGTTTGAAAGTCCTCTATATCATTAAATGACCATTTTTTCCTTTGCAGTATTACTCAGTTTTTCTGGGTAGGTGAGTCTTGGTTTTAATCCCAGTTTTTTTGATTTCTGGAATACCCTATTCCAAGACCTTCAATCCCTTAATGTAGAAGCTGCCAGATCCTGTGTTATCCTGATTGTATTTCCACAGTACTCAAATTGCTTCTTTCTAGATGCTTGCAATATTTCCTCCTTGACCTAGGAACTCTTAAATTTGGCCACAATATTCCTAGGAGTTTCTCTTTTTGGTTATCTTTTAGGAGGTGATTGGTGAATTCTTTCAATATTTATTTTGCCCTCTGGTTCTAGAATATCGGGGCAGTTTTCCTTGATAATTTCATGAAAGATGGTATCTAGTCCCTTTTTTTGATCATGGCTTTCAGGTAGTCCCATAATTTTTAAATTGTTTCTCCTGGATCTATTTTCCAGTTGTTTTTCCAATGAGATGCTTCACATTATCTTCTATTTTTTCAATATTTTGATTTTGTTTTGGAATTTTCTTGATTTATCATATAGTCATTAGCTTCCCTGAACTCCACTCTCATTTTTAAAGAACTATTTTGTTGTGAGCTTTTGAACCTCCTTTTCCATTTGGCTAATTCCGTTTTTTTTTAAAGCTTTTTTCTCCTCATTAACTTTTTGGACCTCTTTTTCCAATTGAATTAGCCTATTTTTAAAGGTGTTATTTTCCTCAGTATTTTTTTGGTTCTCATTTGGCAAGCTGCTTACTTGCTTTTCAAGCTCTTCTATGGCTTGAGCCCATTTCATATTCATTTTGGAGGTACTGGAGGCAGAAGCCTTGACTTCCTCTGACAGTATGCATTGTTCTTCCTCATACAAAAGGATGGAAGGAGATACCTGTTCACCAAGAAAGTAACTTTCTATGGTCTCATTTTTTCCCCTTTTTTGGTCATTTTACCAGTCAATTACTTGACTTATAAATCCTTTGGCAAGAGGAGGGTCTTAGTGCTCCTCCTCCCCCCCATGACTGTGCTCAGGGCTGAGGTTCAGATCCCCCAGAGGCTTTAAGCTGAGCTGCCTGGATAATGGACCCAGGCTGCTTCCACAGCCACAGTAGCTGCCCACCACCCACTGCTGCTGCTGCCACCATCTCTGCTACCACCTAGGGCCAGTGTTGGGAGGACCCCACTCCCCTCTCACCCTATTTGAAAAGCCTTCCCACACTGACCTTTGAAGCTTTCTTTGTGACTTGTGGGTTGAGGGATCTAGGACCCTCCCTGCTGGGAATTCCGACCCAGAGGCCTGTGTGGCTCCTGTTCCTCCCTGTGCTAGGTGACCAGGGCTGGGCTCCACTCCACTCCATACAGCATCCTGTGGGACAGACCTTTCCTGTAGGCCTTTCGTGTTACCTTTGGCTGGAAATCTCTTTTACTCTGTCGTTTTGTAGCTTCTGATGCTCTAGAATTTGTTGGGAATCATTTTTTACAGGTATTTTGTGGGCTGTGGGGGAAGCACTAGAGTATATATATCTTTCTACTCCACCATCTTGGCTTTGCCCTCTGTGATTTGTTTAATGGAACTGGTTTGTGGGAAGGCTTGGGGGTGGCATTGCCCTCTATATTGTTATTGTATATAGATTTCTTTGTTACTATGATGGATTTGGTTTTCTGGTGTTGGGATTTGGCTTTCTAGTGTCTGTATAAATGTTTTGGTTCTGTCTTCCATGTGGAGAGTCTGTTGTATTTCATGATTCAGAATTGTAGTAGCTTATTCATGGCTGCTTTAAGTACTGCGACTAATGCATTGTCACTACACCTGTGGAGGCCTTGTTTTCCTCATCTGAAAAATGGCATTTCTGTGTGAGCAGGGACAAGATGACATCTAATAGAAGCTCTTTGTCCTATGAGCCTATATTCCTACCAAACCACTCTTCTTCCTGTGTTTCTTACATGGCCCTCTCTCCAACTCTATGCCTTTGCTCACACTGTCTCCACTTATTGGGACCTCCCTTCAAGATCCTTCAGCCACACTTATAAATGGGACCAATGGTGCAATGGGATGGATTAGAATCAGGAATCTAGGTGCACAGCTGAGTGAAGGCCAGGCATTGGAACAGTAATAGCCAGAGGTTTATCTGAGGGGCAGTCAAGCATGGACATGAGTCCAAAAGTTACCAAAGTAGCATCTACCAGGAAAACAGATAAGTAGCATGTAACAACCACTAACCAAAGGCAAAAAAAGAATCCAAGTACTAAGATATTTCTTCAAGTAGGTAGAGGGAGAGAAATAAGTAGATCTAGTTATAGGAAGAACAGCATTCAGAAGGAAAGAAACTTAATTCCTGGTGGTCATAGGGTTTGGTGGCTAGGGGAGGAGTTGAATTCCTTTTTAGGGTAAGAACCCTATAACTTGGGAACTAGGGTGCAAAGGTCAGAGTAGGACTAGAAATCTGATTGACTTGACATTGAATTATTGAACAAACATTCCTAATATTTCCCCACCTGGGGATAATACCACACCCAGAATCACCCTAAGTGTACAGATGGGGATTAAATAGGTGTACTTTCAAAGGCTGGATGGCAGTTAGAGTCAAAGAAGTCATTGTACTTAGGTTTTCATAATGACTCTCTCTTCTAGATTATTGTGCCGCATTATTTCCCTCTATTTTTTACAGTTGTATAACAACTATGGCCCCTCAAGTTGACCTCTTTCACATTTACAACCAGATTCAGGATACTGTTAGAATGCTATTCTCTTTAAATTCATGGCTTGAAAGCTCCACTGATGCTGATTTTATCAGACCAAGCCAAATGACTATGAATCCAAAGCAAAGGTATTTAACAAAAAAGAATCACAAAGCAATAACTGGAAATGAATCACATATTAAATGTTCTTGGCACCCCTTCCTAAATGACTGCCATCCTGACTAGCATCTCTTACAGAGCATTAATCTTGGTTCCTGATTAAGCACTTTGTTCCACCAGTCCAACTGTAGGGATGCACATTGGTTACTCATTGAAAGGTGCTAGGAAAACCTACTATAGGAATAAGGAATGATGGACTTCTCAGTATTGTACTTTGGACTAGTTAACAACCCAAAACTCATTTCTTGGTATGGCATCTAAACATGGAAATCCAGGCCAGCAGCTCTTGTCATCAACATCAAAGTTTGGAAGGAATATTGGAGCTCAGGATACAGCTGCCATTTTCTTCCTAGCTTACCACTGTTCACTTCTCTAATCCTGAATTATTTCTTCAATGAGGTTTTCCCCATAGCTTTTAAAAACCTCTTACGATTGTATGCTCCTTACACAATGGTCTGGGGTGGGGGGTGTATAGTTTTAAAGAGAATGTGGAATCCCTGACTAGACATGAGCACCTAGTATAAAACTTGTTGGAAACAAGGAGTTTTTTTATTATGACTTTGTATTTCCACATCTTGCTAAGTGTCCTACACATAGAAAATACTCAATAAACACTGTTTTTGTTGATAAAAATATAAGAGAAGTGCAAGGAGGAGGGAATGAGGGAGAAGTAAGCAATATCCACTTGGATAATCTATTTCTGTAACTCTCAAATTTGTTGTGGTATCATTTCAATTAGCCAATTTGAGGTTTTCTTGGCAAAGATACAGGAGTGGTTTGCCATATCCTTCTCCAGCTCATTTTACCGATGAGGAAATTGAGGCAAACAGGTTCAATACTTGTCCATGTTCCACAATTAGTAAGTGTCTGAGGCCAGATTTTAACTCAGGAAGAGGAATCTTACTGACTTCAGACCCAGTACTCTATCCACTGTGCCATCTAATATAAGACCAGTCAAATAACTTAAAGAAGCATTTTTAATTTAAGTAGCTATGTGGAACAGAGTATAGAGTGCCAAACCTGGAGTCACAAAGACTCATCTTCCTAAATTCAAATCTGGCCTCAGGTACTTACTAGCTGTGTGACCCTGGGAGAGTCACTTAACCCTGTTTGCCTCCGTTTCCTCATCAGTAAAATGAGCTAGGGAAAGAAACTGCAAATCACTCCAGTATCTTTGACAAGAAACCCCCAATAGAGTCACAAAGAGTTGGACAAGCTTGAATAAAATTTTTAATTAAGCTTCAGAATTTGGTAGTTCTTCAGAATTTACAAATAAATAAATAAACAAGCAAACCATTATTCAGATTAATGGAAGGAGTTCTGTAGTTCTCACTACTTCATTCTTTTAAGAATGCCAAAAAATCTGACAGTCAAATATAAGACTCATTAAGGTTAAATTGTTTATATATTCCTGCATGGGAAGAAGATATATGTAACCTCTAAGAATTTTATTACCATTAAGACAGAAGGAGCCTACTTAGATGCTATGCATGTGAGATTATTATGCTGAGATGATCTCAAAAGAAAAATGGAAGGGTGAGGAAGACAGGTGCATTGGGAGGAGGGGGATGGGAGAGGAAGAAGAGAGAAAATTATCTTACATAAAATGGGCATGTAAGGTAGAGGTTTTACAATGGAGGAGAAAACACAGTTGGGGTGGGGTGAGGAGGGCAATGCTAAAGCCTTTATCTCATCTGACCTGATTCAGAGAGAAAAATATATAATACACAGAGTTCGGCATAGATATTCATTTTATCCAACAGGGAAATAAGATAAGAAAGGGCTAAGATAAAGGGAGGAGATAAGATGAAGGATAGATAAATGGACGCAGTGGTCACAAGCAAAATAGATTTTTGAAAAATTTTAACATTTTATTTTTTCCCAATTAGATATAAAAATAAGCTTAAGCCTCATTTCTAACAATTTTGGCTTCCTGATTCTCTTCTACTCTCTCTCTCCTCTTTCATCATTGAGGAGGAAAATTTGGTAGAGGTAATACATGTGTAATAATGCAAAACATATTTCTATGTTAGTTATGTTGTGAAAGAAAATAGATCATCTCCCCATCCCCAAATAAAGAAATTTTTAAAAAACAAAAAAACCCCCAAAATATCAAAAAATTCCTATTCCTCACTTTATTCTTTTAGGAATTACAGGATTAATAAAGGGAGGGGAGGTAGAGAGAGGAGAGAGAGAAAGGAAAGAAGGTGGAAGTGAGGGCGGGAGAGAACAGGAGGGAGGGGGAAGAGAGTGTTATGACTAACCTAAACTTATTCAAATGAGAAGATTTTTAAATTTACCCTTCAAACACTTTAGAAGAAAAAAGTGATTAAACACATTGAAAAGAGAAAAAATTTTAAGAAGCTATAAGAGTACATGATTAAGACTAAATGAATGAAAGGAAGAAAAGGGAAATGAGGCTAAAAATTGGGAAAGATTTTTGGTAGCAGAGCTATTATCCTAAAGTATTTAAAAGTGGGTAGAATGCTTTAAAATGCTGTATGAATAAAGCAAACCTTCCTTGGCCTGAAAAGTGCAGTCAAGATGATTTAATTGATCTTCCCGTCTCAAAATAGTGAGATTCTTTATGAACTAACTCCATGAGTAAGTTCTTTATGAACTCATACTGCCACACTTTTGTGGTTTTAAAACTCTCTTATTCTGTTTGTGAAAATGTCCATAATTCAGGACAGGTCGACTTCTTTCAGTTTCAGGCTTATTTCTTCTTTACAAGTAACAGAGCTGCAGTTATTCAACTTTATTCAGTTACTAAAATAGCAAGTGTAGTAAAGTGGATAATCCACTTGGTTTAGAGTCAGAGGTTCTGTGTTCAATTATCCCTCTGCTATTTACCATTGCACAGCGGTACAATCTCTCACACAGCTGTAAGATCTGAAGGCAGTGTTGCATGGTGGAAAGAACTGAATTTGCAGTCAGAGACCTTTCTCTGCTCGGCTACATCCTGAGCTTCAATTACTGTTTTGTGGTCAGACCAGATAACCTCTGAGGCCCCTTCCAACTTTAAATTTATAATCCTAATGACCTATCACCAAGGTCATATCTGGCTGTGTGTGTCATTTCATCAGGTATATATGAGCTGTTCTGAATGCTAATTAAAATGACAAAATAGCCATGACTTGACCCAATGATCTTCACCATAGAGTCTCATCGGAGACTATACATACTGATGGTGTAGCTGAGAAGTTGCCATCTGGGCAGCAATCATAAAGCCAAGTGGATAGAAAATATGCTTAATATAGACTCTTTACAAGCCAGTTCTCATCTATCTTTTGAACTCAGTTAAATTACACGCTATCAGCTACTTGTCATTCAACCCAAACTTGTCTACCTGTAAGTCCTCATACAAGACATTCTGTCTCCTTCTTCTTCATCTTTGCATTCGCCATCTTCCATAGCTTGAATGCTCTCTCTCCAAATCTCTGTCTCTTAGAATCCCTAGCTCTCTTCCAGCTCAGCTCAAGTGGTACCTCTTCCAAGGCAGCTTTACAGACCAGAGTTCATATTTGACCTTAAATACTTACTAGCATATGACCTTAGGCAAGTCATTTAACCTTTATCTCCCTTAGTTTCCTCCACTGTAAATTTGGAAACATAATAGCATCCATCTCATAGGATTGCTACGAAGAAGATAATATGCATATAAATATAACTATCACCCCCATGCCATATATCCTATGTTTAAAGGGATCCCACAGGACTATCTGGGATGATTATTTTTCTCTCTGTGTTGTCTCTCTTGATGATCACATAAGAATCTGAGAATTCATCTATTATCTGCAAGCAAATGATTCCAAAATCTGTGTGTCCAGTGTTTAATCCCAATTTTCCAGCTACCTGATGGATATCTCCACCTGAAAGGCCTAGAGGCATCTAGACTCAACATGTTCAAACTACAGCTCATTATCTTTCCTCCTAAACCGTCTCCTCTCCCTAGCTTCCCTATTTATGTAAAGGGTATCACAATTCTTCTAGTTATCTAAGTCCACATTCTAGGAGGCATCCTCTACTTCACTTTCTCTCACCAACACCATATTCCACCAGTTGCCAAAACTTTTCAGTTCCTCCCATTAATATTTCTTTGTTCTATCATACCACAACCATCCTCTTCATGACCCACATACACTATTTCTCTTCCAGACTGAGGTAATAGATTCCTAATTGCTCCCCCCCTTCATCCTTTTTCAACTGGTTCTCAAATCTGCTGCTAAGCTGAATGTGCTAAAGTACAATTCTGACCATGTCACTGCTATTCAAAGTTTCAATGGCTCCTGATTGCGTTTAGGCAATACAAACACCTCCATCTGGCACTGACCAATCTCTTCTGGTCTACCACACATTACAACGACCACACCCCACACCTCTTGGGCACTCTACACTCTTGCTAAACTGGGTTACTCACTATTCCCCAGGACATCGTATTTTCTCTCCTATATTCAAGCATGTACAAAGGCTGTGTGTGTGTTCATCCTTCAATGCCAAGGAAGATCATGCCTTCAGAGAAATAATGACATAACTTGCACTTGACTTTGTTTTGAGTGAGGGAGGGCTATGCCGGTCACCAGCCTCACTTCTCCCCCAGAGTCATCTGAATCCAATGACCATATATTCATCAGGATAACTGGAGATGACTCAGGATGAGGCAGTTGGGGTTGAGTGACTTGTCCAAGATCACAAAGTTAGTGAGTGTCAAGTGTCTGAGGTGAGATTTGAACTCAAGTCCTTCTGACTCCTGCACTGAAGCTCTATCAACTGTACTACCTAGCTGCCCCAACCTTTTGATCATTTATCAATTGGGGAATGACTATTATTTTTTATAAATTTGGCTCAGTTCAGGTATATGTTTGAGAAATGAAGACTTATCAGAGAAAAATGGTTCAATTTTTTTTCACAGTCACTATTGCTGTCTTTCCTTTTATCCACTCCAACCATTAATCTGTTCTCTCTCTCTTTTAACCCTGTCCCTTCTCAAAATGGTTTTTGCTTTTGACTACTCTCTCCCCCAATCAGCTCTCCCGTTTATTACCCCACCCCCTTCTCTTATCCCCACCCCTCCAACTTCCCTGTGGTTTAAGGGATTTCTAAACCCAATTGCATAGGTGTGTTATTCCTACTTTGAGCCAATTCTGATGAAAATAAGGTTCATTCACTCCCCCTTACCCATCCCATTTTCTCCTCCATGGTAAAAAAAAAAGCTTTTTCTTCCCTCTTTTATGTGAGATTATTTACCCAATTCTACTTTTCCCTTTCTTTTTTTTCCCTAGTACATTCCCCCTTACCCCTTAATTTTTTTAGATATCAACCCTTCATATTTAACATATTTGTGCCTTCTGTCTACATATACTCCTCTAATTCTCATGCCTGGAATACTCTCCCTCCTAATCTTTGCCTTTTGACTCCCTGCCTTGTTCAAGGTTCAGCTCAAGTGTCACTGCCTTCAATAAGCTTTTCCAGATTGCCCCCTGTTATTAACATCCCCATCAAATCACTGTCTTTGTATATATCCTACATTTACTTATCTGTGAACAGGTTATATTTCCCTAGTACAAAGTAGGCTCTACAAAGGTAAGCACTGTCTCCTTTTTATTTTTGCATTCCTTATATGTAGTATAGTGCCTGACACTTTATAGGCACTTAATAATTGTCTCTTGATTAACTGATTGGTCTTCACTTAAGTCTGTTAGCATTAGCAACCTAAAGTTCTGACTTGGGTTTTCTGAAGGAAAGCATATCTAAGCATAGTATATTCTCTGCCTCACAACATCTCTTTCACTGTTCTGCATGATTAGTCTATAGGGCACATCATGAAACAAAATGCAACAGCAATTGCTTGCCTTTTGTGTATGCACATATATTTTTGAAGCTACCTTTTATATGAGCAATAACCTTCTGAGCTACCTTCCTGCCTGACAGTTCTACTACTCCCATATTCTGCATCTGATCATTAGCCTGATGTTGAGAATCTGATCAATAGTGTAGAATCCAAAGAACCTCTCAGTTACAGATCTCAGGATCAGGTAGGATCATAGAACTCAGAAATGGAAAGGACCATATAGATCCCATATAAAGAATAAATACATATGGTTCCATTTTTCCCCTAGCCTTTATGAAGTATAGTTTGAGCCCTAGAGCTGGTTTTGAACACTACTAAGCAGGAAAAGAAGAATACATTCTATCATTTGCTCAAAAACCTACCCAATCCCAATTGGTTTTTTACCCCAAGTTCAAGGTGACTTCAGGTTCCCTGCTTCCTCATCCCATACCCCAACCTATTTGTCATGATCCCCAAGGCTCCATAAATGATACCATTTAGTTTTATAGGGGACTGTAAGTTATTTCCCTTTCAGTTCTCACCCTATGGCCCAACAGACTAAAACAAATTTTCTGGCTCTCTGTTTTCCAACTCTAATCAATACAAATCCATCTCTAGCTTGGCATCAGTCAAGTGAAGGAAAAATAGGGATGGCCCTAAAATACCATAAACCAAGTGACCCCATCCTTCTAAATTTTTGTCTGTCGTCTGATTCATGGAAGATTTAATGTAAAAGCATCTAGTCAGAACCTCCTTTACAAAGTACTTGATTTCCTGAAGATGAATGTTAGATCATTTTCAATATATACCCTTCCTATAACATACAATGTTATGTTAAAGAAATCATTTTAGTCATTGCTTGAGAGGAATGCTCTTGTGTCGCTGAAACTCAAGAAAAGTTTTCCAGGTCTGAGCATCACTTAATCAACAAATATTCCTATAGTGAAAAGAATGTCATTGGCCAAAATTTTATATGTCATATTGTAGCCCTATGAGAATTAAAATAGCTGATTAAACTCTTCAAATGCACAGTTTATAATGGATGCCACTATCATTTTCAAAGCAATTTAATGCATATTTAGTGCAATTATTATGTGCTCTCTTTTCATAAGAGGGACCAGCTGTGTTCTGCAAGAACAAGAAAGCGACCATTTGGTGCAAGAGCAAGAGTGTATGTGAATCTCTATGAGAAAGCCATTCCATTCCTGTTTCAGTACAGATGCAACTATCCCATCGAAAACCTGCTTGCTTAATGTTTGGCATTAATAATCAGAAGATAGAACAAAAGTGTTTCTCTTATTGCACCTTTCCAGAAATCTTTTATAATCCTAAAACGCATTTTTATTGACAACAAACAATTAACACAGTGGTGTCATATCAATCAACAAAAAATAATAGAGTCAGCAAGGTGGATCAATAGATAGAGCTCTGTGCCTGTAGTCAGGAAGACCAGAGTTCATATTTGACCTTAAATACTTACTAGCATATGACCTTAGGCAAGTCATTTAACCTTTGTCTCCCTTAGTTTCCTCCACTGTAAAATTGATATCATAACAGCATCCATCTCATAGGATTGCTATGAAGAAGATAATATGAAGAGATAATATTTTTAAATAGCTTAGCACAGTACCTGACATATAGTAGGCATTTAATAAATGTTTGTTCTATTTTTTATCCCTTATTAAGTATCTTCTGTGTTCTGGCACTGTTCTAGACACTAGGGATGCAAAGACAAACCCTGTCTTACATTATACTGAGACAACCCATAAAATATAAGTACAAGTAGAGGTAAAGTAAATACAGTAAAATGGGGGGAGCATAGAAACTTGGGGGATCTGTGAAATCTTTATGAAGGAAGTGACTCCTGAGTTGAGCTTGGAAAGTACTTAGCAAAGGCATGGAGATGGGAGGAACATTTGTGAGAAACATGATTGGCCAGTTTGAATAGGAGACAGACAGTGTGAAGGAAAGTAACATGAAATGAGACCAGAAAGGTAGGCTGGAACCAGACTGAATGATGCTAAATAAAGATTTGCTATAGTTTGTGAAATCCTCTGTATTTGCTTCCTTCTCATGCCTTCATGAAGTATGTCCTCCATAGAGGTAATCAGTCTCCTAAAGATGTTATAAAGATGATAAATTAGACATATCAGTTGGAAGTTGTTTTATTGGTCATCAATTTTCAATGTTAATTATACCCATGATTTCCAAGCATTTAACACAGTCTTCTTTTAAACATCTTGAAAACTGATTCATCCACCTTCCAACCCCATGCAAACACACACACACACACACACACACACACAGATTATTTCACCTCTAGCATGAGTATCCTCCATGTATACAAAGTCTAATCCAACTGTATTCTTGTCTTAGTTTTTGTTTATTGCCTTTTCTTTTTATTCTATATATCAGAGACAATAATGTTAGAGGTCAAATATTCCATTGTAGTTGATGGGAATTTACTATAAAAATCTCACAGATTTTTCATGTATTTTGCTTATTTGTCTTCCTATTTCCACATTTATCATTAAATGCTCTTCGAGTGACCTAGATTAAGTTGACGTCTTACCAAATATTTGCTAAATTTGTTTCCCTCTCCTTCCATTGCTTGTAATTGGTGATACTGTTCATATTTGCCCTATCACTTGACAACTGTTCTGCAACATATTCTTAAGGAGTTAATGGGGTACTACAGATAATGACTTTTCAAGGGTCACAAGGCCAGTATATGTCAAATTCGAGATTTAAGCTTAAGTTCATCCTGACTCTGAAGTCAGCTTCCTTTCCACAATGCCCAACTGCATCTCAGCAGATTAATTTAGATTACGTAAACTCCTTCAGGCAATAGGGATAATTTTCATTGATTCTATTCTTTTATCCATTTCTCAGTACTTTTGTGACATCACTTTTTGAAATAGGTCATGGTGGCTTCTTCATCTCCCATGAGTTTTAAGCAGATGATAGCAAGATCTTTCCAACCCTAGTCTCTCCCATTTCAGTCTGACATCACCTATCACCTGTGGGACATTCCAAACTGGATATTCCAGAAACATTTTAAACTTTATGTTTCTAAAGCTGAACTAACTTTTCCCCTAACCTCTCCTCTTCTTCCCTCTCCTTTTCTGTCAAAAGTATTACCATCCTTCTAGTCTATTAGATTTCTAACCTTAGACTTGACTTAGTTTGTTCACTCTCCCTCACCTCATATATTAAATGAGTTGCCAACTCCTATAGTTCCCACACAGTCACACAGTTTTTAGACTGTCTATAAACATTAACTTAACTATTGGTAGACTAAATGTAAGAACCTTGTTCAGTTACTGGTTTAGTCGTTGGTTACTGGATAAGAGACTTAAGAAATTCAGGTCCTTATCACATATTACCTAGATTATTCCAGTAGCCTCTGAATTGCTCTCCTTGTGTCAGGGCTCCCTATAGTCCATCTTACATATTGCTATCAAAGCAAGTTTCTTTAAGCACAGATGTTATCATGGCTCCCCTATTCAAGCAACCCCAGTGGCTTACAGTTGCCTCTAGGATAAAATATAGACTCATCTGATTGGCTTTTAAAACCCTATACAACCTGGATCTAACCAGTAGTTCCCTTAGATATTAGTTTTCCTTCAGGAGTCTTTGATCTAATCAAACTGGCCCTCTCTGCTCCCCACTCATGACACTTCTCCTTCTTTGCATTGACTGCCCCCATGCCTTTATTGCACAACCTCCTTGCCCTCATTTCCGAGTTCCTCTCTTCTTACAAGATGTAGCTCAAACACTATCTTGTACAAAAAGCCTTTCCTGATGCCCTCAACTTCTAGTGTCCTCTTACCTGACACTATCTCATATTTAACTTCTTTGTATATATTTGTATTTAGTAACTTTATATCTATTCTGTGTATATTTTTATATATACTTCTTTTATCCCTCATTAGAATATAAAATCATTGTAGAGAAAGATTATATAATTTTGTACTTTTATCTCCAGTGCAAAGCATAATACCTGGCACAGAGTAGTAGCTTAACAAAAACTTGGTAACTGATCACATCAGAGCTATATACCTTATGTTCTCATTTTTGTTCTTCTAAATTGGTATTGATTTTGAGCTTTGCTTTAACAAGTCAACTGGGTGACTAGACACAGACAACTGATTCAGAAATAATTTCATAATTCGTAACAAGTTATTTCTTAATAGGCTATAATAAAATAATTTTTGTGATGTTATTTAACACTTGAGAGGTCCAGCATCTCTTTATAAGAAATTAATGTGTACATGTATGTTTATGTGTGTGTGTGTGTGGACACAAAGGTACCATGGTATAGTTGATAGTGAAATATCCTCAAAACCAGAAAGACTTGTGTTCAACCTCTATCTTTGATACATACTGTCTGGGCAGTCACCTTGGGCAAGTCAATCTCTCAGGGCTTTAGGCACATCTCTAAGACTAAGTTGCAGAGAAGGTGATGCCTTATATTGGTAGAAAATGTTTCTTCATCTTGTTGCTCAGTCATGTCAGATTCTTTGTGACCCTATTTGGGGTTTTCTCGATAAAGATGCTGCAGTGATTTGCATTTCCTTCTCCAGCTCATTTTACAGATGAAGAAAATGAGGCAAACAGAGTTAAGTGACTTGCCCAGGGTCATATGGCTAGTAAGTGTCTGAAGCCAAATTTGAACTCAGGAAGATGAGTCTTTCTGACTTCAGGTCAAGTACTCTACCCATTATGCAAGCTAGCTGCCCTTCTTCATCTAGAAGGCTCCTTATATCAATGAATTCACAGGTCTAGTCTCTTTGTCTGTAGCTATCATGTACACACATATGCATAAATATAATGAGGTATGTACAACTGTAAAACATACATGAGCATATATAAGTACATATGGTTATTCTATAGTAATTAAGCTTTTGTTCCCTCTCTTTTTATCTTGAGAAATATTTTCAAACACAAATTTACTCCCTTTCTCCTTATTTTTGCATTGAAGCCACAAAATAGGAGCTGGTTTAATTTAGAAGGTCTTATAAACTCTACCTTAGAAGTATAGGATCAAAAAATTTTGGAAACCTAAGTGACCTTCACAGCCATCTACTTCAATTCATACTTCAAAATGAATCCCCTTAGATTATAGCTGCAGATGTTCATCCAGGTTCTGTTTGAAAACCTATAAAGATCTGGAACCCACTATCTCCCTAGGCAACCCATTCCACTTCTGGATAGCTCTAACTTTTTTGGAATTTTTTCTTATTCTGTGCTACGTAAATGAGAAAATAAGTTATAATTCTCCTCAAGACAATCATTTTATAAGTGCTTATGAGGAGTAGTGAAATACAAGATGACCCAATGCCCCATGAAATTGTATTTATAATTGTCTTTAGAATCCATTGTCTTCTTTAATCACCCACCTTCAAAGAAAGTCTGGAAGCTCTTCTTAAATTTAGCCATAACTACATTTTTCTTTTTTAATTTTATTAATGGATTGAACATTGAGACTAATATGATTAAGTTCCATAATTCTCTTATCCAGTAACCAATGATTAGAGTGGTTACTGAACAAGGTTCTTACATTTAGTCTACCAATAGTTAAATTAATGTTCATATGCAGTCTAAAAACTATGTAATCATTAGGAATCTCTGCCTCCTTATCTGACATTTTTTCACCACCATTGTAGAAGCATTACAGAAGCAAGGACAATTTAATTTTTATCCTTATTTCACCAGTTGTCATAGTCAACTATGTCATCAAACTAGTTGCCACACTAGTTTGTCCCTCTATATCCATCTAGTATGGTTCTTGAAAAGTAGATACAAACCAGGGTGCAGTAGCACACAATTATAATGCTTGTTGGGGAAGCTGAGGCTGGTGGATCACTTGATCCTCAGAACTCAGGAGTTCTGAGTTGCTGTAGGTCTAAAAGTAAACTGGTGTCTCATTAGGTCCAGTAGCAGGATAGAGAGAGAGAGAGACAGAGAGTGACACAGAGAGAGACACAGAGAGAGACACACAGAGAGAGAGAGAGAGAGAGAGAGAGAGAGAGAGAGAGAGAGAGAGAGAGAGAGAGAGAGATGGGGGGTGGAGAAGGAAAGAAGTGGAGAAAATGAGAGATTTTAGAGAGGAGGGGAGAGGAGGAAGAAAGGAATGGACTAAGGGAGGGAAGGAGGAAGAAGGGGGAGAAAGAGAAAGGAAAAAAGAAAGGAAAGGAAAGGGAAAAATGATTTTTGCATTGTTTTTGAGATCTTAGTGTCACGTCCATGTCATGATGACATATTGAAGTAAAACTTTTTTTTGGCAAATTTAATTAACACATTCTTTTTTTTTTCAAACCATAGGAAACATAATAAGTAACAGTCATAGGGAAAGCTAGTGTGGTTTTATTTAAAAGAATAGCAGAAGAAATCAAATCTAATAATAAATTCTCTCATTACCATCTGTATAAGTTATGTCTTTAGCTATATCTGGGTTAAGCCAAATTTTAAGACTTTTTACTTCTCAAATATTTTCCTCCTCAAAACATACTCTATACCAGGGGATCTTAACTTTTATTTGGGTCAGAGACTCCTTTGGCATTCCAGTGAATTCTATGAACTCCTTCTCATAATAATAGTTTAAAATATATAAAATAGAATGTATAAAATTGCAAAGGGAATGACTACATTGCAGTATAGATATCAAAATATGCATTTTTTTTTAAACCAAGCTCATAGATCCCAAGAAAAGAACTCCATGGACCCCTTTCTACTTCTACCCATTGTCCTTGTTCTATCACATTACCCTTGAATACCTTCCTTCTTTTTATTATAAACTTCCTTTTAAATATTTTCTGTGAAGTATTACCTTTCAGGGATAGCATCAGTTTTCTGCCCTATAACCAATCTGATTTTACAACAAGACTTAAAATTAACTTCGCCAATTTAACCACCATAATTTGTATCCAAGATAAATGTATAATGTTGCTAACAGTAGAATGGTTCCATTTTTATATCACCTTCTGAAAAAATCATCTTATTCAATATATTACATCTTAAATGTTTTTTTCTGTTCCTTTTAAAAAATTAGTTGAATATCCATGAAGTATATGCATGCTGTAAACAGCTGTCATTCCTAAAATGCCTAAAATCTGTTATCTTGCCATTTCTCTTATAAATAAGTATCATAACTACATTAATACCTTAAATGTCATTCAAATTGACTACTACCTGGAAAAATTCACTATTTTCTTCAAAGTAAATTCAGTATTACCTATAAATACTGAAAATAACTGAAGGAAACTGAAACAGAAGATAATATCCTTAGGCAGATAAGAAGACTAGAGTTTCTACTGTAAACTAAACATTCAGTCTCTCATACAAGGCCCCTTCACCACATGCAATCTAGAGGAAAGGTACATACAACAAGAAAGAGAGATTTGTTTTATTCTTTTTTTTCACCTTTAACTGGGAAGACAAGTGACAAAGAGTAGCAACTGGAAAAATAGGTGGTAGTGGGAGTATTAATATCACATCAGATAGGTAATTGCACACATGAAATTAGCATCATTCTTTAGTATGCATTTATATCACAAAAGTATTTGTGGTAAATGACTTAACTGAATCTTTCAAGCTGTAAGTCATTGAGGCTTTCAAGTCACTGGAAATTGAATTGTATTTGAGATAAGGTTACTGTTTATAATGAAGTTATCTTCTCACAACTTCAGGTTTCCTGCTATGAGTCTAACAAAAGTGATGCAAGAAGTTAGACTGAGAATTCTGGAATCCAGGCAAGAAGAGGATGCATTCCCATCACTCCTTTGATCAAATGTTTTTTTTTCTTTGCCTTTATCTCTCAGGTGTGTCCACTTCTTGAAATCTGTAGATTTTCCACAGTGGCACTTGCAGATTTTCATAACTTTCCTTGACCTTTACTGTTTAATAGTGTTCAGTAAAGTGATAGCTGAAAAGGGTGACTTTTACTATTTAATAGTATCCAGTTATGTGATAACAAAAATAAATCTCATTTCTTATAGCACTATAGTATTCCATTACATTCTCCAGTCATTCAATCATTCCCCAGTTGATGGCATCCCCTTGATTTCCAGTTTTTGGCTACCACAAAAAGAGTTGCTATAAATATTTTTGTACATCTGAGTCCTTTCCCCATTTTTGTGATCTTTTTGGAATACAGACCTAGAAGCAGTATTGCCAGATCAAAGAGTATGCACATTTTAATAACCCTTTGGACATAATTACAAATTGCTGCCCAGAATGATTGGATCAGCTCACAGCTCTACTAACAATGAATTAGTGTTACAACTCTCTCACATTTTCTCCAAAATTTATCGTCTTCCTGTTTTGTCATGTTAGCCAATCTGATAGGTGTGATGTGGCACCTCAGAGTTGCCATTCACATCTAGATAAAGAACTATAAAATTGGAATGCAGAATAAAGCCGACTATTTTCTCTTTTCTTACGTTTTGTTTTTTTCTCATGGTTTCTCCCATTTGTTTTAATTCTTCTATGCAACATGACTCATGTGAAAATGTGTTTAATAAGAATGTATGTGTAGAGCACATATAAGATTGCATATCAGGGGTTGGAGTCAAGATGATAGAGTAACAACATGAACTTTTTAGAACTCTGCTCAAGTCCAGTCAAATACCTGTAAAAATGACTCTAAACAAATTCTGGAGCTACAGAACCCATAGAATGATGGAGTGAAGCAAATCTTCAGCCCGAGACAGCCTGGAAGGTCACCCAGAAGTGGAAGCAGAAGAATGCAATCTAGTGTGGACCACAAGATAAGGCCCTAAAAAGCAGAATTGGTCAGATGGAAAAGGAGGTCCTTAAAGATTAGAATGGAACAGATGGAAGCTAGTGACTTTATGAAAAATCAAGAAACTATAAAACAAATTAAAACAAAAAAGTAATGAAAAATAGCAGACAATGTGAAATATCTCTTTGGAAAAACAACTGACCTGGAAAATAGATCCAGGAGAGACAATTATAAATTATGGGATTGACTGAAAGCCATGATCAAGAAAAAGAGCCTAGACATCATCTTTCAAGAGATTGAGGAAAACTGCCCTGATATTATAGAATCAGATGGTAAAATAGATATTGAAAGAATTTACTGATTGCCTCCTGAAAGAGATCCCAAAAGGAAAACTCCTGGGAATATTGTAGCCAAAGTCCTGAGCTCTCAAGTCAAGGAGAAAATATTATAAACAGTCATAAAGAAACAAATCTAGTTGTGGAAATACAAACAGGATAACACAAGATCTAGTAGCGTCTACATTAAGGAATTGAAGGGCTTGGAATATGATATTCCAGAGGTCAAAGGAGCTAGCATTAAAATCAGATAAAATCAAATAGTCAGTAAAGCTGACTATTACTGCAAGGGAAAAATAGTTATTCAATGAAATAGAGAACTTTCAAGCATTCTTAATGACAAGACCAGAGCTGAATAGAAATTTGACTTTTAAACACAAGAATCAGGAGAAGCTCGAGGAGGAAAACAGGAAAGGGAAATCATAAAGGTCTTACTAAAGTTGAATTGTTTACATTTCTACATGGAAAAACAACATTTGTAACTAGAGACTTTTCTCAGTATTTGGATTATTGGAGGGATTATATCCATACAGACAGAGGGCACAAGGTGAACTGAATAGGAAGGGATGATATTTTAAAAAAAATAAAATTAATAGGTGGAAGTGGAATATACTGGGAAGAGAAAGGGAGAATAGAATGAGACAAATTATCTCACATAAAATAGGTAAGAAAAGGTTTTTCAATGGAGGGGAAAATGAAGGAGGTGAGAGGGAAAAAGTGAAGGTTACTCTCAACACATTTGGCTTAAGGAGGGCTATGAAAATCTGTCTTACACTACAGGAAAATAGGGGAGAAGGGGATAAATGGGGTGGGGGGGATGATAGAAGGGAGGACAAATGGGAGGAGAGGGGAATTAAATTAAACACTTTTTAGGAGGGATAGGGTCAAAAGAGAGAACAGAATAAATGGGGGACAGGAAAGGATGGAGGGAAATATAGTTAGTCTTTCACAACATGACTTTTATGAAAGTCTTTTGCATAACTACACATGTATAACATATATCAAATTGCTTGCCTTTTCAGTGGTGATGGGTGGGGAGGAATAAGGGAAAAATTTGGTACTCAAAGTTTTAAAAACTAATGTTAAAAATTGTTTTTCACATCAACTGAGAAATAAGACATACAGGCAATGGGGTATAGAAATCTATCTTGCCCTACAAGAAAATAGAGGAGATGAGCGTAAGAGAAGGGAGGGGGTGTGATAGAAGGGAGGTCAGATTGGGGGAAGGGGTAATCAGAATGCATGCTGTCTTGGGGTAGGTGGGGGGGAAAGATGGGGAGAAAATTTGGAACTCAAAATCTTGTGGAAATGAATGTTGAAAACTAAAAAACATAAATTCAAAAAAAAGATTACATGTCATATTGGGGAGGGAACAGGAAGGGAGTGGGAGAAAATTTAAAATTTATGGAAGTTATTGTTAAAAACTAAAACAAATAAAATAATTTACCAAAAAAAAAAAACAAGACGGATGAAGCCATTGCCCCTCACTGGCAACATGAAGTCATACTGGCCCATAATAAAGTATTCATTATCTTATGAAAAAAAAGAAAAATAAGTTTCAAAAAGCAGGGTGGGATAGAGGACTGTCAAGGAGTCATTGATTTCTCTCAAATCTCCAATCTCTTTCATCCCAGGGAGTCTAACAATAAGATGAGAAAGAATAGGGGAGAGAAGGAGAATTCGATTAAGGTCAGTTCCCCTGTCTGACTAGTCCATCTAGATCTCTCTCATTCTTCAAATGTCCCAAGATTCTGTCCCTAATCTCTTCTTTTCCTATACTATCTCCCCTACTTAACAAATTCCAATGACCCTTTATTGTATAAAATATAAACTCTGTTTAGCTTTTAGTCCTTCAAAATCTGGGTTTTAAAAGCTCTTTAAAATCTCATTGTAAGTGAAGTGAGCAGAACCAGGCGAACATTGTACACAACAGCAATATTGTACAATGATCAGTTGTGAATAATTTAGCTATTCCTAGCATCGCAAAGATCCAAGACAATTCTGAAGGACCTTTGATGAAAGAGAAAGAACTGATAGAATCTGAATGCAGATCAAAGCGTACTGTTATTTTAATTTATTTTTCTTGTGTTTTTTGTCTGTCTTTTCTTTTACAACATAACTGATATATATATATATATATATATATATATAGATAGATAGATAGATAGATAGATAGATAGATAGATATGTTTTACATGACTGCACATATATAATCTTTATCAAATTACTTGTATTCTCAATCATGGGGCAGGGGAAAGAGGATAGGAAAGAATTTGGAAGTCAAAATTGTGGAAAACAAAGGTTAAAAATTGTTTTACAGAGAATGGAGAATTTGTTATTTTTACAAAAGAAAAACATCTCTTATTACTCCCTGAACTGTATTTAGGCAGTTTTCACGTATGAATTACCCCTTTACTCTGCAATTGAATGAATCAGATTCTTTCTCTTTTCCTTACTCCCAACACTCCATAGCTGTGATTTTGCTCCGCTCATTTCCTGTGCCTGCAATAATCTCCCTTCTCGCTCATATAGCATCTTCTAATATGAAGCCTAGAAGGCAGCTTGGTGGCTCAGTGGATGGAGCACTGGGCCTGAAGTCAGGAAGACCTCAATTCACATCTGACCTCAGACACTAGCTGTGTGAACCTGGGCAAGTCCTTTCTTCTGCCTTAATCCACTGGAGAAGGCAATGGTGAATCACTCCAATATCTTTGCCAAGAATGGTTCACAGAGTCACAGAGCCTTGGATATGACCAAACAAAAGCACAACAAAATATAAAGCTTTCCTGATTTCTTCTACTGTTTGTAATCTTTCTCCCCAAATATCTTGCGTTTAATGACTTTGTATTTATTTGTATTATTCACTGTATATGTATTCTAGATACACATATATTTTTTTTGTTCTCCACTCTTAGAGTGCAAGGCTCTTGAAGTTAGGAATTACTTAATTACTTATACTATCATTGCCTAGGACAGCCTGGAAAATAATACGCTAAATAAAAATTTATGGGTTAATGAGCTCATTTGCTGCCACAGCTTCAATCACATATGACTTTATGTGTATATATATATATATATATATATATATATATGTGTGTGTGTGTGTGTGTGTGTGTGTGTGTGTGTGTGTGTGTACATGTGTGTGTGTGTATAGTGCTCAGGAGCCCCCCTTATTTGGGTTCATAGTTAGATACCCCAGGTAGGTCAGAATTCTTTGCAAACCTATAGCTCATGGGCCCCCGCTGATTTGTTTTATTTCTCCAGTCACAGGATACATAATTTAAAACAAAAGCATTTAATTAAATAGAAATATAAAGTGACAATAGAACATTCCTTTTTATAAATCTTGGACTTACTTTCTTATAGACTCATATCTACTCATTGAGAAATTATTTTTTTCCACTGTCCTTGTACCAATTTACCTCTCAGAGAAGGCCTTACAAAAAGTAGAGCAGGAATAGGGAGGAGGTAGAGAATTTATTCACTTATCTCCAGTTTCTAACTTTTTTCTTCCCAAAAATATGCTGTGAGAGACAGAGTTAAGATAAGTGTATCTGACTACTCCTTAAAGGTTTCTTTGACTCCTTAAATGCCTCTAGATTTTGCCCTTACTTCTCCTCTTTCTCTCCTACTAAATAAATTATGATTTAATCATTTATAACCAATATTGAAGAGAAGTTTGCTTTTTATCTAGTATTTTAGATTTTTATAAGGATACTCACACGCGGAAAATGTTTGGGGCCAGAGCAAATATCTGGAGGGATGAACACTATGGGTGCCCATATTCCATATACATAAAGAGGAAATAATTCTGAAAAACTGCTGCGTTCTACAGATCATCGTGAGTCTCTCTCTAGATATGCTCCATTTTCCATCAGGGAGTGCTGTAGTTAAGAAGCTTTTCCCTCATAGAAGGAAGAATACAGACCTTTCAGCTTACTAAAAGAAAAACTAGAGCTCTTATAGTTCATATACAAACCTTAGCTAAGGTGTCATCTTCAGAGTCACTTGCAACTGCCTTCCATACACTGATGGTGCTATGGTTAGTCAGTTCATCCTCTGAAAGAAAGCCTAAAGCTATCCTCTAATAGCAATAATCATTTTTAGGGACGGTCTCAAAGGATTTTTTCAGCTCTTCTCAGTCAAGCTTCTAGTCAATGAATGTATCTCCTAAGCCAGGCTTCTCAACAATTAGTTAAGAAGTTCTTTTTACCTTGGAATCTAGGTTAATCTAGTCTTTCCTTTGAACTCTTCTAAGAACCATTCAATATTAACTATTGAACTTTTTTCCCTTCCCTTGACCTCTATTTCTCCCAAGTCTCTCAGTTCAGTTTCCAGTTAACTTATGTGGAACTACCATTTTTTCTTTTACAACCTCTACTGTTTCTCCTTTCTCTTAGTTCAACTGTCATCTAAATTACAGTCAGTAAGTAAGTCATGGTCAATAAGCATCTGTTATGTGTGGTCAGAAATTCACTTTAGTTCTTAGGTCTTTTGATTTCCTCTAGCTAAGGTAAAATCTCCCCAGGGTTTACTTCAAATGGAAAAGGAGCAATGACACTGGGTTAAAGAAACAGTTTTATCCTCTCCTGTTTAGCTCCTCCATTCTACACATATCCCTGTGCTGGCCAGAGAAATTTGAATGGATCACGTGTGATAAATCAAGCACATTGAACTACATCAAACTCAGTTGACTGAATCTGACCTTATTTCCATTCATAGATCATGAATTGCCTGAGACTGACTAGACATTATCCCTCCCAGCCTCTAACTAATTTTGTAAATGCCCCAAATTCTCCCCTTCAGATATTCCCAAACTTTCTTCATGGACTTTTGCTTGTCATGCACAACAATTTACCTTGTGAAGCTGAGTTGCCCCAAACCCCTCCCACCTGTAACCTGGCTAATCACTCTGCCTTACCTCTCCCACCCGAAGCTTGCCGAGTTCCTCTGCCTTATCCCTCCCACCTGCAATGTGGCCATTTCCCCTGCCTTAGTATCCTGTTCTCAGTCCCCTTCTTGAATACCCCCGCATTTGGTATATGGCAATCACTTGCTCTGATTAAAGACTTCAATTTTGCTATATTAACTGTTTTCTCCTGAATTCAGGTTGATGATGAGAAGGATCATTTAATCTAATCTTCTCACTTTACTGAGGAAAGACGCCCACAGAGATGAAGTGACTTATACAAAGTCATAAAATTAATAGGTGACACAATTTGGACTCGGGGACTCTGACTCCAAATATAGCATTCTTTCCGTTATGTCACAATAACCTTCATTCCACTTCCTCCTAGAAATATTCAACCGCCTGTTATCTATCCTTACATATCTAACACCAGTCTCTCACCTAGATTCCAATCCCACATTTCCATTAAAAACCAAAAATGGACAGCTCTACTTGGACATCCCTCTAGTCCCTCAAACTAAATCCAGACTTGTTATCTTCCTCTTAAGCCCATGCATTTTATGATTGTCAATATCAAGCAAAATATAAAGCAAGGAGGCATGTTTGCCAACTATTTGTCATAGTCATGGAATATATCCTATTCAGAGGTCAAATGGAAGATAAATTCCTTTTATATAGAAAAGTTCCTCCAGTCTAGAGAATATGGTCTAGCCATATTTCATGATTTCTTTATCTATTGAATAATTTCAAATCCTCACATAGCATCCTGCCTCTTTATTGCTTTTTGCCTTTTTGTGACAGAATACATATTCTTCAGTCAATCAACTAGCATTTATTAACCACCTACCATGTGCTAGCCACTGTAATATGTGCTGGGGACACAAAGAAAGAAAAAAAATAGTCCTTTCTCTCAGAGGGAAGATTACATGCACACAACTTTGTACAAACAAGATATATACAAGATAAATTGGTGGAGAAGGAACTAAGCTTAAGGAGGATTGGGGAAGGCTTTCTTGGAGAAGGAGAGATTTTAACTGAAACTTGAAGATAACCTGGGAAGCCAAGAATTGGAAATGAGAGAAAACATTCCGGTCACAGGGAACAGACTATGAAGATTCTCAGAATAATGAGATGAGACATTCTATGAGAGGAACGGTGTCTAGCATCACTGGATTAAAGAGTATTTGGAGAGGGGAGTAAGGCGTAAGAAAACTGGAAAGGAAGAAGGAGCCAGGTTGAAGAGCTTTAAAAGCCAAACAAAAGATTTTATATTTAATCCTAGAGGAAATAGGAAGCTACTAGAGTTTCTAGAGGGCAACTAGGTAGTGTAGTGGATAGAAGGCCAGGACTGAAGTTGGGAAAATTCATTTTCATGAGTTCAAATGTGGCTTCAGGCACTTAATAGCTGTGTGAACCTTAGGCAAGTCACTAAATCTAGGATGCCTCAGTTCCTCATATATAAAATGAGCTGGAGAAGGAAATGGCAAATCACCCCAGTATCTTTGTCAAGAAAATCCCAAATGGGTTCCCTGTGTCACCTAAGTGGCACTATTTCCTTGAATCAACCAAAATAGGACCTACTAAGTTCTTCAATGTTAGAAACTGAAAGAGAGGCTATGAGTCTCTACGCTTGGGGAATGGAGAGAAGACTAGAATGAAAGTAAGAGGACTCAGAAGAAGGAAATTTCAGAGACATTAGTTTTCAACTCAAAGCATGGAGGGTGGGGACAGCCTCTACACCCACAGCCAGCTGCGTTCTCAGGCGGGCATCTAATCCCTGCAATGTTACTGCACCTGGCCCTGCCTCACAAGTTGGAAGACTGGCACTATTTCCAACCATCTCAGAGATCCAACAAACCTCCTCCACAACCTGCAATTTACTCAGAGTTTGCCCAGGCTCTCCGTCTTCCTTTTGTTCCTGTTATGGTTAACAAAGCTTCTGTAAGACTTGAAGAAGTCTCATTAACATTCCCTTTATTCCTCTTCTCAAAAGAGTTAACAACAACACCAACAACAAAAAGCCTGGCTTTCTTCCTGCTGTAAAAGCCTCATCCAGCAAGTGGTAGGGGGGAGGGAAGGAGAGGGGGACAATGCCTTCCTCTGACTCTTTTCAGGTTTGGAGTTGTTTTTTTACAATCCTCAACTTCACTGTAGTAGAATTTCTAGTGAAAGTTTCTTTCCAGCCAGTTTTGGGTGCGGATGATAAATGCAAATTAACAGTCACTCATACTGTCACTATTTGAAGTTGGTCATATTTGCTCCTATTAGCAGTCCACACCTTTATCTCCAAATCCTAGCCTTCTTGAAACTTAATGATTTGTGTTGTCACACATATATTTACAAATGGCTCTAGAGCAGTTAGCAATTCCTAAACTGAGAGACTATGCATCTTTTCAAGTGAATAGACTAGCTGAGTTCACTACAAATGTATGCTACTTAACTTCAACTGGGCCCTCACTGCTTCATGGTATTCCTTTTCATCTCTTTTAATTAATTCACTATTGCATTCTCCACAACAGTCTCAATCCTTCTTTTTTTTTCCTAAATACCTCTGCTACATCCCTACTCTACTCCGTGTCAGGGAGATGACCTTCATTTATTGACTCATTCATTGATTTATTCATTCAAGAACTATTTGTTTATGATATGTTCATCATTGTGCTAGGTAGTAGAGTTTATTGCTGTTATGTCAGTCAGTCATGTCTAACTCTTTGGGACCCCATTTGCAGTATTCTTGGCAAAGATACTTTGAATAGCTTGCTATTTCCTTCTCTAGCTCATTTTATAGATAAGGAAACTATGGCAAACAGGGTTAAGTGACTTGCCCAGGGTGACATAGCTAGTAAATGCCTGAGTATGGATTTGAACTCAGGTCCTTTAGACTCCAGGGCCAGTACTCTATCTGTTACTCAATCTAGCTGCATTTAAAAATGAAAATTTTCATGTACTCAAAGAGGTTACATCCTTTGAAGAAATAAAACCATAAACTGGTTGAGCAAACACTGAATAGAGAGAGAGCAAATGCATTGTAATTTTCAAGGGAAGATACCAACAGTCAGGTAAGGAGGAGATCAAAGTGTTCTTTGTGTAGGAAGTGGCATTGATGTGGTTTGGGATGCTAGGAACACCAACAATGCATTTTGGGGTTACTGAAACGTAAGGGTATGGAGTGTCTACCTGGAAAGAATTCAAGCACATAAGCCTTCTTTCAGTCAAGGTGGTAGAGTTTATTTGTAATGCCAGTAGAAGCAGGCTAGATGTTAAATGAATCTGCAGTTTGATGGGGATAAGACTGATATTTATTAGAAAAGACAGTGAGAAGATATGGGTGGGATCAAGGAATGGTAAATAGTGTTAGAGGGGCAACAGAGAAAGGGTCTAGATGGGATTTAAGGAGTGGTGAGTAGCCTGCTATGGGCCAGGTGCAGACAATGAAAGGAATTAAGTGGTCAGAGAGCCACAGGATTATTGAGTATCCAGATGGGCTGGGATGATCCAGTTGCCTCAAATGAAATACTAGGGACTGGAATGTGTTAAAAGACATGGTCTTTTCCTTTTAGCATCCAGGTCCCATCACCTCATTAGTACTTGAGCTGACCCTTGAAGGAAGCCAAAGATTCTAAGAGGCAGAGGTGCGTATGAGATGAATTCTAGTCGTAGAGGATGATAGTCTTTATAAAAGTGAGAAGGAATGCTGCATACTACAAGCAGGCCATTTTTGTGGGACCATATAATATGGAGGAGAGTAATGTACTGGGAAAGGTTATCTGGAACCAGGATGTAAAGGTCCAATGAAATGCCCAAAGAAGAGTTTATATTTTATCTTAGAGCCAACAGGGATATGTTGGAGTTTCATGAGCAAGAGAATGACATGCTTGTAACAATGGTTGGTTAATACTAATTCAGAAGACATGGATAGAAAATGGGAGAAGGGAGAAATGGGGTCCTCTTGTCAGTATTCTAATACTTTAACCTCTCCCTGACTACTTCTTCTCTCTTTAAACCACCTACACCACCTTCTGTCCTTGCCCTCTCAGAAAAGAATCCCCTACTTTAATGAAAATATTGGGGCCATCTGAGATGAGATCTCTTAGCTTCCCCACAAGACATAACATTTTTTCTTTCTCATCTCAAAGGATGAGGTTGCTCCTTGCCTTGACAAGGCTAAACCCTTCGCCTATACCCTTAATATATGTATTTGGGACTTTGTTCCATTAATTATCCACATTCTCTTTTTCATTCTTAATCACTCCCCATCTTCTGTCCCTTTTCTCTTTTTCTTAAAAGAAAAACATTAGTTTCTTCTAACTAAATTTTACCCACCTTGATCGCACAACCATTTCAAGCTATCATCCTATCTCTTTAATTTTGCAACTGGAACACTGAAGTGACTTGTCAGGGGTCAGAGGTGAACTTGAACTCAGGCCTTTTTGATTCTGAGGTCAGTTATCTACCTACCACAACATACAAGCACTGAAGGACAAACACCAACAAGAAGTGTTCTGTATGAGGTCTGTACACAGGGAAAGACAGACTTCCAGAGCCAGTCATGTGACTTAAACTTTGGAACACATATTTCTTACACATGTCCCTCACTACTATTATGATCTAAGTTTAAGCTTACTTCTCTTATGGACGCTATATGTGGGAAGGAGTGGACCAGGTCTTGGGAAAAGGTTTTATATTAACTGTCTTTACTGCATTATCTGAGAGTAGTCGCAGGGGACCCAACCTACCAATTCAAACAGAAGTTAGGAAAAGTTAATATTATCAACATCTTCTTCTTCTTTTCAAAAGGCTGGGACAGTTTACTTTTGTCTTACACATTTTCATTTTTTATTTATTAAACCATAACTGAAAAAAACAGACTTTTAGAAAGCCTATTGTGTTTTAAATGGAGCTACTTAACTAGCTTTTAAACCCAGATCATTCTGGCTTTCACTGAATGGTCAATAATAGGCCCAATCCAAGCCTTTGTGACTCATGGTTGACATTTTGATGGCTTAGAATGAATGTAAATAGTAATTATTTTCTATTCTGGCCAGAAACTCTGAGGATCTTCCTTTCCCAGATTGATATCTTTGAGATAGTTAAATGGGCCATATTTTGTCTCAGTTCTTTTTTTTTAAATTAATTTATTTGTTTTCAGTTTTCAATAATCACTTCCATAAATTTTAAATTTTCTCCCCCTCCCAACCCCCTTCCTCCCTAAGATGACATGCAATCTTATATGGGTTCTACACATACATTTTTATTAAACACATTTTCACATTAGTCACGTTGCAAAGAAGAATTAAAAAGAAATAGAAAACAGTCTGCTTCATTCTGCATTCCAACTCTATAGTTCTTTCTCTGGACATGGATGGTATTTTCCACTGAGTCCTTTGAAATTGGTTTAGGTCCTTGCATTGCTGTGAAGGGCTAAATCTATTAGAAAAAGTACTCACACTGTGGCTGTTACTGTGTATAATGTTCTGGTTCTGCTCATTTCACTCAGCATCAGTTCATATAAGCTTTACTAGGTTTTTCTGAAGTCTGCCTGTTCTTCATTTGTTATAGCACAATAATATTCCATTACGTTCATATACCACAACTTGTTCAGCCATTGGCCAGTTGATGGGCATACCCTCAATTCCTAGTTCTTGGCCACCACAAAAAGAGCTGCTATAAATATATTTGTACATGTGGATCCTTTCCCATTTTTATGATCTCTCTGGGATACAGCCCTAGAAGTGGTATTGCTTTTTGTCTCAATTCTTACCTAGTTCTTAGTCATTGAATGGGCATGACCTCAAATAAACTGAAACCTGGGAAAGATTTTAATTTTAAAAGACCAAGGTCATTCATTGCATTCTGGATCATTGCCAGTCATCTTGAACTTTGTCTTGCCACTGGACTCTGATGATTCAGGAGGACAGAGTCTGATCACTTTTCAAGCTTTGTCTCACTCAAATTCAAGTTAGCAATTCTACATTCATGTGGGTGACTGCAAGTCCAAATGTAAACCTCTTCTAGAAGTTTATCTCTTTCATAGAAGCATAACTTATCCACTGTTTATCCATGATTTATCCAGTCTTGACCCCATATGGGTCACAAAAATTTAGCAACACTAAAAGGTTTCTGAACACACAACTATCAAAAATTAATTAAAAATCAAAGGTGTAATGAATATGAGGTGTGGCTAGCAATGTTTGCCCATGTTGCATCACACAACTTCACTGCAATCTTGGTTCTGAATACAGACATGCACATTTTGCATTGTACATGCTGTCACAACCACACAATGCCAAAGAAGACTTCAGAAATATAAACAGGGGCTGTGAGTGGGAAAAGTTTAAGCCCTGGCTTATACAACAACATATATGTTTGTTTCAGGTTTTATTAATGAGGGGATTTGACTAGATGCTCTCTGTGGTTCCTCTCAATTCAAAATATGTGGTCATCTGATCCTATGATCTTGAATATTACTTGGATATTGGCTTGGGCTTGGAATTTTTGTCATCATAAAAATTTTTATTTTCATAGGATTATTACCCACTTACACAAACACATGCCCTCTTCCTACTTGGATGATTAATTATAGCCTGGAGGTGCTCCAAGGTTCTTGAAAGTTATGCAAGTCAAATTTTGGCTCTGCCAAATCCTATCCAAGCTGGGCAAGCTTTCAGTGTAGGCCTTGTGACTGAATGTGGGTCTATTGTTTGAGAAGCAGCTGAGCTAAGTGTGACAAGGCTCATCACTCGAAGTTTGGCTGATGGGAATGATGATGAAATCTGGCCCCCAAACTCATAACCTCCACCAAAGTTCTGTTCTAATAACAACATCAAGGTGAAAAGATAACCCTGGATGCTTGAAGGCTATGCCAACAGAACACAAGCTCTGGCAGATTTGGGTATTCCACAGAGCTTTGAAACATGGTCTTGTCAACAGACTATGCTTGCTTTCTGGAACAGTCTGACTAGCTCTCAACAGGAGGCTGGCCATTTGGTGATGAATTTTTTGGTCATGGCAACCTATGAAACCAAGGAAATAGAAGCTGGTCCTTAGGTCTGTGCAGCCCCCTTCTCTTTATGTAGCAACATGCAGAATGACAGACAGAAGAACAGAGGTTGCTAAGAATCCTATAAATTTCTAGACTCTCCATAAAACATTAACAATGCTTGGTGCTCAAAAAGTACGATCCTTGCTCAATGGATCAATATGACTAGACTTACACTTTCAGAATATCAATTTGGCAGCTGTGTGGAGAATGGGTTGGACTCAGGGAGAATGATTAGGAAGCTATTACAATAGTCCGTACTCCCTAATTGTAACCAGGGGACCAATAAGGAGTCTATAGCAATAGTCTAAGTGAGAAATGATGAGGGCCTGAACCAGCATGGTATCAAAGTGAGTGAAAAGAAAGAGACAGATATGGAAAAAAAAAACTATGGGGACAGGATTCAAACAATTATGTCCACATCACCTAATCCTTAGTTTTCCAATCTATAAAATGAAAGTTTTGGACCTTATGGTCTTCAAGATCCAACAAAGACACATGCAGTGAATATACAGATGGACATATATAAGCGTATATTTATCAACATGATCTATCTAATATATAATAGATAGAACTATATGGATAGCTTTCTCTATAAATTAACCACTAATCGCATATTAAGACCTACAGGGGTAGGGAACCTGTGACCTAGAGCATGTGACCCTCCTGGTCCTCGAGTGCATCCCCTTGACTGAATACAGATTTCTAAGTTTGATCTATATGCTGGCCATGGTGACAGCTGCTGGGGATTCAAAAAAAAGGAGAACTTTTTTTCTCTCAAGGAATTTATATTCTATGCCAGGAGATGAAAGGATATATGAAAGTATATATGGAATAAATACAATATAGTTTTGGGGAGGGAGGGTGCTAGATTTCAAGGTGAAAGGATCAAGAAAGGCTTCGTATAGAAAGTAGAGCTTCATTTGAATTTTGAAGGAAGACAGATTCTATGAGTTAAGAGTGAGGAAAGACATTCAGTACAACTGGTACAAAGATATAAACCGAGGAAAGGGAATATCACATGAGAGGATCAGTTTGGCTGGAATTTAGAGTATTGTAAAGGTAATAATGTATAGGCCTGGAAAGGTAGGTTAGGGAAAGGCTGTAAAGAGCTTTAAAAGTCAAACAGAGGAATTTATATTTTATCCTAGTGGCAATATTAAGGAGCCCCTGGAATTTACTGAGTAAAGGATGGACACATTCGGAACAGTACTTAAGGAAAATCACTTTGGTAACTGTGGGATGATTTGGAATGGGGAAATACATGTGGCAGAGAGAATAATTCATTAGGAGGCTTTATCAGTAGCTGCTAGATGAAAGATTTAGAGATAGAAGAGACTTTGGGGGCCACCTAGGCCATCTGAGAAGGAATAAGAACCTAAACTAGGGGAGTGGCTAGTGGGGTAATGTTAAGGGTGTAGAAGAGATACAATAGAAGTACAAATCATAGGACTGAATCATTAATTAGATATGAGAGAAAATAAAGTGTTAAGGATAATGTCAAAGCAGAAACATGGGAAACTAGAAGGATGATGTTTCCCTAGAAGAAAAAAAAAGAGTTGAGAGAGGAGTGGGTTTTGGGAGGAAGAGAATAATTTTTGTTTTGAACATATTAAGTCTGAAATGTCTATAAGGAATATAGTTTTATATCCTGTGAGAAATTAGTGACGTGTAAATATGGTTCAAAAGAGATACTGGGATTGGACAAAGAGGGTGCTCCCTAAATCTATGTTCAGATTTAAGCTACTAAACTTCCCTATTTCTGCCTGGGTGCCACCACCCTTCCATTTACCAAGGTCTGAAACATCAAGTCTTCCAGTTCCACATATTCAATCAGTTGTTTATTCTGCCTATTCTACCTCTAAAGTTCTCTACCACCATAGTTTAAACTCTCATCACTTGTTGCCTAAGCTTTCATAATAGCTTCCAAATTGGCCTCTTTGACTCCAATGTCTTCCCTTTCCAATCCATCCTCCACACAGTTGTCTGCCAAAGTACTATTCCCTAAATACAAATCCAACCATGTTGCTACCCTGCTTCAGAAGACTCCTTATCACTTTTAGGATATATTGCAAATTTTTATGCCTTGGATCTACAATCATTCAGTCTTGAGGCATCTATCTTTCTAGATAGATTTCGTATTTCCCCTTCACTCTCTTTCCATTCTAGTGAAATTAGCTGACTTGCTGTTCTCTGCAGCAGGTATATGACATTTCATCTTGAACCGCTGTGCTTTTACACAGGCTGGTCTCCCTTGTGAGCTCTGTCTCTTGGAATCCCTGGCTCCCTTCAAGATTTAACTCTGATGATAAATATTACTTTGAAGCCTTTCCTAATCCCTTCAGTTTTCAGTATTCCAACTCAAATTATTTTATATTTACTTTGCATATATTTTATTTTTACTTTATATGTGTACATGTTATTCCTGTGTCCCACTCCTCAGCAGAGTATAAGCTCATGGAGGGGAGGGACGGTATGGTATGTCTGTATGTGTCTGTGTGTATAACTCCTTTTACAAATCATTTATCTTCGCTAATGAACATGGCAGAAAGATAGAAAGTCACTTAAGAATGAGAGTGGCCCATGCTTATGAAGTTTAGACTGGCAAAACTTTTAAATTTCCCCTGACAAGCTGGTCTAAAAATAATCTAGGAGCTACTTGCCACCGGATATTAAGATCCTGTAGCCTAAACTCTGATCATGACCTACTTGAAAAGTTTTTCATCTTTAAAATAGTTTAGACATCCAGAAAAATCCGGTTCCTTCTCAAGACATCCAATTTAGCAAGGGGGTCAGCTAATAGGGACTAAAGAATGAAGAGAGGCATGGGTCATACTTTAGGACCATATTTCTCTTAGCTAACATCCGGATACAGTTAAATGGTTGAAAAATGATAGAAATAACAATGGGGAAAGGCTGGTTGAAGAGCAGATATCAATGGACTTAAGAGATTTTTTTTTTTAACTAAACCTGTGACTTCACCCATGTAAGAAGCTCTGGGAGGAAGCTTACTCTCTGAAAGCTTATTGGTATTTGTCTCCAATTTAGAGTCTTGAACCATTGCCTGGGTCATTGTGAGGATAAATTACTTGCCTGGGTCACCTATCCAGTATGTTTCAGAGGCGGGATCTGAACCCAGGCCTTTGTAACTCTGAGACCAGTCATTATACCAAGTTATCTTTTAGAGATAATATTACATTAAGGAAATCATAATAAAAATATTTTAAGTAAAAAGAATAGGAGAAAATTCATAATCTTAACAAATCAAAGAATAAGAAAACGAAGACTAAGGGCAATGGCAGTGAAAGAAATGGTGACTGACAAGGTGCAGAAAGAAACCCTAATTTGGGGCTGTGGAGAGAGGAGGGTTTGGAAGCCTCTAGCTTCTAAATTGGACTCTTCTGTTGATTAACTCAGTGACCTCAGGGAAATCACTTGACTCTTAATGTGAAAAATGAGCAGGGTTGGACTAGATCATTTCTAAAGCCTCTAAAGGCTCTTAAAATTCTACAGTTTCATGGAAAACAAGGAGAAAATACTACATACTTTTAAAGGGTTCTGTAATTCTATCCTCTTTCAGCCAACTGTTGCTAGATTCAGTAAAGCTTGAGTCTCAGCTCCTTCTCCCCTTCCCTCAGGTTCCATAACTTTAGGCCGATGCACTTTAGAAAAAAGGAGAGGTAAGAAAATCTTTTGAAAATGTAAGTACAGCAGAAGCTAGAGAAAGCAGTCAGAACATAGGCAGTGGGGTTCCATAATGAACAGCAGTAGCACAGAGATCGGTCTCAAAGATATCTTAAACAGTGGAGTGACACAGAGGGAAACTGATAACTGGTTAATTCTAAGCATATTTAAAAAGGAGAGGACTTCTATCATGTAAATGCTCTCTCTCTCTCTCTCTCTCACTCACTCACTCACTCACTCACACACACACATCCACATCTCAAATGCATCAAGACTCAGAAGTCTGGCAAAATTCCACTCAAATGGAATGTTCCATGAGTTTGTTTTCCTGTAGTGACATCTCATTCGATTACAATTTTAATTTAAGTGTTATTTAGATGGCTCTATGCTAGCAATTTGACAATTTAGTGGGGCAATAAAGGGAATTCATTTTAACCATTAACTACTCCTAAGGGGTTTCCATCCAAGAGTGGCAGTTTATTGAATTTCAAGCTTAGGTTGTGTTAAAATTCTTCAAACAGAGCAAATTACAGGTTGCCCTGGGTTTCTTCTCCCAAGGGAAAAAAAAACTGGTTCAGATAAAGCTGGTGCGAGCTGAGAGATGCAATCGGACTTATTTTTTTTTAATTGCCTTCAAAGCAAGTTTTAAATGAGTAATTAAATGTGATTAAAACAAGGGCTTGAGAGTCAAGAAGACCTGAGTTAGAATCCTACTTTAGATACCCAGGAGCTTTGTGACCCTGGGGAAATTAACCTCTGTGAGCCTCAGTTTTCTTATTTGCAAAATGACTTGATGAACTCTAAGGTCCTTCACAATCCTACATCTAAGCCCTGTGTTACTGGTTTACTAGAGATATGGACTGGACCTGGGATTTTATTATTATATGGAAATCACAGATAAGGAACTACCAAAAGAGGTGAACATCCTCTCTGCAATTTAGGAGTTGACTAGCAGCCTGAGAGTTGAAGTAACTCATAGCACAGGTCTTCCTGATTCTAAGTCCAGTTGAGGTGAGCTAGGTCAATGGGAGGCACATAGAAGGTACAACGCCTCCAGATTGATATGTAATTGGAAAAATGTCTTTCTTAAAATTTATTTATTTATTTTTAGTTTTCAGCATTCAGTTGCACAAGATTTTGAGTTCCAAATTTTCTCCCCTCCCTCACCCCAAAACATCATGCATATTGATTACCCCTTCCCCCCAATATGACCTCCCTTCTATCACACCCCTCCCTTCCCTTATCCCCATCTTCTCTCTTTTCTTGTAGGGTAAGATAGATTTCTATACCCCATTACCTGTATTTCTTATTTCCCAGCTGCATGCAAAACAATTCCCAACATTCATTCCTAAAACTTGGAGTGTGAACTTCTCTCCCTTCCTCCCTCCCCACCCATCACCACTGAGAAGGCAAGTGATTCAGTATAGGCTTTATGTGTATAGTTTTGCAAAAGACTTCCAAAATAGTCATGTTGTGAATGACTAACTATATTTCCCTCCATCCTATCCTATCCCCCATTTATTCTATTCTCTCTTTTGACTTTTTTCCTTCCCCTGAAGTGTTTACTTCCAATTAGTCCCTCCTCCCATTAGTCCCTCCTCCCATTTGTCCTCCCTTCTGTCATCCCCCCACCCCGTTTATCCCCTTCTCCCCTATTTTCATGTAGTATAAGATAGATTTTCATACTAAATTGAGTGTGCATGTTATTCCCTCCTTCACTTTTTCCCTCTCACCTTCCCCTCCATTGAAAAAGCTTTTTCTTGCCTCTTTTATGAGAGATAATTTGCCCCATTCCATTTCTCCCTTTCTCCTTCCAATATATTCCTTTCATCTCTTAATTTTATTTTTTCAGATATCATCCCTTTCTTTTTCAACTCACCCTTTGCCGTGTGTGTGTGTGTATGTGTGTGTGTGTAATCCTGCCAACTACCCAAATACTGAGAAAAGTCTCAAGAGTTGCAAATAATCATCTTTCTATGTAGGAATGTAAACAGTTCAACTTTGGCAAGTCCCTATGATTTCTCTTTCCTGTTTAGCTTTCATGCTTCTCTTCATTCTTGTGTTTGAAAGCCAAATTTTCTTTTCAGCTCTGGTCTTTTCATCAAGAATGCTTGAAAGTCCTCTATTTCATTGAAAAACCTTTTTTTCCCCTGAAGTATTATACTCAGTTTTGCTGTGTAGGTGATTCTTGGTTTTAATCCTAGCTCCTTTGACTTCTAGAATATCATATTCCAAGCCCTTCAATTCTTTAATGTAGAAGCTGCTAGGTCTTGTCTTATCCTGATTATGTTTCCACAATATTCAAAGTGTTTCTATCTGCTTGCAATATTTTCTTCTTGACTTGAGAATTCTGGAATTTGGCTACAATATTCCTAGGAGTTTTTCTTTTCAGATCTCTTCCAGGAGGTGATTGGTGGGTTCTTTCAAGATTTATTTTACCTTCTGATTCTAGAATATCAGGGCATTTTTCATTGATAATTTCATGAAAAATGATGTCTAGGTTCTTTATTTGATCATGGCTTTCAGGTAGTCCCATAATTTTTAACTTGGCTCTCCTGGATCTATTTTCCAGGTCAGTTGTTTTTCCAATGAGATATTTCACATTACCTTCCATTTTTCTTCATCATTAGCTGCCATCTGCTCCATTCTAATTTTTAAAGAACTATTTTCTTCAGTGAGCTTTTGAAACTCTTTTTTCCATTTAGCTAATTCTGCTTTTTAAAGAATTCTTCTCCTCATTGGCTTTTTGAACCTCTTTTGCCATTTGAATTAGTCTACTTTTAAAGGTGTTATTTTCTTCAGCATTTTTGGGGTCTTCTTTAGCAAGCTGTTGGCTTGCTTTTCATTATTTTCTTGCATTGCTTGCATTTCTCTTCCCAATTTTTATTCCATCTCTCTTACTTGATTTTCAAAATCCTTTTGGAGTTCTTTCATGGCCTGAGACCATTGTATATTTATTTTGGAGGTTTTGGATGCAGAAGCCTTGACTTTTAATGTTTTCCTCTGATGGTATGCATTGTTGTTCCTCATCTGAAAGGATGGAAGAAAATACCTGTTCACCAAGAAAGTAACCTTCTATTGTCTTATTTTGTTCCCTTTTTGGGCATTTTTCCTGCCAGTTACTTGACTTTTGAGTACTTTGTCAAGTGGAGGGTATACTACCCTAGGCTTCAGAGGTTTTGTGCAATTATTCTCTGAGATAGTTGTGTGGACCTGTAAGTTCTCAGTTCCTGCAAGGTAACACAATCAAGGAAATTTACTCCTCTTCTGGATTGGAATTGGCTCTAGGAGCAACCACAAGTTTTTCTGCCCAGAATCTGTGAGTAGAATTCCCTCTCCAGAGCCTCCACCAGTTCCACCACACCAGCGCTCCTCGTCACTCCAAGACCGCCACTCAGAACTGAGATCCAGATCAGCTGCTCAATTCTCCCAAGGTCTTTAGCCTGAGAGCTCCAAAAATGAACTATGCCATGTGACTGATGCCACCTTGGTGCTATGACCAGACTGTGTTCACTTCTCATGCAGATGAAAGAGCTTTCTCATTGGACTTTGAAGCTGTCTTTGGTGTTTGTGGGTTGAGAAATCTAGGAACTGCTGCAACTGGTAGTGCCCTGAAGTCTATTCTGGACCTATCTGTGCTACACAGCATGGCCCACACTGTGCCATGGTCTGCTCTGAGCCTGGTGGGATGAACATTTCCTGTTAGCTTTCCAGGCTGCCTTGGACTGGAAATCTCTTTCACTCTGTCATTTTGTGGCTTCTGCTGCTCTAGAATTTGTTTAGAGTTATTTTTACAGGTATTTTATGGACTGTGGGAGGAAAGCTTCTATAGGTCAGTGCTTCTACTCCAGCATCTTGGCTCTTCCCCTGAAAATGTTTAATAAATTAAATAAAAACACAATCCCACACAGGTAATGTTAATTTGTGATTTTTGAAAGAGATCTACTTCTCTTTGTGTTTTATACCACAGAACAATACACTACTAGGATGACTTGCTGGTTTCTAAACAGCAGAGACCAAACTTTCTATGCTGTCCAGGACTACTCAGCCTCAGAAATCAGATTCATTTCTCAATAAGCCTTAGAGAGAGAATAATACATAGTGAAAGCCCTAGACAAAGCAATTCATTGCCATTTTTCTATTATTTTGGGGGGTTTTTTAAGTTAATTTATTTTTAGCTTTCAATATTTACTTCCATAAGTTTTAAATTTTTCCCTCTCTCTCCCCCCTCTCTTCCTAAGATAACTTGTAATCTGATATAGGCTTTACATATACATTCCTTATTTTACTTTACTTTTTTATTAAATGCTGTGCTAGAAGAGTATAGACTCTTCTAGATCCCACCAAATAGAAAAGACTCAGTCCTGGGAACACAAGCACACACACACACACACACATGCATGCATGCAAAATGTAGAATGCATATCTGTCTCCAAGGACCAGATCAGCTCAATTCAGAGAGACTGATTGACAGAGAGTTGGTTACCAGAAGCTGACTTCTTTAGGCTTAAACATGAGCTAATGCTACAGAAGATTGTGTGGTACAGTGGAAAGTGTAGTGTCTCTAAAATTAGAAGACCTGGATTCAAAACCTAGCTCTGATGTTTTCTACCTGTATCACCTTGGGAAAGTTCTTTAACCTCCCTAGGTCTCATATTACTTATTTTCAAAGTTAAGGAGTTGAATTGGCTGACCTCCAAGAACCCAGTCCTTGCTCTGTGACATGAAATTAGGCATGAAATAGATTGTGATATGTATCATTGGAGACAGTTACCATTTGAGTCTACTCAAACTTCATAGAAATAAGAAAGTTCAAGTTTTGTTTAATGCTGATAAAATTGAATCATGTCTCCCGAAGAAGAAAAACTACAAAGTGGCATGTTTTGAGCACTGCACTTAGAGTGAGAAGGGCAAGTCATTTCACCTTCCACTTTACAAATAGTAATATGCATAGAAAAAATACTTTGACAGGATTAAGCAGAAGTGAAAGAAAGGCTTCCCTCACTCCTGCTCATTGTTAACACAGAAAGAACATTAGATTTGGAGTAAAAAGACTTGGGTTTAGATCCTGCTTCTTTACTTACTGTGTGACCTTGGATAAGTCACTTAACTTCCATGGGCCTCAGTTTCTCCAGTTTTTGAAATGAGAAGATTGGAACAGATGACTTCTGAGTTCCCTTCCAACTCTAAATCTACAATCATTTGGCAACAAAACAGCCCTTTGTTCAAGGAAAAGCCCAATTGCATAGCTATAGAAAAGACATGAACACGATTTCTCCCTCACAATGATGGGATATTAATTTTTGAATGTCTATTTTGTCTTGGAGTTGTGTGGAAGATATAAATGACAGACTAAGCCTTTACAGTCTGCAGTAGTTTCTACTGCTGTTCAGTTCAAAAATATTGAAACTCATGTCCATAGATATAAAAATATTAGCTAACATAATTGACTATAATGTGAAACAGTGCTTGATGCCTCAATTGGTCTTCTCACCAACCCTATAAGATAGATGCTACTGTTATCTCCATTTTACAGATGGGAAAACAGGCACAGAGAGTTTAACTGACTTGCCCAGGGTCACACAGCTAGCGAGTGGTTGAGACGGGATTCAAATTCACATCTTTTCAAGTACTGCACTACTCACTTTGCCATGTAACTGTAATGGCATATGTACATATGAGATGTAAAAATAAGTAAGGAGCCACTGACCTTTACCTTGGAAGGAGTTGTAATCTAATACTGAACTACAGAAATATACACACATAACCATATAATATAAATTTAACATGGGTAATCAGAAGAGTCCTTCTGATTTGCTGATACAGATCAAAGCTAAAGTTATGTCCAGTTGCATGAGAAGTGCCCCAATCCTGAAAATCTGGGTGTCTCTCATGATTACCTCTGATACCTAAAGTAGAATGCAATATGTGCTGGAGAGAAACCAGTGCTAGACAGTGAGGCAGGAGGGAGGCAGAGGGAAGCTGTCCTGCCAGTGTCTGAGATGGCTGCCAATTTAAGGGGAAAGAGGCTCTCTTCAAACAGGAAGATTCTGTTGCCTAAAACCACCCCAGCTTGAAGAGAGAATGGGGCTCATACGGACCTATTTTTGATCATGTATAAATGTGGCTGAATATTTAGTTTAAAAATCTATCCACATTTTTTAAAAAATGAAATGTCTTTTTTTATCATATACTTCAGGTTTGGGGGAGAAGTGCAGTGGAGAGACATAGACAGGAAGGAAGAGATAAGAATATGTGTTATATATAAATATATAATACATGAATATATAATAGAGCAATATATTATATAGAATATATGAATATGTATGTATATTTACATATTTTTATTTATATTTGAATTGTCACTGAGGGTCAAGAGTGACAGTTCATTTTCTTTTTTTAAAATCCATCTAATTATCTAACTCATGGTCCCAGGTGAAATAGAAGAACTAATAAAAACACAAATGTTCTCCAAGACTCAATTTTTTTTTAATTTCCAAGATCAATTATGATATCACAAAAATATTTGAAATAGGCTTCTCCATTCTAGCCATGAAGACTATTATTGACTGGCTCAATCAAGAAGTATTAATGAGACTAATTAGAACTCAAGTACCAGGTTTAACTTATAGTTCAATAATTCACCTTTCCATTGTGATACAGAAGCAACTTGAATTTTTGGAGGATATGCCAGTGGGGCATAAGTTCTGGCACATAGTACAAAATGGGAAAAAATTCTAATATTCTGGTTCAGAACAGCTTATATTAGCCTCCTGGCCCTGGTTCCTGGGATTCTGAACTTTTGAGTCATAATGTTTCATCTTCTTACTTGAGAGTTTCTTCCTCTAGAATATTCATCCACCCTATGGCCTTTGCAACATGAAGGATCCCTTCATAAGGCTTCTTCTTTTAGTGAGTTCCTCCTAGGACCTCCATTTTGTAAAGAGGCACAGGGTAGCTTCATTACCTTCTTGACCCTATTTCTGGATCTCAGATTTTAAAACCATGTCACAATGTTAAATCTGTCCATCGTTCCCCTTTCAGTTCCTTTTTGGTGTTTTCTTTCCTCATTGGAATTTAGTCTCCTCAAAGACAGAGACATTACTTTTACTTGTACCTATGTTTCAGCACAGCATTGTGCACTATACTCACAGTCTAATAGCACACAATTCATACTTGGTAAATGTCCATGTTTTTCCTTCCTTAACATAGACACACAAACCTAGTGTATGTCACTCTTCAGATGATAAGGCCAGTAAACATGCAGAAAGTGCTTGCTAAAAGACTGGTTCTCAGGTGAAGAGGGCTTTTTGGATACAACTCATTAATAAGCAATTGAGGGACTGTAACCTTTGTTGACTGTGAGGAATTTCCTGTCTTGATAAAATCATGGAACTTTTCAAGTGTGAAGAAAGTCCATTTGCATTCATTGCTCCATAGACTGCACTTAGCCCTTTACGTTTACTTGAATGAACAAAAACTACTTGAATAACAATAACATTTATATAGCACTTACTATGTTAGGTGCCATGCTAAGTATTATCTCATTTGACTGTCACAACTGTGGGAGGCAGGTGCTTATACTATCCCCATTTTGTGGATGAAGAAATGAAGGCAAGCAGTGCTCAAGAGTCATGCAACTAGTAAATATCTGGGGTCAAATCTGAATTCAGGTCTTCCTGACTCCAGACACAGCCTTCTATCTACTGCACCCCCTCGTCGTCACCGCAGAGATGAGGCATCAATTTGGTACTTGGGTTTTCTATTCCAGTGTTACTTTGAATGCTACTGTAGTTTAACTTTTTAAACTTTTCAGCTTCCTTCAAGTTTCAGATAAGTCTTGTCTCTTACAAAGAAGCTTTCCCAGACTTCATTAATCTTAGTGCCTTCCCTCTATGATTATTTCCAGTTTAACCTGTTTGTTGTACATACTTGTTTGCATTTTGCGTCCCTCATTATACTGTGAGCGCCCTGAGGACAGAGACAATATTTTATGTTAGTTTTTACTTTCTTCCTATCCCTTGCACTTAGCCCAGCACCTGAAACATAGTACTTCATAAATGCTGGTTTTCTTGATTTGATTTGACTTTTAAAATTTAGTCTTATCAGTGGCACAGTGGATAGAGTGTTAGGAAGCCTAGAGTCAGGGTGACTGAGTTCAAATCCAACCTCAAACACTTGCTAGTTGCATAACTCTGGGCAAGTCACTTAATTTTTGTTAGTCTCAGTTTCCTTATCTATAGAATGGGATAATAACAGCCCTTGCCTCAAGGATTGTGACACTAAAATGAGATAACCTTTGTAAAGCACTGGGTATAGTGTCTTGAACATTGTAGTTGCTACATAAATGCTATCTATTATTATTATTAGAATAATATCTCACTTTTCTGGGAATAACAATCTTGACTATAATACAATTGAGAAACAAGAGGGAAGCAAAAAACAAAAACAAAAAAAAACCTCTGTATTCCTGAAAACTTATTTACTTTACTCATGGCAGAGACCCTCTGGACTTTATGACCCTTATGTTACACACAAGTCTAAGAGCTTGGGTTATTGGCTCTTCATTAATCTGCTTCTGAAACCACACGAGAATAAAGCGGCATAATAGAAGGCTGGAGAAATACTGCTTGAGGTGAACACTCTGACTGTAACAAGAAGTGACAGCGGACAGGCTGAAAGCAATAAAGAATACTGAAATAAAAAGTCTACTTAAGAACCCCAAAAGTATGGCAGTCTAGAGCTATTTTGTATAGGGAAAAACATGAATTTGTCGTATGGTTATGTAATATTTGGTGCTCACAATGATAAAACAAAGCTATCCGGAGGAGGCTAAAGCATATTCAGTATACACTAATCCAGTTTTAAGATGGCCAGAGAGTACATAATATGTTTTAGCAAAATCTTCGTCAAACATAATTCAATTTTTTCTTGAAAGTTCAATTACTCTACAAAGTTCACCAGTTAATAATACTTTTCAAGATAACATTAGAGTATAGATTCAGAGATAAAGGGGACCTTACATGTCATCAATTCAACCTCTTTATTTTACAGATGAGAACAAAGCTCACGTGATTTGTCTAAGATTACATAGAAAGTGGCACAACTGAGATTTGAACCCAGATTCTTTAACTCGAAATCCACCACCGTTTCCACTGTGACATACTGATGAATGAATTTTTAATTCCCTTATTTTAATATATATTAGCAATGATTAATAAGGGGATAAATCCAAGGCTAAGAAGAATGATGAACCAGGAATTCTAATGCTAGGAGGCAAATTTGACCCCATGGTTATCATTGAAAGTACATAGAAGGAAATGCAGGACTAGAACATGGCTCTTTTGTTACCTCTCTCTTTTCTGTCCTATTAAAATTCTTTCTCTTTGTTACCTCATAATTTCATTTTAAAAAGCTTCTTCTAGGTCTTATGGTATCTTTCCTGCAGAGCAAGTTATTTCAGTGAGTGGGGCTTATAGCTAGTTGGCATAGTACATAGAGTGCTGCGCCTGGAGTCAGGAGCATCCAAGTTCAAATCTAGCCTCAGATATTTGCTAGCTATGTGACCCTGGGCAAGTTATTTAACCTTTGTCTGCATCAGTTTTCTCATCTGTCAATGAGGATAACCAGAAAAAGCACTTACATCTCAGGGTTGTTTTAAGGATTAAATAAAAATCATATTTGTAAAGTATTTAGCACAGTGCCTGTCTCATGTAGGTGCTTCATAAATGCTTGTTTTTTCACACTTCCTTTATGAGATCTGATGATTATTTCTCTAAATTTTCAAAATCTTTTTTTCTTCTATCTGGAGCACATCCTATTATGCCCACTTATCCCTTCTTTCTTAGCACAAATTCTAGTGCCCATCAGTGATTTCTTCCAATGTTCCTATCATTTCTACCATAGGAACAAGATCATCTTTGTAGGGTTAACTAGAGGGGTCTGTTTTGTATTCGTCCTTTGTTCCCGCAGAAGACCATGCCATCAGAGAAATGATGACATGACTTGCACTTGACTTTGTTTTGAGGGAGGGAGGGCTGCACAGATCACCAGCCTCACTTCTTCTCCAGAGCCATCTGAATCCAGAGACTTGATATTCCTCAGGATGACTGGAGATGACCCAGAATGCACTGGGAGACCTTGAGCCCTTTAGGCCAAGGTCTTTGCAGGCACTCACTTAGGATGAGGCAATGCCCTTTCATTGAACAGGCCTGTTTAAGAAGTAGCCAAGGCATGGCCCTAAAAGGGTTTAGCAATAAAACCAAAAGTAGGAATCCAGAGTCTACAAAATTCAGTCATGCCTAAAAACACTCAAACTTGTTTCTTAGTGGCTGGAACAAGGAAAGACAGGTTTGTCCTTTCTCTTGCAGAGGTTAAGGAGTGAGAAGTGGGCGTGAGTTCATGGCCCAGATACTTTATATGAACTGGCATGCTATCTGGACTTTGTTCAAAGAGACCCTATGAATGCTCTAGAAATTAAGGGTTTGCTAGGTGACACAGTGGATAGAGTACTGGACTTGGACTCAAGAAGACCTGATTTCAAACCTGGCCTCAGACACTTACTAACTGTGTGACCCTGGGCAAGTCACTTAACCTCTATTTGCCTCAACTTCCTCAACTGTAAAATATGGATAACAAGAGCACCTGATTCTCAAAACTGTTGTGAGGAACAAAAGAGATAATCTTTGTAAGGCATTTAGTAGGCACTATGTAAATGTTAAATAACATTATTATTAGAAGTATTATTGATGTTGTATCAAGATCAGAGCCAGAATAGCAATTTCTTTTCTGGTTTATCTTTTGCAATAATCCTAGTGAGATGTAATGAGGCCCAGACCAAGGTAGTATTTATAGAGTGTCAGAGAAAGACCTGAACTAAGGAATATTTTTAAAATATACTTATGTAAAGAAATCTAGAAATCTGAGCAAAAGTGCGTGGTAAATAGTATTTAGGTGATAAAACACAGCCAATATTATCATTGGAATATATGACAGAGTGCTTGCATGAAAAAGGGAAATTGATGAAGAGTTCAGAAAATGGAACTGTAAAATCAGGAGGTGGAATTGAATGGTCTTTAAGGTCTTCTCTAGCTCCAAACCTAGGCCTTATCTTTGTCTTTTAGAGGACTGAATTATCATTAAGGTAAATCAAGAAACACTAGGCTACCCTGCTTTTCCCAGAACGCTCCAGCAGATGACCAGGTCATTGAAGTCCTCCGTCTCATGTATCTGTGCTGGATGTGTGATCCATTTCCTGAATTCATCACCAATGTCTCCTTTTCATCCAAGTGCTCTGTCATATATTCTAATGACAATATTGCCTCTGTTCTAGTGATCTTATCTAAATTCTATTTATCAAGTTTCTTCATTCAGATTCCTAGATTTCCTCACAAGTAGATTTTAAAAATATTTCTTAGTTTGGGTTTTTCTCTGCTTTTCTGTAACTACTACCTTATTATATCTCACCTAGGCCTCATTACATCTCACCTGTATTATTGCAACAGTATCCTAATTGGTGTCCTTGCCTTAAGTTTCTCCCCATTCAAATACATCCTATGCATAGATACCAAAAGAATTTTCCCTAAATATAGATCTGACTTTGTGGCTCCCTTCCTCAACCAAGTCCAATGGCATCCTATTGCCTCTAGGAAAAGAAATAAACTACTGCATTTAGCTTTCAAAGCCCTTGATAAGATGACCCTAACCTTTCCTTCCATTACTCCCCTACCCACTCTACAACCCACCCAAACTAGCCTTCTCTCTGTTCCTCACACATAGCGCCCCAACTCCGATCACACGGACCATCCTTCATTATCAGAATGCACTCCCTCCTCACTACCTTGCAGACATTCTTCTTTTCCTTCAAGACACAGCTCAAGCATCATCTTCTACATGAAGTTTGGTCTGATTCTACATGCTAAACCATCCCACCAGTTTCTTTGTCTTCGTTCTGTTTACATTCATTTTATATGTATCTGTATATGCTTAAATATGTGCTTAATGTCTTCCCCATGAAAAAATAAGATGCTCAAGAGTAGTGACTGTTTAATACTTTTTATTTGTACCTCCAACCCCTAGTGTATGCCTGGCGCATAGTAGGTGCTTAATAAACACTGGCTAATTGATTGATAAAATGTGGCTCTGTCCTCCCTGGACCACCTTGCTCTTAACCTTTTCCTTTTGAATTAGGCATGTACTTCCAGAGTCATGTTACAGGTATCTTGTCTTATTAGGTCCCAATACCTATGGGTTCAAATTTGCCTCCTTTAACTAGGATCTCTAATTCATCTTCCTTGTTATACTTTGTGCAATTGTATACAGATATCTGAAACCATAGGTTTTATTGATAGTTCCTTTCTTTGATTGTCTCCTGTGAATTTTTTGTGCCTCTACCACTATTCTTCTTCATACATTTTAGTTACTCTCTAAGGTATCTGGCTTGCTAGATATACATAGGCAGTTTTTTGTTTCCCTTTTCAATTTAGAATCTTTTTGATTAGATTTTTAAAACTCTAAGCAAATACATTCATTCTTACCAGACCTTCTAAGGTACAACGGAGCTCATCATCCCAATTTCCCCAGCTTAACTGTGCTCTAGAAATCCAAAAGCCATTTGCAGACAACAATTCTGTATTTCTCAGTCAGTCTAAAATTATTCATTACTCTCTGGCTATATGCCAGATATAATTCTAAATGCAAAGGATACAGAAAAGGGCAAAAATATAGTTTCTACCCTCAAAGAGCTTTCATTCTAATGGGGAGACAATATACAAATGACTATAAATACATATATATATATATATATATATCATATTTCCAAGATATATACAATGTAATGAAAGATAATCTTGGGAAGATGCGAATAGTGAGGTTGACTAGCACAGTCCTTTCGCAGGAAATAGGATTTGTACGCAGTCTTCAAAGAGGTGGGGAAAACCAGGGGGCTTATATGAGGATGGCGAGCATTCTAGGCATGAGGATCAGACAATAAAAGGTATCCAATTAGGATAGGGAGTGATAATGTGTGAGGAACAGTAAGACTAGTGTCCCTGGATTGCAGAGTTTTGGGAAAGAGTAAAGTGTAAAAAGACAGGAGAGTTAGAAAGGGACCAAGTTGTGAAGGGCTTTAAATGCTAAACATTGAACTTGATATTTGACCTTGGAGATGATAGGAGGTGACTGAAGTGTACTGAGTAGGGGGTTGACATGATCAAACACGCACTTTGGCAGCTGAGTAGATTGGAACTGGGAGATATTTAAGGTTGGAATGCCTACAAGAAGACTATTGTAATGGTTCAGGACGTGTCCATTGAGGGCCTATATCAGTGTGGTTGCTGTATGAATTGAGACAAATGTATGTATAAAAGAGATGTGAAGCAGGAAGGAGATTTGACAATACATTGGATATGTAGGGAGGAATATGAGTGAGGAGGGGGTCAAAGTTGCTAGCTTGAATAACTAGAGGAATCATGGTACCCTAGAGAGAAATAGGGAAGCTGGGAAAAGGGAAGAGTTTGTAAGAGGACACAATCAGTTCAATTATCGATATTTGCCTCATTGCGGTGCCTTACACAGTACCTGGCACATAGTGGGCATTATTGGTTGATTGATAGAGAATACTCTGGGTTCCTTTGCTGTACCATGGCAACACAAATTCTCCCAAGTTGATAGTGATTTCAAGGACATGCTGGGTAACAGACAATGTATTTGTTTTCCAAGATCCAATCTAGCTAAGTTCAAAGAGTGTGTTATCATAAAGTTAGCCACTGGGTGATCTATGTTTTGACCACAGTAATTTCAAAACACTGTCTAATGAGGCAATGTCAATGAAAATAAAACTCAGTCCAATGAGATTCACACATCTGCAGTATTGCAGAAATAAGTCTGCAAATCAGGTGCTTATTATTTAGGGCATACCCATCAGTTAAAGCAGAGGTTGTTAAGTTGGGGTTCTGGAAACTAATTTTTAAATTTTATGATAACTGTATTTCAATATAATTGATTTCCTTTGTATTTTATTTTATGCCTTTAAACATATTACTCTGAAAAGAGGTCCAGAGACTTCATCACAATGCCAAAAGGGGCCAACATACACACACACATACACACACACACACACAAAGTTAAAACAGAAAGAAGCCTGGAAAGTCATTTAAAGAGTTAAGGATCAGTTACCTACAAAGATCTGGGCACTTTAAGCCATGAAAGTAATCAACTCCTGGAGCAATTAATAGATAGTTGTACACTATATTCTAAGAAAAGTCTTGGCTATTTTTCTAGTTCTCTGTGTCTTTTAAGGAAAGCATTTTTTTGGACTAGGAGTGGGAGGAGGAATTTTACCACAAAGAAATGCCATTCAATTTTTTAAAACCATTCCCAATATTTACCAAGGACATTGGGTCACAAATAATAGAAAACATATGTGCAACATTTTATTTACAAATATACGATGGTTATTTTAAAGCCCATCCCAGTTATAAAGGCAACATTTTTTCCTTTTTGATTTGCTATTTAAAAATCTGATCAAATTAACTTTTGGAACACAATACCTTCCTGGCAGAAGTGCCAAAAACATGTAGGATTGCATATTTGAAAGCAAGGCGATAATTGAATCCCCGCGGACTGAACAACATCACTTAGCAGCTCACACAATGTGCAAGAGTAAAAGCTTTTAATTAGGCTTTTACTCAATAGGGGTGGCAAATATAATTTTAAAGACTCAGGGCTAAAGTAGAATTGTTAGTTTTCACTCTGAACACAATGTAGTAACAATTTGACTAAATAGGTTGAGCTGCTTATTCATTAGTCCCTAATAGAAATGTGAATGCAAATTGACTTCAGGTTATTGTCTTTAGAGGCAGCTTTTTAATTAGTGATTGGTAAAATGTTTATCTAGTTTGCCACTGCATTGTACAACAGTTTACCCAACAGGATTGTCGTAAACCTTCTTGAGATCGAAATTGGATTTTTTAAGAGAACATAGTTTCATGTATATAAAAATACCAATTATAGTTATAAAGTTAGCTAATTTATATCAACCTTGAAAGTTAGGAAGGCAAACTGTGCTTCATCGCTCAGTAAAAGGGGAAAAGAATCAGATCAGTAAACTGTAATACTCATTTGAAAGCTGCATTGGTAGGATCAGCAGGCTATATCCCTGAAGGCCCAGGTTCTAGTCTTGGTTCTTTAACTGGCTTTCTACATAATTTTAGACCAATTATTCTCCTTCTTTGGGGAAGTATCACTTCCCTCTCTTTAAAAGAAAGGGTTCCACTAGATAATATTGAAGATCTGTCCAATACAGATCATCTATTGGTTACTCTATAAAGCTTTGACTATGTTGACCCTTTGTACTCGATGATGCTGTCTTTTAAATAGTATATTCATAATTAAGATTTGCTTAATTATATATTATACTATATATACATGTATATATGTGTGTGTGTGTGTGTGTTTAATTATATTTTCTGAAAGAGTGAATTAACGATGGGTTGATAACCTTCGCTGGTCCTTTGGTTTGTGACTATGTTGTTATGGTTCTTCAGTCGTTTCAGTTGTCTCCAACTTTTTGTGACCCCATTTGGGGTTTTCTTGGTAGAGAAACCATTTCCTTCCTTTGCCATTTGCCTTTCCTGAGGAAACTGAAGCAAACAAGGTTATATGATTTGCCCTGGGACATACAGCTAATAAGCATCTGAGGCTGCATTTAAACTCAGGAAGATGAGTCTTCCTAACTCTAGATCTGGTGCTCTAGCCTCTGGCTGCCCTATAAGTCTTTCCAAAGCCAGTCATAATATCATGTAGATTCAGAGCTAGAAGGGACCTTAGAAGTCATCTGTCTTACCTCATTATTTTAAAGATAAGGAAACTGAGTCAGAGAGTTTAAGTGACTCATTCATGATCAATACAGATGGCAGAATCAGGATTTGAACTGATATTCTCCAACTGAAAATCCAGTATTCTTTCAAATTTATCAAAAGGCTTTTCTGTTTCTAAAGCCTGTCACCATTTTGCCATGCTATTTCTTAGCTTGACCTTCTTCTCAGTGATGAGGGAAAAAAACAACATCCCGCATCTAAGCACATGAACCAGTTTTTAATTCTGGGCATTCTTACCACTATCTCACCAGCATGATTTAAAATTTAAAAAGAAAAGTTTATAATTTCACTTGAATAGAATGAGACTACTTCCTCTACCAATTCAGACCAGCAACTATTCTACAGCTTACTAGCAGAGTGTTGAAATGATTTGCCATGAGTCATTTGTCTAGCATGTATCGAAAAAAGCATACGATCTATTAATATGCTAAATCAGGAATAAAATATTTGTGATTATAGTATGATTAAATACAAATATAAAATCAGATCATTGCTGTATTTCTTCTTGCAAAGTGACAGAAAAGAATTCTTGCTTTCATTTTAAACTCTCATTAATTTACACTATTTTGCTAAAATTTCAAACTCTATCTTTAGGTCTGTCATTTTGGAAATATGCACATTTCTCAACTATTAGCTCCTTCCAGAGGTTTAACAGGTATAGGTAAGGGATAAGGGAACCTGCAGCTTCTAGGCCACATGTGACCCTACACTAGATCCTCAAATGAAGCCCTTTGACTGAATCCAAACTTCACAGAAGAAATTCGCTTCAAAGGATTTGTTCTGTAAAATTTGAACTCAGTAAAAAGATGACACGCAAGGACATAGAAGGCCACATGTGACCTCAAGGCCACATGTAAGCCATAAAATATTTAGAATGAAAAATTTGCCTGACCAAAAAGGTTGAATGGGGATACAACACTGATTCAGGTGGACATATTTCTCTCCTACTTTGTATATATCACAGAGACAAGTATGTTGACTTACACCAGCATGGGGATTTCTTCAAGTCTTGACATCTTATAGTCAGGTCCCCAAACTTGAAAGGGCTCATGGGTAGGAGAGAAAATGTGGCTAAGTGTGGTTGGCTAATGGAAGTTGTGATTGTACTTTAATAGGTTTTGCCATATTAGAAAGGTTTCGGGAATGGTCTTGGCAATAATCTCAACTTCTCAAGATCTGCCCAGCTAAGGAAGAGAGAGAGAGACAGAGACAGAGACAGAGAGAGAGAGAGAGAGAGAGAGAGAGAGAGAGAGAGAGGCGTATCACCAAAAGGCTGGCTGTTTAGTAATGAATTTTATAGTCATAGACACCTACTAAAAAAGAAAATTATAAAACATCGTTGGTTATATATAACCTCCTTCAGCTTCTGCTAATGATGGTAGCAGATTGGAGAAAAAAGGAACAAAGAATCACAAAAATTTTTAGATATCTATAGATGGAATATACTTCCATTTAAGAGCAACTTCTTTTTGTCTTCTAATTTCATTTATAGTGAGACTCTTAATACAGATATGAGTCAGTTCCTCCATCAATATGACCAATCACAGGTCATATTTGTATAATATCGAAAAATATAGAATAGAAAAACATAGTCTTCAAATAAAGTTGTAGATCTTCCAAAGGGCAGTGAAGACATGCATTGGGGGCATGAATAAGATCCATTGTAATTTGCCAAATATTGGTTGCATGGAAGATATTGCTTGAATAATATTTATGGGAGATTTAGGTCTTGAAAAAGAAGTGGGCTAAATGTATAATAAGAGAGATGTTGAGAAAACATGAGCAATCACACCACACTCCTTTGTCTGGAAAGGTGAGGGGCTATGAATGTGTAATGTTGTGTATAATATTAGATCTGGTTACTTTGTCAGTTGGTTTTGCTTAACTGTTTTTCTTTATAATATAAAAAAGAGAAGGTTTATGAGCGGGAATTGGATGGTTTGTTCAGAAGTAATTGTGACAAAAACAAACACCAACAAGAAAAATTTTAAAAGAATTTTTTTTTCATTTTCACCTGATTACGATAAATGACAGAGAGGGATGAGTAGAAAGGAAAAAGAGTTAAATGACAAGCAATCTATATATTATCAAAGGACCTAGAGAAGGAACCTCAAACATTAAGTGAATTCTCTGTGGATGAGTTAAAACAGGAGTTAGCAAACTTTTTCTACAAAAGGTCAGATAGTAAATATTTTAGGCTTTATGGGCAAAGAGGGAAATTCAAAGATGTTATAAAATAATAATAACTGAGTATAATTTTTTGTAATGCAGGTCTACTAATAAGAGTTATCCTTTAGAGGAAAGGATAATACCAGTCAATTTAGGTTCAAGGTTAGTGTTCCTTATCATCAAAATTGATTAAAATATTCATCTATTTATTCTGACCCATAATGTGATTTTATATACTTCATCTTTGAAAATATCTTTTCACCCAGATAGGAACAGCAAAATGCCAGTATCAATTTATGAATGTATGATTTTCTTTTAGCCAAAAGGCTAATAGTCAAACAAGTTTATTTCCTCTGGACAAATTTGTCTACTGCAAACATGATTTAATTAACTTACCATTGGTAAATGACCTTCCCTGCTTGGTTAACAAGTAAACCAGTTCAAAACTTATTTTAATTTCAGCCTCTTTTTCAATTTTTTTTTCTCAAGAAATTCTGCTATTATAAGACATTCCATTTTTTTCTAACTATTGCTTTCCCGTGTTTCAGAAATATTTTGATGAGTGTTTAATGTGTTAATGTTGATATTTTGGCACACCCATAGTGTCATTGCATAATAAATACAGTAAGCTAATCCAGTAACAAAATAATGCACACTACACTGTGCCTTAAAAGTGTAACACTTAAAATCCACTTTTCTCTTCTTTTCTTGTTTCAACCTAATGAGTGTGCACTGGTAATTAAAAAAACATGGCACAGTGATACTCATGACACTTGAAATGATGCTGTCAGAACTATGTTGCTGCAATTTGTAGTGCACTGAGAAGCAATGTGAAATTCTAAGAGTACCATAGACACTCTCTGTCACAATTACTCAACTCAGCAACTGCAGCATGAAAGTAGCCATAAGCAACATGCAAATGAATGAACATGGCCATGTTCCAATAAAACTTTATTTATGGACACAAATTAGAATATCATATAATTTTCATGTGTCACAAAATATTATTCTTATTTTAATTTTTTCAACCATTTAAAAATATGTTTAAAAAACCATCCTTAACTCATGGATAGATTGTACAAAAATACAGTGGATCATGTCTGGTAGTGACCCAGAGTTTGCCAATCCCTGATTTACAGGGGGGAAAAAAGACAAAAAGGCAAAATGGGATAAATGACTTGTTATCTTTATCCTTATAGGGAGTGTTTACATTGCCATAAAAGCAGTTGAAGCAAGCAATATGGTGCACTTAGAGTTCAGTTAGACAACTAAGATGCCAAGGTCATCCATGGCATCCTGAGCCATCACCAATCTTCTTGACTCTGTCCTGCCACTGACCTATGATGATTCTGGAGGAGGGAGTGAGACTGACAACTTCACGCAACTCTGTCTCACTTAAATCCAATTTACGCATGAATCAAAAGAGATCACCCATACTATTTTACTATTATGCCTTAAAGTCCTATGGTGACAGGCAAGTGATGAAGCATCAGGTACGGATACACTGGGAGCTGTAGTCACAACCCTGCACACAGGCAGCCCAAGTCATAGGGTCGTTTCTCACTGGAAGTAGCAGCGGGACTTGGCAACCCCATGGGTGTCTGAGCAACCTTTTAAGGATTGTTCTACTCACCTCCTGGTGTAAGGAAGGGGGCTAGAAAAGGTGCTGTAAACATTGTCTACTTACCTAACCCTGGCCTGATTACTGCGGCAGGCAGGAAATCCCACTATGTGGTTGAAACACACACACAAAATAATGTACAAAATGTACAAAAACATCTGCAAAGATAATTCCATTCACCATCAGGATATGGAATGTACACACACTTATAGACAACACAAAATCCAGTAAACCTGAAAGATGAACTGCTTTTGTTGTGAGGGAACTCAACAGGTATCACATCCAAATAGCAGCCCTGAGTGAAACAAGGCTGGCAAATGAGGGCCAGCTTACTGAAGTTGGAGCTGGATACGCATTTTTCTGGAGTGGTCACAGTGAAGGGGAGTGCCGTGAAGTTGGCATAGATTTTGCAGTCAAAACTAATCTAGCCAGCAAGTTGGTATGCCTGCCAAAAGGAGTGAATGACAGGCTCATGACAATGCTATTGCCACTTGCAGGAAAATACCATGCCACCATCATCAGTGCCTATGCTCCCACCATGATGAACTCTGAGGAGGTCAAAGAAAAATGTTATGAAGACCTAGAGACCCTAATCATTAATGTACCAAAAGAGTGCAAGCGTATAACTCTGGGCAACTTTCATGGTAGAATAAGCTCATACTACCAAACTTGGCAGGAAGTCCTAGGAAGGAAACAGCAACAGCAGTGGTCATTTACTGCTGAAGATTTGTACATTGCATGACCTTCTCATCACCATACTATTCCATTTAACTAATACAATAAAACTTCATAGATGCACTCTCTCAGCAAACATTGGCAACTAATGGGCTATGTCTTTGGAAGGAGAACAAGATGTGAGAGTGACAAACACAATGTGTGGTACAGACTGCTGGACTTATCATAGACTTATCCTTTCCAAACTAAATATTTGCATTCATCAAAAATGCCTCCCCCAAGGCAAAATGACTACTAGAAGAATTAATGTCAACAAATTAGAGCTCTTCTCTGAGAATGAATAGTTTGTTGCTAACTTGCAGGGAAAGTTGAGCCAACACAAATTTGGCAACAGTGGAGCAGAAAAGGAATGGGCAGCTTTCAGAGATTTGGTGCACAGCACTGCATTTGCTCATCTGGGTCAGAATACTCACAAATACCAAGGTTGGTTTGATGAAAATCATGGGGAAATTCAGAAGCTGCTAAACAAAAAATGAGAACTCCACAGGATTTACCAGAAGGATAGTTCATCCACCTCTAAGAAGGCAGTATTTAATTCCTTCTATAGGAAAGTATAAGCAAAGCTTAGAGAGACACAAGATTCCTGGTTCAGTAAAAAAGCAGATGAAATTCAGTTTTATGCTGATAGCAATAACCCAAAGTGCTTTTATGATTCTCTGAAAGCTATTTATGGACCAAAAACCTATGGTGTATCACAACTACTCAGTGCTGATGGAGCTACATTGATTAGTTATAAAGACACAATCCTAAAGAAACGGATTGAACACTTTCATAGTGTTCTCAATAGACCATCATCAATCAATGCTGACACCACTGACCATTTACCTCAGGTTGAAGTCAATCCCTCCTTAGCTGAACTTCCAACTGAAGATGAGATTTTGTGGGCCATTGGGTCCCTTTCATGTGGCAAAGAATCTGACATTCTATTCCACCTGATATTTACAAGGCAGGGGGGCCATTGCTCATACAAAAGTTAACTGAAATTTTTCAGGTTATACGGCAGGAGGAAGTTATCCCCCAGGAGTTCAAGGATGCCTTCATTGTCCATCTCTATAAAGGTAAAGGGAATAGATTGTCCTACAACAATTACATGGGAGTCTCTCTCTTAATCATTGCTGGCAAAAATCTTGCCAGAGTCCTCCTTAATAGACTGATCCTTCACCTGGAAGATGGTCATATACCTGAGAGCCAGTGTGGCTTCAGAAAGGGCCAAGGAACAGTCAATATGGTGTTTGCTGCCCAAGAACTCCAGGAGAAATGCCTGGAGCAGAATAGAGGTCTGTACACAACGTTTGTAGATGTGACCAAGGTCTTTGACACTATTTGTCCCGAGGGTTTATGGAAAATTATGTCAAAATTTGGTTGGTTAGAGAAGGTCATCAGTATTGTATGTCAATTTCATGATCGCATGTTTGCCTGGGTTCTGGATAGTGGATAATGCTCTTGTGCCTTCCCAGTCACCAATGGAGTGAAACAGGGCTATGTGCTTGTTCCCATGCTTTTTAGCAAAATGTTTTCAGCCATTTTGTCAAATGCTTTCAATGAGGATGAACATAGCATCAAGGTCAACTACCATAATGACGGTAAGTTCTTCAATTTGAAAAGGCTACAAGCCAAGAGCAAAGTGGAGGGAGTGTTGGTGCATGATCTGTTTGCAGATGATTTTGTACTCAATGCAGCCTCTGAAAGTGAGATACTACAAAGTGTGGATCAATTCTCTGCTGCCTGTGCTAATTTTGGCCTAATAATTAACACCAAGAAAACACAGGTGCTCCATCAGCCACCACCACACCATCCATATGTGAAACCAATAGTTACAACAAGTGGAGAAGTTTTGAATAATGTAGGGGCAAGTTCACTTACCTTGGAAGCATATTTTCCAAGAATGTACACGTTGACAATGAGGTTGACATACGCATTGCCAGACCTAGTTCAGTGTTTGGGAGGCTCCAAAGACAAGTTTGGGAGAGAAGAGGTATTAGACTGACTACCAAACTGAAGGTCTACAGAGCTGTTCAAATGACCTCATTGTTGTATGCCTGTGAAACATGGACAGTCTACAAGCGCTGTACTAGGAAACTGAATCGCTTGCATTTGAACTGTCTTAGGAAGGTTCTGAGGATCACCTGTCAGGATAAAGTACCAGACACTGAAGTCCTTGCTCGAGCTGAACTGCCAAGCATTCAAACTATGCTTCAGAGAGTGCAACTCCGACAGGTTGGCCATGCGGTTCAAATGAAAAATGTAGGTTTGCCAAAAAGACTATTTTATGGAGAATTTGCATGGAGCAGGCAATCACATGATGGTCAGAAGAAGAGATACAAGAATACTCTCAAGGTCTCTCTCAAGAACTTTGGATTTGGCTGTGTGACATGAGAGACATTGGCTCAGGACCACTCAGCATGGCATGCCCACATTAGAAAATAAGCTCTATGAGCAAAGCAGAATTGAGATAGCACAAAGGAAACATAGGATGTGCAGATTTGGAGTAAACACCCCAAATATTCACAAGGACTAACTGTGCCCAATCTGTGACCCAACATTCCAAGCTCATATTGGTCTGATCAGCCTCAGTCGGACACGTGGAAACTTCACTTTATCATGGTGATGTCATTTTGGTCCTCTTTGAGAAGAAGGACAATAACCAATCACCATGGATAAAATAACCCAACAAAGTTACAGAAAAGTTTATCCCATAGTGTGGGACAGCATGACCTGCTACAGATTATTGTCCCCAGTAACTGTAGGTCATCTAGCCAAAGCTTCTTTGTGGTTTGAGGTCCACATTCCTTCTTTGGGGCTAGGAGTTTTGGTCTCTGGTTTGGAGCAATGTTTCCTTGTCACTTGCATCCTTACAAGAACAGGATAGGTTCATTTGTGTAACCACATTTATCTGTTTACTTGTGATGTTGAGTGTCTGGGGTTCTTTATATTAGCAAAGTTAATCATCTGTGTTGATCTCTGGGTCCCAGCCTCTTGTCTGAAATAGTAACTGGAGACCCTCCTTGATTCAAGAATAGAAGAATCAGCCAACAATGATAAAGAGAGAAAGCATAGAGGAGTGGACAATGTGCAGAGCTTTGGAGAATCCCTGTGTTTACAAGGAAGGAGAAAAGAGAAAGACCAGTTATTGAAAAACAAAAAATCAAATGATACAGTGGAAGGACCTGGGTTCAACTCTCCTCTCTAGGGGAATTTGAACAGAATTTAAAAGAGCCAAATTTTGTTATTTAAGTCAATTTATAGATATCTGGGATCATCTGCAAAATTTCTTTAAAAGTTAATTTATGCAATTTACTAGTTTCCTCAGAAAAAGCTGAAATGTAGCTGTCATAATAACTTCCCTAGTTCTTGGTTGTACAGATGGTCATTAGAATTTTCAAAAGGAAAAAATAAATGCGCTATTCAGATACGTAAAACAACAAAGAGAAAATATCTCAAACTGAACATTAATATGAATATCATGAGAATTTTCTGAACTTTGAGATGATGTTATGAGGGGTTTTTTGAACAGTATGGTCCAGTTAGAGGCAGAGTACTGAATATGACTATATCTATATTGTGAATGGGGAAGTGTGGAATTCTTGCCCCAAGTTCTCAATGCCTTCTTCTATTAAATTCATCATTCCTTGATATTATGAAAGCACAAATTCACTAAATATTTAAATTGTCAATCTTTTCTTTGCCATTTCTATTTGTTATTGTTGGTAAGTTACATATATAGAATACTCTAAGTTTCATAAGGAATTTATAAGACTTCTATGAAGTAGGTAGCACATGTATTATTTATTAGTCTGTATTACAGACTAAAACTTGAAATTCTGATAGGCTAAGTAACTTGTCCATGGTTAAGAGACACTAGTAAGGGTCTGAGCCAGGACTTAAATTTAGGTCTTCCTACACTATCATACCATTTTGTATGTAGGAGCAGTCCCTTCACCCCATATATCTTTCAGTCAGTACATATTTATTGATTAACTCTCCTATGCTAATCTTCTGTCATAGTGATATTTTCCTATGTAAAAATGGCCAAATTAGAAAATGACATCTATAATCAGACTTCAGCGTCACTGAAGAAATGCAGACATTCTGGTTATCTTTAAGGTCATCCTTAGGTGGGGTATGGAGCCAGGGACAAATCATACCAGGTTCTCCTGACTCACTGTGTAACTACATCCAACTCCCTACCCAACTTCACCCAAAGCACATTTATATAGATGGAATCAGGCTAAAATCTATATCAAAGACAGCCTTAAAAAGAATAAGAAGTCACAAATCTGCAACCTAAGAGGTGAGGAGAGAAAAAGAACTTGTTTGCTTTGTTGATATGGTCTTAATGGTAGGGGATAAGGCAAGGTTGAGTAACCTACAGCCTCAAAGTCACATGTGGTCCTCTAGGTCCTCAAGTGTGGCCTTTCTACTGAATCCAAACTTCACAGAACAAAAGGCTGCAGGTTTCCCACCCTTGGCACAGGGGATGGGAGTGGAGGTGGGGAGAATGAGTTATAGTTCAATTGTAAATATAAGTACCACAGATCTATTTTACTACCATCTGACAGAGACTTCCTTCTCTCACCAAGTGCCTCTCCCCTCTTCTTCTATTAGGCTTTTTGTCAGCCACTAGCAACAGGTGTATAGGGTGTTCAAGGAAGACCAACATCTTTTCAAGCCCTTTTCAGGGCTGCTTATCTACCATTGGTGTCTACCAGGCACTTAGTCTTACCTGTGGCTCCAAGAAGCTATAGCATGTACAGTAGTCACACTCCAATAAAACTGTTTGGGTATATGGGCCAAACCAGGTTGAGAATCCCCAATTGGCCTCAAATTTGTCAGTGTGTCAGGGGATGTCTACCCCAAGCATGTGAAGACTTCTCCCAGCAGAATGGGAAGACCAAAACAATTTGTTCCAATGGTCATGAAAGTGGCTGAAGTAGGAGCTGTAGATCTTGATTGGGCATCAAAGGTGCCAAGGTCATACTCTATATCCCAGGCCATCATGAGTCATCTTGACTTTAGTCTTGATAATGAACTTTGATGGCTCAGAGAGAAGGAGAGGCTGATAACTTTGTGCAACTCTGCCTCACTTAAATCCAATTCACATGTGAGTCAAGACATCACCCTGTGATATCATTGGTCCTCTTCAAAAATGAAGGACAAACAACAACAGAAATGGAGCTCTTCATAAAACAAGAAGTCAAAGTTTCAGTTTATTGTGCCTAGTTATCCATTATAATCATAAATTCGTTCTGGTTTCATCAGTCAAATGTAAGTTTCCTGAAGTCAACGACTATTTTATTTAGGATTTTGTTTCCCCAGTACATTGTTTAATAGTGTCAAATAAATTATTTGTGAAAGTGAAATAAAACAAATAGAAATGAATGAAATCACATGAAATCATAGTGAACAGGGTTGGAAGTAGCCAAAATTTGATTCATCAGGATGGACAAGATATTAAAAACTATTCCTATGCTTTCAGTAACTTACTCTATGACAACTATGTTTACACACAGCTGCAAAGTCTGTAGAAGACATTATATTCCTCATTCATGACACTGCTATTACCACCATACTCAAAGGAAGAATGGGGCTGCAAAGTACATGTGCAGTGCTTGCAGTTGGTTTAAATCTTGCCTCAGACACTTAGTGAGTGACCCTGGCAAGTCACTTAACTCTCCTCAACCTCAGTCTCCTAGTAAAATGGAGGTAATAAAATATACCTCACAGTGTCATTGCAAAGATCAAATGAGATAATATCTGTGTAATCTTAGGTCACTATGTTAGACCATTGTCTTAAGGCATGACCCTTGGAAATGGACAAAAACTCTTAATCAATGAGTTGGGCACTTAGGCCTACACTATGGAAGATTATCTTCTATATGGTTCCCAAAGTCATCCCACACACTCATTCCACAAAAAATGGGACACAATGAAATGCAAGGATGGGGTCAACTACAGGTGTTCATAAGAAATGACATCACATCAGTCAGATGTAGTTTTAATGCCATATGTTTTTCTTTCATTCTTTTCTTAACTCTCTGCAATGTGGCTTCTGACCTCATCATTTAACTGAATTTGCTCTCTCATAAGTTACCTATGGTCTCTCAATTATCAAGTCTAATGACGTTTTCTCAAGCCTTGTCCTCTTTGACCTCTCTTTGGCCTCTGACATGGTAAATCACCCACTCTGACACAGTCTTTCCTCTAGGTTTTCATTACACTACTCTCTTTTGCTTAATTTTTTATCTGGGTCATACCTATTAACCATCAATGTAACCTCAGGCTCTGTCTTGGACCTTTCCTCTACTCTCTCTGTAACTGTTTACTTGGTGATCTCACCAGCTCCCATGAATTCCACTGTCCCTTTGTCTAGCCCCAACTTCTCTCCTGACCTCCAATTTCACATTTATTACTGCTTGTTTGACATCTCACATTGGATGTCCCATATACATCTTAAGCTCAACATGTCTAAAACTGAAAAAATTAATTTCTCCCTTTAAGTCCTAACCTTTTTTCTAAATTTCCTGCTACCATCTAGGGAACAACTGGCTTTCCAGTCAACAAGGTTCATCACTTCCTTGTTATTTTCAAATTCTCAGTCTCTCTTAACCTCCATATCTAATCTGTTCCCAAGTCTTTTTCATAACACCTACCTTCATAACATCTCTTATTTGTGCACTCTTTTTTCGTCTAACATTTTGTTACCATACTAATGTAGGCCCTCATCACCTCATGTTGGACTATTGCAATTACTCAGTGATTGGTCTCCCTGCTTCAAGTCTTTCTCCGCTTCAGTCCACCTTCCACTCAATTGGCAAATTAGTCTTCCTAAAGTACAGATCTGTGTCACACACACACACACACACACACACACGGTCAATGCTGGTATTTCCCTATCCCATCTCCCACAGTAAGAGTCTACAGAGGATTTTTTCCCCTTCATATGTGAAGATGGAAAATAATTGTCTTATTATTGCATGTCTACTCTATCCCATTAATCTATATTTCTATTTCTTAGACATTACCAGATAGTTTTGACAATTACTGCCTTATGAGATAGTTTAAAATCTGGTACTACTAAACCTCTTTCCTTTACATTTTCAACTGAATAAATTATGGTCTATGATTGTGATGCAATACTGCTGTGCTATAAGAAATGATGAGCTCAATGATTTTAGAGAAACATGGAAAGACTTGCATAAAATAATGAGCAGCAATATTATTTTAAGAACAATTTTAAGTGAATAAGTTATTTTGACTATTTATAAATACCCAAATTACCTATAAAGGACATATGAAGAAAGGTGCTATTTGCATCCAGAGAAAGATCTGTTAAGTAGAAGTATGTATACAATAATTTTACTTACATAGTGTATATATGTATTTATGTGTGTATATACACACATACACATATACATATACCTACATATACATATATATATACATATATACACACATATACACACATATACATACATATACATATACATACACACCTATTAGTGTCTAAAGGAAGTTGTCTCTAAGGAGGGAAGGAGGAAAGAAAAAAAGAAATTTACATGATAATTTTGTATATTTGAAAGGAATAGCAAGTTGTAGACAGTAGGTTTATAGTTTCATATACAATCATCTTTATTTATTGTACTACATTATGGAAATGCCCATTTTATTACATTAATTAAAAATAATTATGTTAGTTGATGTATCTCAGCTATTCACTATTCTGTCCTAATTAAATGTTTTGCTATTTGGTTTATGGTTTCTATCTGTTCTGTTGGTAGGGAAAGTACTAGATTAAGGATTAGAGTCATATTTACTTAATTGTGATTACCAAAAGCAACTCATATTGAAACTATGCTAACAAGTAGCTATGAAGGTAAGTGGGATCCTTGACAAATGACAATATTTCTAGCGAGTGTTCATCCAGTCAGTCAATAAACGTTTATTAAATGCCTACTATGAACCAGAAACTGTCCTAAACACTGAAGATAGATATACAAATAAAAACAATGATAGTCTTTACCCTCTAGGAGCCTTTAATCAAATGTGGGTAGACAATGGCAACACCAATTCAATATTCACAATGCCTACAGCAGCCATGAATATGCCAGCACAGTTCCAAATAGCAAAATACAACAAACTCTCCACATGGAAGGCGGAACCAAACCAATTATTCAAACACCAAAAAGTCATATCCCAACACCAGAAAGACAAGTCTATCATAGCAACAAAGAAATCTATCATAGTAACCAACAAGTCTAAATACATCATCAGGCTTTCCCACAAACAAACACTATACTTCACTGGTTGAAACTGGACACAACTCCTTTTTAGTACAATCTGACACAAGACTGTATTCATCAACTGGGTAGATAAGGATCAAAACTAATTCACACTTTTGGATCTGTGTGAGATGATCTGAATTAGCAGCAAGTTTTTATGCTTATGAATGGTTCCTTGAACACCAGTACTCAAGCATTTGTACATGATGATCACTTTTTTGCTCTAGTAATACAGATTATTCGTCCTGTTTCCAACATGCTCTGCATTCTCCATCAGCATACTGTGAGCTTCATGTTGATAGTAATTTTGCAGAGGATTTCCACTGCTGCAACCAGACTATGCAAGATACTGTGGCATTTTGGATCTGCACATGGTGGTCCAACAGTAGCTAATGCAGCCATTAATTCTTGCAAATTCCGATCTTGAGTCCAAGAATTTAAAACATGAGGTCCAGGGTCACTAACAACAAAATTCATAGCTTTTCGAAAGGAAATATTCCATGGAGGATACTACTGAGCAAGTCCACAGTGTTTTAGATATGGATGCCAGGAGTATGATTCCTTAGGTCCTACTTAAACCAGCCAACTCCCTTTCCCTCTGAGCTTTCTCTTTCAGCATCTTATGCATGCTTTTACACATAAGGTGATAACTTGTTAGCAAGGCCTAGCCTCTCCTACACACTCTGACAGTTTTTTCCCCAGTTCTATTGGTATCCCTTGCAAACACCTCTCCAAATCTCTAGGTTCTACCTTCTGTAGTCTCAGTTCCCAGCTTTCACAGAAACCTGTGCTTTTAGCCCATTCTCTTGCTATAAAGGAATAAGGTAAATCTTCCCATCCTGGGATATCCACTCTAAAGCCTTTCTGCCTCCAAAGAGAGGTCTGATATTTCACAATCCCATCCTCGTCACCAAAATGCAGTGCCAATGTGATGATATTCACAGTGCCTATGGCAGTCATGAATATGCCAGCATTGTTCTGAATAGCAAAATACAATAGACTCTCCACATGGAAGACAGTACCAAAACATTTATTTTTAAGTTTAAGTCACTTACAAGAAAGCCAAATACCAACACGAGAAAGCTAAATCCATCACAGCAGCAAAGAAATACAGCATAGTAACCAAAAAGTCTAAACACATTATCAGGCCTTCCCACAAATAAACACTTACAGTCCTAGCTACCTGCTTCCCCTGTCCTTTCCAGCTCTGTGGAGTCTGACCAACTTCCTCTCAAGTCTGCTCCAGCTCTGCCTGTTCAGCAAACTCCTCCCACCACATGTGACTTAGGCTTCCATGTTATTTAAGCAGGTCACATGACCCTGTGGGTGGCTTATTAATGGGTGGGAAAGATCTTCAAACTGAGCAAAACATATATGTTAACAACACAGCAACGTGCAAAAGGAAGCTGAAAATTAGGGTGAGAAGGGAAAAGATATGATAAAGAAGTCCCAAAGCAGTGCTGCTGGTGGAAAGTTAGGAGAAGATCATCATGTTTAGCCCCCTTTTAAAATAAAGGTCTCAAAGCTTATGGCTCTGCTCTCTAGTCAGAGGTTCTAATCAGAGGAGCAGAGGGTACTGAGGATATGTGAGTACCAGACAGATTCAAATGTGCAGAATAAAGAAATTTCCAAATGATAAGCTTCCTATAGAAGGAAGGCATCATGGTAAGATCTCAAAAAACAGTGTAGCTGGTGGGAAATGGGGAGAAGACTGTACTAGCTGTGATTTAGAGTTAAAAGGGACCTTATAGATCATCTAATCCAAACTACACTTGTTGCATTAAATGAACTCTGAGATTTCTTCCAGTTTTGGATCTAAATCTTATGACTAAATCTAATACTATTTCTATTACATGAGGTTGCCTTTTCCTCTGCTTTTATGATTGCCCCATCCACTGCTGAGCCATGGACCTGTCCTGAAGTGATTTTTCTCTTACCCCAAACCATCATGCTGTCTTTCAGACTCTTTGCCAGTATTTTATCAGAATATTAATATGAGTAAAAATATGAAAATCATCTTATATTTAATTGAGAGGCAGATATCCAAATAAAAGATGATAGATCATTGTATTCTGGTCAGATCACAACTAGAAGACTGTTCAATTCTAGGCTTCACATCTCAGAAATTGACAAACTGATGTATATATCCAGAGGAAATGAGTTAGGATGATAAATGGAGAATATGCCATGCAAATCAAGTCAAATCAAGAAACATTTATTATGTTCTTACTGCATGCTAAGCACTATGCCTAGCAGCTAAATGGTACCAGATGATAGAGCCCTGGACCCAGAGTCAAGAAGATCTAAGTTCAAATTTGGCCTAAGCTAACTATTAGCTATTTTATACCAGCCAAGTCACTTAACCCCTCTCTCTCCCAATTTCTTTCTCATTTGTAAAATGGGGATTACAATAAAAAGTACCGGCTTCACTGGGCTGTTATAAGAATAAAATGAGGGAAAACAGCACACGAAAAAGAGCTGAAAAACAGGGGGAGTAGGAGACACCCACATGAGGGCATGGTGGTGAAGTCTGGATAATGGAAGATGGATGTCTTTGGGCCTATCCTCAAAATGAGGGTTCTAGGAGGTACCATTAGAAGAAGGGGGCTACAGAAGCAGAAGAAGAAGGAAGCAGAGTCATAGAGGTGGAATCCAAAGAATGAAAATGATTTGTTGAAGGAATTGAAGTTATTCAGTCTACAAAAAATTAAAAAGGACTTAGTTGGGGTCATGATTGAGAGGCATCTTCAAGTATTTGAAGGACTTTCTAATGGGAGAAAGATTAGGTTTATTCTTTTTCACCCCAAACAGTAGAACTGGGGATAATGGAAGTAATATATAGAGAGGCAGATTTGGGCTCAATGTTAGGGGAGAAAACTTTCTAAAAATTAAAGTAAGCCATAGGTACAATGGGCTGCCTTTGTAGATAGGGGTTTTCCAATACCTGGAGGTTAGAGAAGGCTATTCTGTGCATACTGCTTAAGCTATATGGTCTCAAGAATCCCTTCAAACACTGAAATTCTATAATTCTGTGAAGGGGGAAAAATCCCAATGTATCTTTTTCATCAGAACTGATATTGATTCACATCTCTGCTTACACTTAAAACACACAAGCTAGTTGCCTGTTTACCTAACGGTAGATTCTGGCAAATACACATAATCCTAGCACAGTAATTCATAATATCACTATCAGATATTAAGTGCATAACTTACATACTCCCATAAAATTGGGCAGTATGAATCCTAAAGCTAACTCCATAACAACCCCAGAATTTAATGAGACATTTTGTTGATCGCTTAAGAATTTCTTTTCGAGAGCTCAAACTAGTGAAAATAAGGACTACTTTTCTAAATATGCTTTTAAGATATTGTAATCATATTGGAATGCATATTAAAACATTTAGAAAACATATCTTCACAGTGTATCCATATCCAAGTGTAAAGTTAAAAACTCAGTACGGAATATTCATTCCTTACTGCATCTTAATATTTTCTTAACTTACTTTGTCCAAGCAAAATTTTGCATAATAATAAGATCATTTCAAACATTTTTAAGAGAAAAACCCCAAATAACCCCATTCTTCTGGGGTTTATCCAGATCTTTAGCAAATTCAAGATTATATATATAATGGTTAAAGAATACTAGAGGCTGAATTGGTATATAAATGAATTAGAATTTCATTTGCGCTTCTATGGGGTCATAAAAGGACAAGAAGATTTGGGACGATTTTCTAAGAATGAAAGTTAGAGAACAGTTAACAATTTGCATTACTAGAGAGAGGTTTCTGACCAATGAAATCACAATTCCAGAAGAAAAAGAAAAAGAGTATTTCTTAGTTTAAACTGGTCTTGATCCCTATAGGAAATCATGACCAGTAGTTTAAAAAATACTAAGGGGTCTTGAGGGAAAAATGTTAGAAAAGCTCTGTCGTCTAGGTCTTGAAGTAGGTACAGGAAAATGTTGATGGAGCCTGACTACTCTCTACAAAATGCAAACTTGTTTGCTTTTATTAATGGTGATTAATGGACTACAATCCAGGAACAATCTGTTACACAAACAATTTGCTCATTTGTTTGATGTGTAAACAAAAGTTAATTCAAAATTTTCCAATTCTTTTTCACTTATGATATTCTCTTAATAGCATGTATATTTATTAAATTGACTGTGAAACTTAAAGTTTTTTTTACTCACTCATGTTTTCAAGGGCTGAGCAGATCAACATTTCTGAAATAAGGGACTACTTCATTTACTGAGCAGGAAACAATTGCTCTTCCCTTCATTTACTATACTATCTTTTTTGCTATCATAACCTAGAGGGATAAAATGTAGACAGTTGTGTTGTTTTGGGGGTGCCAGGGGCCAAGTGGAGGGTAGGGATGGCAAAGATGACTGATATTGAGAAGGCAACTGAATGGTTCAGATTACGATGAACCATCGTTGCTAATACCCTCCCAAAGCTGACTCTCATGTTTCCTTCTAGCTGTTGAATCAAGATCATGAGCAATCTTGGCAGCAATCATCCCAAACTACATTCTGCTTAGTTTCCAATATAGCTGGGGATCATTAGATTTTTTCTGATCGAATCTACAAGAATAATAGCAGAAACAACTGTACTGTGAATTTTGCCTCGGATACCCTAGTCAACCAAATATAAAACTGGCATATGGCACAGGAGCATGCTACAGATGGCTCAACAGCAGCAATGCACATCTGGCACATGGTTGTTTGATTCTGTATTTGCCAACTAACCAGATGACTCTTTTTGGAGGAAAGCCCAATAAGAGAAATGAACTAATCTTCCCTCACAGGCTCCATACTTTAGCCACTCTTCTCACCCGCATCCATCTGCCCTGTTTCATTCTTGGAATCCCCTACCATTCTTTGCAACAAAATCAGAGAGTATTTTGGTTCTGTTAGATGGTAAATAGTACCCAGTGCCTCTGATTTAACAGCCACTGTGACTATTCTGAATATTTGATAATAGTTCATTTGATATACTGTAAAGAAGGAAGACTGTTGCAGCTAATTCTACCATGGTTAGAATATACTGGTGGGAATTACAGGAATAACTTTTTCTTTTTTTCCGAAAGATTTTCAATTGCACATTACTCTCTTCACCTCAAGCTCAGCTCTGGGCAAAATTACCCCCTAGAGTAAGATGGAAGAAAATCATTGTCTGGCTTTGTTTTCAAACCAATTTATCTTCTACTTAAATGTTTCAAAAAATATTCTGGAAACAGGAGGACATACTTCCTTTAAGGGTGAGCAGTTTGTATCACAGATCAGTATCAATCACCAGACTAAAAAACTTTTTTTATTTCAATATAAATTTATTTATTTAACTTTTTTACATTCATTTTCACAGAATTTTGGGTTCCAAAATTTTCTCCCCATTTGTCGCCTCCCCATCCCAATACACCGATCATTCTAATTTTCCCTATTACCAATCTGCCCTCTCTTCTATCATCCCTCCCTTCTCTTGTCCCCATCTTCTCTTTTGTCCTGTAGGGCCACATAACTCTTTATTCCCCATTACCTGTATTTCTTATTTCCTAGTAGCAAGAACAGTACTCAACAGTTGTTCCTAAAACTTTGAGTTCCAACTTCTCCCCATCCCTCCCTCCCCACCCATTCCCTTTGGGAAGGCAGGCAATTCAATATAGGCCATATCTGTGTAGTTTTGCAAATGACTTCCATAATAGTCGTGTTATGTAAGACTTACTATATTTCCCTCCCTCCTATC
>CM053770.1:377992867-378010138 GCA_028658325.1 Potorous gilbertii | reverse complement strand
CCTATTTCTTTCCCTGATGGTAAGCATTGTTCTTCCTCATCAGAAAGGAAGGAGGGAATCATCTGTTCCCCAAGAAATTAACCTTCTATGGTCTTATTTTTTTTTCCCTTTTCTGGGCATTTTCCCAGTCAGTTACTTGACTTCTGAGATTCCTCTCCACCCTCGCCTACATCCACCCAGCTAGTGCTTGGGGTCTGAGATTCAAATGCTGCTCCCCAGCCTCAGGGCTTTCAGCGGTGGGCCCAGCTGCTATTCAATGTGAGCTTAAGTTCTGGTTCTCAGGTGGGGGCAGGGCCGCCTCCCAGGCTCAGTTCCCTCAGGGGGGTTATGTGGAGAACTTCAGTAATGGAGCTCCTGCCTGCTCTGGGAGCTCCTGGCCTCCTGCTGCCTCTGCCACTGCCTCCCAAGGGGACCTGAGTTATGGAGCCACCCCACTCCCCTCTCGGCCAGCCCAGAAGTCTCTCTCAATGACCTGTGAGTCTGTGGGTGGAGGGACCTTCGTGGCCACTGGAGATTCTGTCCCTGAAGCCTGCCGCAATCTGCTCCTCTCTTTTCCACGCAGCCAGGGCAGGGCTGGGCTCCACTCCCGTCCAGTGCGTGATGGACCTTTGGGATCGGTTTTTCAGGGCTCTCTAGAATGGAAATCTCCTTCACTCTGTTGCTGCATGACTTCCACTGTTGCAGAATTTGTTGGGAGTTCTTTTTACAGGAGTTCCATGGGCTGTGGGTTCGGAGCTAGCATATGTGAATCTTCCTACTCCACCATCTTGGCTCTTCCCCCACCCCACCCCCCAGACTACAAAACTTTAAAGAACCTGAAATTCTTTAATAGAGAAATCAGTTGTGTATAAGTTTTAAGCTACCTATTGGGAGGGAGAACTGGAGAAATTTACAAATTGGTTTTCATTGATTAAATACATATACATGCCAGTGGTTTCATGCTCTAACTTGATTTCTCATCCTTCATCTAAGTTCATAAAGAAAAGTGGAATGAAGGGAGTTAAAAGAACTAGGGAACTTTTTCTAGCAAAGTTAATTAGAGGACCCTAAATGTCCATCCTATTGGAGAATGGAAGGTTTTTTTGCAAGACTTTTGATGTCAGACAACCTTGAAGCCACAAGCATTGGACGTTTGTGACAGAAGGAATTTAAATGATTAAAAAAGATTCAAGGTGACCTGAAAAATTGTTCTTTACTGATGACTGGAGAAATGAAGAGTTAGATTAACAATGAACGATAACAATTTGTTACAGGAAAACCAAGTTCATGTAATAGGTAACTGCTACCAAAATAGATAAGTGCTATCAACAATGCAGAAATTTAAAACATTAAAACCTAGGCTTTATTATGCATAATCATAGTTTTCAGATCCAGAAAAACAACCCTGGACCCTGATTTGGGCTTTGAAAGGTGACTTTGTAGGGGAAATTGCATCAGAGACATAGAGATATTTTTTGACGTTATAGTAATCATCATGGCTATAGAGATCAGACAAACTTAAACAGAATCATAATCTCATGTATTGTCTAAGGAAACAGACCTCGTCAAATAGACGCTATAGGTGAACTAAGTCAGGTGACAGATTAAACTACATTTAGAGGGCTTATCCTGGGCTGATTTTGAGGGTAGATTTACATGCCTCAAAGGGACAAAGTCAGTTGGGATCATTTCACAAATAGGGTTAGTAAACTCCTTGGGATGGTTTGAAAATTGTGTAGATGCTATAGTCCTGTCTTCCTCCCCATTGTTTTCTTTTTATCTCAGTAATGTCAAAAGTCTTCCCTTAATATTATTATTTCATGACTCAGGTTTTAAGCAGGTAAGATGAATATTAAGAGGAGACAGGTTTCAGGAGTCAGTCAAATGTTCAGGAGAAATGGTCCAATAAAAGGAAATTTCAAAATCTCTGTAACAAGTTCAACGTTAGTGCCAGAACTCAGAGAGGAGTTGCAGTAAGAGAAGCTATCTTAATGTTAACAAAGCACTTTCCATATGTTATCTCATTTAATCCTTGTAATGACTCTGTAATGTTAGTACTCAAATATATGAGTGAAAAAACTGAGGTTCAGAGAGGTTAAGTGATTTGTCCATGGTCATCCAAAAGTTAGTATCAGATGCAGGTTTTAAACTCAAATTTCCCCTATATCCTTCTGTACCGTGTTGACTGCAAGGAAAATGAAATAAAATGCATGAAGTTGTGAATTTCTTTTATGTATGTTTTTTAAAGAAGTATACACACATACACGCATATAGACACACACATACAAAGAAGGAGAGAGATAGACATAAACACCAAAATAGACACAGACACAGACATAGACATAGTCATAGACGTTGACAGAAAGACATAAACATTGTCATAGACATAGACATATTGACAGGGTTCCCTAAAAGTTTTCATACAGTTTTAAACTTTATTAGCTTAAAACTACACTAAGATTTTTGGAATACTCTATGTATTAAATGTAAGTCAATAACAAAACTTTCCTATTTGTGACCCCTTCATCAACTTTTTTCCCCTGTGCTTTTAAAAAAATGTTTTAAATTTTTTTGTTCTTTTTTTTGTTACATAATGAAAGCAATCACCACCACTACTACCACTACCCTCAATTTGCTCTAGTTAGAGCGTACCCACTGAATCATGCATGAAATTGAACTGTGCTCCCCTGAGTTTCTTCCAGTAGACCATAGGGGCTTTAGTTTAGTGCTAAAGTTTAGCAGTTTGGGATGATGCAGTGATGGTATAGGGTAGAAGGTCATTCTTGAAAAGCATTAGTCACTGATCTTTAAGAGCCACTGATTCAGTAGACTTTTTTAAAATTATGCTCTTGCTTTCTTCTTCCCCTCTCCAGATTGTATAGTACTGATGCCTCTCAAAACATCCCAGCACCAATATTATGGCAGCTAGAATGTATTGCTTAGGTGAGCCTGAGAGTAGATTTTGGGTCCTTGACTGCTTCTTATACTTTGCATTTCTTTTCCTGGACATAGGTGACCTAATGCAATCTTGAGATACATGCCTTGGATGTGACCTTGTAATTTGAGGAAGTTAAGACCTCCTGGGTCTTTCAGTTAGTGCTGGTAGTACTTGAACTGGCAGCAGGAACAGTTTCAGCAAATATAGCTTTCTTGGAGAAGACTATCCACAGGAGCATAAGTCTAAGATCTGACCTATCTTGTTTCAAGGAGTTATTCAGACAGTACAAAGTCACAATAAAGATGAAATTCTGATTCAGCAGTTCTACTGGTTCATATTATAAGAATCAATCTCTTAGGAAAGTTATATAATAAGAGATAAGGGTTAGGATAAGTTAATTATATATAGGTTAAGTTTTCATTAATGTCTGCTTATGACATATTTCAGCATTTGTTTTCTGTGGATAAAGTAGATGTCTTATACGTACATCTACATTATATATACCTGTATTCTCATTGTACATTAATTACCTTTCTAGTCTCTTTTACAGGAGACCCTAGATATGAGCCAAATCTAAGTTTCAAATGACTTAGGACAGTGAAAAGATCATAAAGAACTGTAGAGATAAGCTAGGGACTAGAGCTGTGATTTCATTCTTATATGGAACCCCCAATGAGAGAACTCCTTCTACTAATTCAGAGTGGCACCTTATCTGAAACTTATAGTTTCAGAAAGTTGTCTAGAGCATAGGAAGGACAAGTGACTTGCCACAGAAAGGGCGGGGGGAGGAGGGTTTGAATCCAAGCCTTTCTGTTTCTGAGGCTGGTTCACTATATCACAACTGCCCCCCTGAACCCACAACAATGACTAAAGGATCCTAAACCTTCATTTTAGAGGCTATACTTCCCATAAGATTGCACAAGATATTAGCATGAGACAAGAGATAAGGTCCCTCAGTGGGAAAAAGAAAGCCACCCAGATACCTGAGACAACATGGTCTATCTCCACATACCTTTGTCTACTCAGTAACCTAGATCTACTTCCCCAAGTAAGAGCCCTGCCATGTAACAAATATGTATAGTTTAGCAAAACAAACAAATCATTGTTTAGGTAAAAATGCATAGCTTCAGAGAAAAATAATTAACAATTATCTGGTGCTTTATACTAAGCCATAGAACAATGCAAAGAAAGCTAGCTTCAGAGCCAGAAAAAAAAAATGAGTTTAAGTCCCACCTTTGACAGATACTGGTCCTATAATCCTGGGCAAACCACCTAACCTCTTAGTGTACTAAATCAGTGGTGTCAGACTCAACTGGACATAAACATTCTGCGGGCTACATATCGACTTTGTTTGAAAATGTAATATTATCAAGAGAGAAGCAGCTGAGCTTTCCCAATATTCTTCTCCAAACAACTTTAAAATAATGTCTAATATCAAATTTAGGAGGTCAGAAGGAGATATCTCTGACACTGAGTTGGGGGCTCACCCAGAACAGCAATATCAGCTAACGATCTTGGAGATGTCAACAGCAACAGCAGCAGGTTTTAAAGCTCTCAATTAAGAAGGTAAACCAATTGGACAATTAGTTAGAAAGAGACTACAGGAGACCCAAGTGCTAATATTACGTGCAGGACAGGAAACTGCCAACTCTTCCCTCTGCAGATGATATACTTACAGAACCCTAGAGAATCAACTAAAAACTATTCAAAACAATTAACAACTTTAGCAAAGCTATAGGATAGAAAATAAATTCACATAAATCATCAGCATTTCTAGATATTACCAACAAAATCCAGCAAAAAGAGACAGAAAGAGAAATTCCATTTAAAATAACTGCAGAAATGATAAAATACAAGGGAGTCTACCTGCCAAGAGAAACCCAGGGACTATGTAAACACAATTTCAAAATAGTTTTTATACAAATAAAAACAGATCTAAACATTTGGAGAAATATTAATTGCTCATGGGTAGGTCAAGCCATTATAATAAAAATGGCAATGCTACTAAAATTAATTTATTTATACAAATCAAACCCTTTGATGTCAGGGTCTAACCCTAAGCTGATCAGGCATTATCACAAATGAGGAAATAGGCTCTATGGAAGCTTAAGTGACTTGACCAAGGCCACATAGGTAGCAAATGACAGAATTCAACAAGTCACCAAGCATTTATTAAGTACCTACTATGTGCCAAGCACTATATACTATACTGGAGATACAAAGAAAGCTGGGAGGAAAGAAGAAAGAGAAGAGAGGAGAGAAAAATAAAAGAAAAAGATAAAGTAATTGATACTAGAACTCAAATTTCCATACTCCTTGTTCTTTACACCATAGCTAATGTACACTCTCACATACGTGAGAAAAGGTATATTTAAGAAAATTCTAGAGTCTAAGACCCAAAGCATTTCTTCTTTTTATGCACCCTTTTCTATATAGTGTACAAAGAAAGAGATCCAGTTAGAGAATCAAGGCTTGACAGTTTGGCTTGCTTTCTACCTTAATCTTCCCTTGAGGCATGGCAGCTGTGCAATCTACTAGGGATGGGAATTCTCCCAATCTCAGGCGATTAGCATCATAATTAGAGCTCTTGCTCAGACCCAGTTATGAAGACTCAGAAATTAGAATTCATTTGCCTCTCCCTCTAGACTGATTTTGAAAATCTGCTAATAGTTATAGTCTATTTGTTAACAATTAATTTATATAAGGCATACAACAAGTCTGTTCATATATCCTCATTCTACAGTAAGAAGAATGATATTCTGAGTTTAGTGACTCCACCAAGGAACTTGGAAATGAATGAGCCAAGACTGTAACCCAAGTCTTCAGGAAGTAGCATGTTAGCCATAGTACCAGAATGTTTGGGGCGATGTATGGAGACACTGACCCAACTTGAGTCCCATTGAGAAGTACACAGATACACTAGTAAAGCGTATGTCTATACACACATGAATCTCTCCTTTCTAACTTGCTCTCTATCTCAACAAAAATGTACTCTTCTATTGAATCTCCTCTGTAGCTTACTCATTCCTATGACAAAAGCATTCTCTATAGGTTCTTTTGTGGCGTCTCAGTTCTGCCAGTGATCAAACTTGGCTGCTGAATGAATCTGACCTTGTCCCCATTCCCAGATCCATGAATTGCCTGAGAATGATCAGATATCATCACTCCTAGCCTCTCATCAATTTCATAAATGTCCCAAACTCTCCCCTCCAGAGATTGCCAAGCTTTCTCTGTGGATTTTTGCTTGTTATGCAAAACAGTTAGTGAAATTGTGATGTGCCCCTAACCCTTCCCACCTGCAATCTGGCCTTTCCCAACCCCACCCCACCCCTGCCTTAATGTCCTGGATAAACCCTGTTCTTGAGTATACCAGCACTTCCTGTGTGGTATCTTGAGCTGAAACTTACTCGCCCTGATTAAAAACTTCAGTTTTACTATATTGGCTGTTTTCTCTTGAATTCAAGTTGACACTGGGAATGCTTTCTACTCTTCAGTAGCAGTACAGGAAGGATGACATACCATATATTTTCTTATTGATGGTCTGAATGAATACCAAGGAGTGAAAATCTAATTCTTTACCTTTGCTTCATTTTTGAGGTTGCACCACTATAATATCAAAGATTCATAGGATCATAGACATATCTAGATGGAATCATAAAGTTCATCTAGTTCAACCCTCCCCTTTCAGATTTTACAGAGGACAAAACTGAGATTCAGAGAGGTTAAATGACTTATCTGGGATCTCACACAAATATATGAAGTAGTATTTGAACCTTATTCTTCCTCACTTCAGGTCCAACATTCTCTCCTCTATATGGATCTTTGGCTCTCAAAGACATTAGCTTTCTTTTTTGGAAATTTAGAAAAGGAACAGAGAAAAGGAGAAAATAGAATAAGTAGGGGGTGTGGGATAGGATGGAGGGAAATATAGACTATTATGGAAGTATTTTGCATAACTACACATGTATAAATGGTATTGAATTGCTTGCCTTCTCAATGAGGATGGGTAGGGAGGGAAGAAGAGACAGAATTTGGAACTCAAAGTTTTTAAAACAAATGTTAAAAAAAAATCGTTTTTACATCCAACCGAGAAGTATAATATATAGGCAGTGGGGTGTAAAAATCTATTTTGCCCTTCAAGAAAGTAAAGGGGAAGGGGATAAGAGGAGATGATGATAAAAGGGAGAACAGACTGGGGGAAGGGGTAATCAGAATGCATGCCATCTCAGGGTGCGGGGTGGGGAAGACAGGGAGAAAATTTGGAACTCAAAATCTTGTGGAAATGAGTATTGAAAACTAAAATAAATAATTTTTAAAAAATGATTTACCAAGTCCTCATCATCATAGACCTAGAGCTAAAAACAACCTCATAGACCATCTAGTTCAACCTCCTCATTCTATGAATGAGGAAAGTGAGGCACAAAGAATTTATGTGATTTACCGAAGATCACATAAAAAATAAAGGGTAGACCTAGCATTTGAACCCAGATCCCATAGCCTCAAACCCTACAGCATCTTTCCCTATGACAAGCTTTTGCTTACTTTCCATATATTATATCTCATTTAATCCTCACATCAGTAGAGGTAGATACTATAATATTGTTAATTCCCATTTCACCGATGAGGAAACTGAAGCTCAGAGAAATTAAATAACTTACCTGTGGTCACATTTAACAAGTGAGAGATATAGGGTCAAACCTAGGTGTTTTTCTCATGAAAAAGGCAATGAGAATAGGAACAGATGAATGCATCTCTATTCTCTAGCTATTGAGACAATGTATGAACTATGACCTTCCTGGAAAAACACTGGTAGGCCCTTCCTCCTGGATGAAGCAGCAGGTGATTTAACAAAGGCAGTGCATAAGGATACCATGGGTTCTCTTTAAGCCTTCACCCACTAGTGATTATTGCTATCCTTGGGGTTTGCTGGTAGGCTAGTTTGACCCAGTCTTGCAGCTAGCCAAATTTACCATATTCTCTTGAAGGTCCTACTGGCTTTATTACTCTAATTCAAAACTGAATTTTCACTATTCATTTGGAAAATTGGTAAAGGTGATGACAGGGAGGAGTAGTAAATATTTAAAAGAGAGAACCACTTAATACACTGTTGGTAGAATTGTGAACTAATCCATCCTAAGAAAGTGAGTAAAATATCCATATTCTTTGACAGAGAGATCTTACTACTAGAATGATGTTAAATGCCCATTGATTAGGGAACGACTAAACATCTTGTGGGCTAAACATCTTGAAGGACTAAATATCATTACATGAATGTAATGAAATATTACTCTGTGTTAAGATTCAATTAATATAAAAATTTTAGAGAAGCATAGGAAAACATGAAATGATATGAATTAAGCAGGATTAGGAAAACAAATGCACAACAACTACAACAATTTCCATGAAAACAGCAACATAACAATTGAAACCAAATTCCATGAACTCATAACAACCAAGTTTGGCCCAAGGATAGGTATAAAGGAGCGTACACTACCACTGCCCCTTCCATCCACAGGAGAGGACTATGGACGTGAAACACTGCAGTTAATGGTAGTTTTTATTGATGTGTGGTTGATTTTGGTGAATTTTTTTTTCTTCTTTTTCTGCTTTATTGGACTGTATGGCTCTTAGGGAGTGATGAATATATATTAAGTAATATAAAAACAAAAGTATAAAATTTCATTTAAAAAATTTATAACAACTTAGGTTGGCTCCAAAGTAAAGATATGAGAAGGTAATTCTCCTTACTTTTTTTGAAAAGGTGATGAATAGTTGGGTTTTTTTTAATATTCATTGTGAAATGGGTAACTTTTGTGGAGGGCAAGTGAGAAGAGATGTGTAATATTAAAAAAATTATCAAAAATTAATTTTTAAAAATATTGTCCCTCCAATAATAATTCAGATCTGCTCACTTCACCTAATTTGTGGCTCCAACCCTGGTTCATCCAGTTCATTTTGTAGTATTTTCACATGCTTTTTCTTTGTCCATGCTTTTTTTTTTTAAAACAAATGACCGAGAGGGTATAAGGTGCTATAGAGATAAATGCTAGCTAAGGAGAAGTCAGAATGGCAAAGAAAAATTACAGTACTTAAAGCTTTGTGAGGAGGGGTCTTCAAAGTAATTTCCACAAACATCCTTGAGAACTGCTGCCTCCACATCCTTAAAGGTTGAAGTCAATGTGAATGTTCTAGGGACAGCAGATCTTAATGAGTTACAACAAATGTGCAAACCTTGAGTGTAAGAAGGTCTAGGGTCATGGCTCAGGAACTAATTCTACGTTCAGTCCACACATCAAATCCGACGAACTTTAATTGGAGTTAGGAAAGACAAACAACTCTACAACCTGGCTGTGAGTTGGTAATTTATGATGCACCCATGAAATAAAGGGATCCTTACCCTTAGGCAATGCAAAGGGCCAAATTTATGGCCATCAATTACTTTTGCCTGACAGTCAGGTCAGTCACTGGCCCTCAATGATTCATGTGCAGTGGGAGACAGGAGCAATAGCAAGGAAATAAACAAGGCTTCCATGGTGGCAGAAAGGAACTAGGAATGAAGGGAGGATGGAGCTAAGGTCTTTCTAATAGTTCCTTCCCCATCCCCAACCCTGACCATTGGGGAAAAAAACAACAAGATCTCAGTGCCCCAGAAGAGACACTTTCTTTTCAAAATTCTGTTTCAAAAGAGACATATTGAATTTAATTCTCTTCTTTGAATAGAGGCAGGGAGCAGAGGAAGTTTTAAGTTACACTGACCTACTGGGTATTATGGGGAGGCTACACTGCCTGTCTTTCAAAGTTTTCTTTCTCATACATAGAACTACACCTGAAAGGAAAACATGAACATAGTCCACTTGCCAGAGGCAGTATGTTCTAATTAAAATTTACTAGACTCAGAGTCAAATTTAAGACTAAAAAGGATCGTCAACTACTCTTGGAAGCCATGACTCTTAAGTTAGTCCAAGATTGTATCAGCTTTTTGGCTACTGTATCACACTTCCGACTCATATGGAGATTCACCTTATGGTCCTCTCAAATCCTGTAAAGTTAGTATAATATTAATGGGAGTTAAAAGATCTTCCCCTCCCATTAATGGTGCAGTCCATTAAGGGAATCTTGATTAGGAGAGGTTTGTTTTGTAGGAAAGCCCACATCTTTTGTTAATTGCTAATGAGGCACTGGATCACAAGGGTCATGATGCCCTCTGGCACTGAAAAGTGTGTATGTACTCTAAAGTGAGGTTTGCTTTGAGGGCTTACTCTGTGGAAGAAGGTTTGTGTGCCTGAGCTACTAAGACAACTATAAGATTTTCCTAGTCAAATGCATTGGACAGAGAAAAAGAACTGAGAGCATCAAATAACCTAACTCTCGGGATGGGTACAGAAGTAGGGAATGAGTCATACAGGAAAAGGGAAATTAAGGAAGAATTAGATGCAAGCAGTTCCCTGTGAGAGTGCATGGAAGATTGGGTTTGACTGGAAAAACTTGCATCATTTGTAACTTTTCCCTTTGATTATCACAGTAAAACACACTGCACTTTTTCTTTGTAATGCTTAGTAGTAAATACTCTAAAATACCTAAAACAAGGATGGTAGACTGTTTCCAAGGACCAAGATAATTGAAAAATATTGCATCATCTTCAACAAGCTAATTTAGTCTTTAATATTCCTCATACAAGACAATTCATCTTCTGACTCCTGACATTTTTTTTTTTGGAGGGAGTGGGAGGCAAGGCAATTGGGGGTTAAGTGACTTGCCCAAGGTCACACAGCTAGTAAGTGTCAAACGTCTGAGGACATATTTGAACTCATGTCCTCCTGACCTCAGGGCCAGTGCTCTATTCACTGTACCACCTACCTGCTCCAGACTCCTGACATTTTGACTGGTTGCCTCTCATAACTAGAATGTTCTTCCTTATTTTTTCCTCTTAGAATCCTTGACTTCCTTCAAGACTCACCTGAAAAGCCATATTCTACAGGAGGGGAGGTCTTTACCAGTCCCTAACCTCTTCTCTTTAAAAGCTACATTTTTTTTAAAACTCTGAATGTATATTAAATGTCCCCATTTACGTATATGTTGTCCATCCCATCAGAATGTAGGCTTCTTACAGATACGGCCTGTTTTTGCTCTGTTTTTCCTATCCCTACCACATGACACATAACAGTTACTGGAGATTTGGAAAAGAAAGTTCTTCCCACCAAAATCCTTGGTACTGTAAAGTGGTTCAAAATTAGAAATAGATATGATTATGTAATTGAAAGTGTCATTAAACAAGATGCATCATTATTTGATACATCACCATTGCAAAATGTGGACCATGAGGCCTTTCCATCTAACTTAAGGCTGAAACTTCCTATATGTGTTGTGTTCTCCCATAAGTATGTGACACTATCTTTCAATAACTGTCTTTTTCTTCTATTTGCATGCTCAGCACTTAGTACAGTGCTTTGTACATAGTAAGTTCTTAATAAAAAGCTCTTCCATTCATTCAGAGTACGTAGCAAGTAGTAAACACTTAATACATGTTTATTGACTAACTGGGTTGAGTATAAAGGGACCTCTCTCCAGGGAAGTATTCTGGCACCTGTAAAGAGTGCTTACAAGCCAATTCCAAGGATTCGGTGACAGAAAAGAATACCATCATAGGAGAGACAATGAGTATGGTAATGTACCTTAATGCATGGCACTGTGCCAAACCAGATCAAACTGTCTTCTTATTTCCTACAAGATAAATATATTCCTCTCCCTTCAAATGTCACCAACCATCTCTTACTTTCTTCACCTCTTCCCTTTCCATAGGCTTTTCCTTCTATTCTTTTTTCCTAAGTCCTGCTCTTCTACTTCTTTCTCCTTATTATAGTGGTTGTCAATTTCTTTCATTTCTCCATCCCATCTTTCCTCTACTCTCTTAGTTTTATTCCTGCACATTAAATTCTCCACATCCAGTGATAATAAAAAGTAAAAAATATCATCTAATTTCATCTTCTGCACATGTGCCAAAATAAATAATTTAAATTGATGTATGCATACCTACATATGTATATATATATATATATATATATATATATATATATATATATATCTTAATTTCCATTTTTAAATTTGGAAATGAATTATATTATGTGTATCTATGTTCCTTTCATCACTGTTTGTATGTATACTAACATCAAGATTCATTACCACAGAATAAAATCTTCTTGGGGAAAGAGATTAGGATTTCTATTTCATAAGTCTTTGTATTCCTCTGGCAACCAGGTATATAAATGGATGCTTAACAGATGCTATTAATGAAGATGACCTGAGATGAACCCATGAGACAAACTGTTACTGTTGAGTTCCCCAAAGATCTATGCCTGCATGAGATCTTTCTTCCGGGCGTGAATGAATGAGGCAGGAGCAAGGATGGTATGCACTCTGTTTATTCTCAGCTAGCTCAGGGCATATATAGGCATTCTACTTCCATGCATGCAAGAAGCTCATATACACTGTGTGGTGATTTTATGTGCTTGACTGTTGTTGCTCTTGCTCAAGATAATTGTGAAGGTCAGTTATTGCATAAGGGTGGTCCATCACGTAAGTCATGCAAGGACATGATGTCCCAAGAGATTTCTCCCGAGGACACCATGACCCTGATAACCCGAGAGTTCTAAACCCCTTACCTGTTACACCTGTGGTCTATGATATTCCTACATGCTAGGACATGGTGTCATGGTCCCAGAAGTTCAGCAGAATAAAAAAACAAGAATTAAGACTATCAGAGAAGCCAGAGAAGTTGATGGTATGAAAGGAAAAGGAGGACATGAGTGTTGTCAGGGATAGTCATCTTGATTGTTAAACATTGACCTTGACTAGACGAGGGTAAAAAGTAAACAGTGTAGACAGTTTAGCTTAATTCATCCCACAAAGAAGAATCAAACATTTATCTGACCATAAGGAAGGTCTGAAGCATAGGGGATAAAAAAATTATCTTTGCCTTGTGAAACAACGATATTGTGAATTACCCAAGGTGGGACCTACTACTCTCATTTTTGGATTTTTCATCTCTCCTGAGATTTTATTGGCATAAGGCACAGCCAGTGAGGAAACTTTCTCTATAAATGTAGGCCAGCTTCTTCTCTGCCCCTAAATGAGTTACCTAGGGGAATTGAGAGATTAAGTGATTTGTTGATCCCTACTGACCCTAGATGTCAGATAGAGGATTTTAACAAGGGTCTTCCTGACTCTAGGGCCATCTCATTATGCACTGTACCCTGTTACCTCTCTCTTCCTAAACTTAAATTAGTCAATTATGGGAAAACATGAGTGAAGGCAAGAACATTGGGCAGGGATTCAGGAGACTTCAGTTCTGGCATCCCCTTTACATCTCTTGGCCTCAGTTTCCTCATTTGTAAAGTTAATGATTAGGTCTAAATGATGCCTAATTGCCTTTCTACCACTCCCAGCCTTAGTGAATGACACAGAATAGGTATGATAATTAATAACAGACACATGCTTGTTGAATCAAATTCAGGTTTACTGAAAAGAGACAAGGAACAGAAATCTGTTTTCTCCTGATATTTACTTCCCCCCCTCCTCCTATGCAGTTCAGACCTGTCATATTCGCAGAACTGGGAAAACTCCAATAAGAAAACTCTCTTCACAGGTGCAAAGTAACTCATCTTTAACTCAGAGCCTTAGGGAACTACCTGGGACAGTGAAAATCAAAGTGACCTATTCAGAATCACACACTCTGTCAGGTATCCCTGACCCTAAGGCTGGTCCTTTATCCATTCTGCCATGTAACCTCCTCATAGGTTTAGAATAATACATAACTGACTTTAATTTTCTAGGAAGTGAGTAAATTACACTAAGCTTATAAACCTTCCCATAGTGCATACCTGATTACTGCACTTGACCCTGAAACAAATGCAATATCATTCCTTCATAAGTATATGTACCCTAAGTATACATTGATGAAGAAACAATTGAACAGACATAAATACACTGCAACATCAATGCCAGATATTGTGCTTGTGTTTTCGTCCTTTGTTGCCAAAGAAGACTATGCCATCAGAGAAAAGATGACATGACTTGCACTTGACTTTGTTTTGAGGGAGGGAGGGCTGTGCAGGTCACCAGCCTCACTTCTCCTCCAGAGCCATCTGAATCCAGTGACCAGATATTCATCAGGAGGACTGGAGATGACCCAGGATGAGGCAATTGGGATTAAGTGACTTGCCCAAGGTCACACAGCTAGTGAGTGACATTTGATACTCAGGTGAGATTTGAACTCAGGTCCTCCTGACTCCTGAACTGGTGCTCTATCCACTGCACCACCTACCTGCCTATGCCAAATATGCTGATCATGAGAGAAACCTCTATGCAAGAGACTGGCAGGGATCCAGAAATGGGTAGTGGGAGGGAAAGGGGAAAACTACTAATAGGTGTCATTATTAGGCCAGCAAACAGAGATTTGCTCCCAAACCTAGTGCAGGTGAGGACACCATTTAACCATGGCCGATGCAAACTTCCCCTCATCAAGCCAAAAGAAATATCACAGCTGTGTCCAAAGTCACAAACACTGATATCCTGAAGTTTACACAGTCATTTGTTTTTATTTTAGGAAACAGCATCTAGTTTGTCAGGAAGAAAAAAGAAAACAGGAAGAAAATAACTCTTTCTTTAAATGCCACTCTCCCCGCCTCCTTTGGAACTGAATGGGGAGGAGGCAGGAAGTTAGAACCATAGAATGGTGGAGCTGAAAAGAGCCTAAGCAACCATCTATTCTGATCTCCTCTGACCAATGAAAAATTAAGGTGTAGAGAGGTGGTCACTTGTCTAAGGTCTCGCAGTTAACTTTATAGCCAAATAAAACTAGGTTTCCTCAGTCTTCGTCAAGTGGTCCTTCTCTCTGTTAATCCTCATACTTTAAGCTTCATCTGCTCCACCCTCCCACATCCACAGAGTTGAAGGATGCATCATAGGCAGGAAAATACAAATAAAGAGCACATCAAGTCAAAGCTGCTTCTGGCTTTTAAAGGAGGAGACGGCCTTAAATTCCATTCACATATATCATGTCTTCTTTTTTTTCCTGTGGCTGGCTCAGATCAGTGAGGATAATTAGACTAACTCTCTGGTGGCAGGGCAGGTGGTAGCTGAATGGCTAGAAAATTACACACTTTGCTTCTGTGCTGCCAGAAATCCCTATTTTCCTATTTCTGATGTTGTTCTGGTGGGGGATAGAGAGATGGGGGAGGTCTGCTTCTCAAAAAACCAAGTTTAAGTAGAGTTACACATAAAATCTTTACAGAACTAATAGTACCATGTGAGCAGAGCCAATAAATTCAGGGGTCTTATTGAATAAGAACATTGAGTTAAAAATATGGGATATCAATATAACTAGTCAGGGACTAAGCATGAGGTAGGAAATTAATTATATACAGATTATCACATAAATAGATATGGTAATATACTTATTCCTAGCAAAGACAGTATACATACTTTTCTTAGTCTGCCCTCCAAGATCTTCCACCTTTGTCTCCAGTATATCTTTTCAGTCATATCATGTTATACCCCCTTTCATATAAGACTATATTCTGATCATATCGAATGATTCATCTTTACCTGGACTGACCCCACCTTTTCTTATCTTAACACTTCTGCTATACAATTCACTATACCTGGGATGCACTTTTCTTCTCATCTTCTCACCTCTACTCCCCTGTTTTGTTTTGTTTTTTTACCATTAGAATTCTATCCCAAACTCAAAGATGCAGCACATGTTCAGAGTTGTAGCTGAAAATTCAACTATCTGGAGCACATTCAGAGGATGGAAAGGGGAGAGAGATTATCTAGGATACCTTGATGACAGCATGTATCACCATGATCACTGATCTCAAATATCCTATATGAGATTCTCTGTCTACATGGTATATGAGCCACCTGACCTAGTCAGGTTTATGAATGTCATTGTAGTGGTAGATGCAGAGGGGAGAGAGGCCCCCAGGACACCAAGTCTATTATACATAACTATCCCCACTGATACCAAAATGTTCTCTCTAAGTATGTAGCTCTTCAGCCAAAGAGGAATACACACACAAGATATGTATGTATATAGATAGATAGATAGATACATGTCTATAGGCAATAGAAAAGGATTGTATGCATATATATATATATATATATATATATATATATATATATACATATGCTACAAGATTTTATATATATTTATACACATATATGTTTGAGTGTCACCATGTAGGTCACCATTCAGGTTGAATGGTACCAGCTGAGGAAAACAAACTAGTGAAAAGGCATTTGATGGTGACAAGTCTCTTGGTGAAAGATGACAATGACCAGGCCAAGTGAGAGGTGTGGGTTTCCTCTATTTATTGCATCATATTGTTGGTTGGAGGTTGAACTCTTTAAAAGAAAGGACTATCCAACTTTTTCTATTTATAACCTCAGTTCTTCTAATAAGTAGGCAATAGATGCAAACCCCTTTGATCATTCACCAATATCATGTTGTTATCCATCGATTCCTTATCATCCAGTGTAAATGAAAAAGGGAAAGGAGATGTCAGATGTCAGCTGGACATTTGGACAAAGCCCTGGCTGCCCCATGCTGATTATAACTGTCTAGGGTGGTGAGTTGAGGAGAGACTGAGATGTACATCAAAAGCAAATTTACTTTTAAACATCAATCAATAAGATATTCATTTAAAATGAAGAATTAACAACTCAGCAATCAATCAACAAGCATTTTTACATGCCCAAAAATGTCAGACACTATGATAGGCACTGGAGATACAAAGACAAAAGTTAAACAAAATCTGTAATCAAGGAGGTTTATATTCCACCATTGAAAGTAATATGTACGGGAGTATACATATATACACTCAAACATATAGAAATAACAGTTTTGTATCCACTTTGTATTTATCTATATATATTATATATATATATAATATATGTATTCCATATATATATAGGCAAATGCAAAATGTATACAAAGCTATTATATGTGTATAGAAGAATAAACACACAAGATATATACTCATATATATCTTGTGTGTTTATTCTTCTATACACATATAATAGCTTTGTATACATGTCTATAGGCAATAGAAAAGAATTGTATGCATATATATATATATATACATATGCCACAAGATTTTTTTTTTTTTATTAAATAAATTTATTTAACTTTTTACATTCATTTTCACAAGATTTTGGGTTCCAAAATTTTCTCCCCATTTGTCCCCTCCCCCCTCCCCGATACACTGGACATTCTAATTACCCATATCACCAATCTGCCCTCTCTTCTATCATCCCTCCCTTCCCTTACCCCATCTTCTCTTTTGTCCTGTAGG
>CM053770.1:377968754-377992367 GCA_028658325.1 Potorous gilbertii | reverse complement strand
TTGATATAATCAGAATTGTCCATTTTATCTTGTACAATCCTATCATGTTTTTATCATGAACTCTTTCTAAATCCATAAACCTGAAAGGTAATTTTTCCTCACTCTACTAATTTGTTTATGATGTGACCTTTTATATATAGGTTATTTATCCATCTGGGGTTTATCTTGGTATGTGATGTGAGGTGTTAGTATAAATCACATTTCTGCTTGAGTGGTTTCTAAACTTCCCAGTAGTTTTTGTCAATCAGTCCTTTCTCTAGCAGCAAAGATCTTTGGACTTATTGAGCATCATTTTTAACAGTTTGTTTGCTTCTCTATGTTATGTACATAATTTATTACAGTGATTGACCTCTCTATTTTTAAACCAGTACCAAATTGTTTTAATGATCACTCCTTTGTTATAAAGTTTGTTTTTTCTAGCTCTCTAAAATATTTCTTTGGCATTTTTTATTGTTTCAGCACTGAATTATTAAGTTAATTTAGATAATACTAGCTTAGAGAGAATTCTGGGAAGATGGTAGAGTAAGTCAGAAAATTTTCAGACTCTCAAGATTCTCCTCCACAAAAGAGATAAAATAATGCCTTTGGGCAAACGTAGAGCTCTGAAAACAAGAGTAGGGGCAGAACTGGGGTCCTCCTGGGACAATTGGAGAAGACCTGAAGAAAATTCCCAGGACTAGATTTTCTTCCTGTGGAGAATAAACAGCTTCAGTCTAGGGTCCCCTTTAACAACCAGCTTCTAGCTGCTTCAACAACAAGAGCCAAACCCTGGGATCATCTGGGTTGGGAGGCTGCCTTCACTCCAACCACAGAAGCTATCACCTTTTCCTCCACACCCTACACCACAGAGAAGGCAGTTGGGCATCTGACCTGGGGAAGATCTAGGGAACCTCTGCTCACAAGAAACGCTAGACCCAGCTGTGCTGCAGAGAATGGAAGGGATAAGAAGGAACCAGCACATGCCCAGTGAGTGCAGAAGCAGTGGGTAGGATGCCACTCACTGTGGACATTTACAAGAGGGTAGAGGTTTTAGTTTGAATTCAAGGTAAGAGGGGAGAACTGAAGATGATTAAGGCCAAAGGCACCATCCCCCATACTCTAAGACTAGAGGGGATTATAAAAACTAAATTATTACCAAAAAAAAATTCACTGCCAAAGGAAAATGAATCCAACCATAGGGAGCTGCTATGGGAATAGAGAAGATGGATGTTTGTCTTCAGAGGAGAGTATTGAAACAAAGAAACCCTCTTCTACACAAAAGAATAATATTAAATGGTCACCTGCCCAAAAAGAATTCATTGAAGAACTTAAAAAAGACTTTAAAAGTCAAGTGAGAGAGAGAGAGGAAAAGTTGAAAAGAAAAGTCGAATAATACAAGAAAAACAAGAAGATTATGACAAGAAAGTCAACTAATAAGAAAAGGAAATCCAGAATCTTAAGGAAGAAAATGACTCTGTGAAAAGCAGAATTGGGCAAGGGGAAGCCAATGAAGTTATAAGAGATAAGAAATAAAAAAACAAAATATAAAGAAGGAAAAAGTGAAAGAGAATGTGAAACATTCAATAAGAAAAATAATGGATCTACAGAACAGATCAGGAACAGAAAGCACAAGAATAATTGGACTACTTGAAAATTCTGATCAAAAAAAGAATCTTGATGCAATAATATAAGAAATAATTAGAGAAAATGGTCCTGAAGCATTAGAGCAAGAATGGAAAAAAATCCACTGATTACCACCTGAAAGAGATCCTACAGGGAAAACTCACAGGAATATTATAGTTAACTTCCAAAAACCCCAAATCAAGGACAAAATATTATGAGCAACAAGAAAAAAACAATTCACATATGATGGGCAAAATTAGAATCACATAAGACCTAACTTTAGCAACACTTCCAATGCTGCCATTTCTATACTTTTTATTATTTTGGCCAATTTGCTAAGTGTAAAGTGAAACCTCAGAGTTGTTTTAATTTGCATTTATATTATTAATAATGGTTTTGAGCAATCTTCATTGAGTAATTAATGGTTTACGGTTCTTCTTTAGAAAGCTGCTTGATTATATCCTTTGCCATTTATCTGTTATAATAAGAATGACTTTTGTTATTAAATAACAACCATCCATATATGTTGGATATCAGACCCTTATCAAATATGTTTTTATAAACACTTCCCCCCTCCTGTATTGACCAAGTCTTTTCTTATTAGTCTCATTTTTTTTTTCATGTAAAAGCTTTTCAACTTCATGTAAATGAATCGGTCTATTTTCTTTTGTGATTGCTTCTGTTTCTTCGTTAAGGATTCTCACTTTTGCCATAGCTGTGAAATTCATCTATTCTGATTTTTTTTCCAATTTGGGGATCGGGGGATGCTATGGCAAGCCCACTAATATTCAGTTCACATTCTCATTTGGAGTTTATTGTGATATATGGAATAAAATAACTCATCTTAACCTAATTTCTGCCAAACTACTTTCCACTTTCACCAGCTAATCTTATCAAACAGGGAACTCCTCCACAAGTCATTTATATCCTCAGATTTATCAAACACTAAGTTACCGAGTTAAATTATTTCTGATTATTCCTTATCCAGGCTGTTTCATTTATGTAGGCATTTTCTCTGGCTGTTCTCTATATCTGGAATACTTTCCCTTCTCCACTCCAACTACTAACCACTCCCTGTCTTCCTTTAAGTCCCCACAAAGATCCCATCTTCTATAAGAAGCCTTCTTCAACCTCTCTTAATTCTAATGCCTTCCCTCTGTTATCTCCTATTTATCCTGTATGTATCTTGATTTGTGTATATTTATTTCCACCATTACATTGTAAATTCATTGAAGGAAGAGTTGTCTGCTGCCTCTTTTTATATTTCTAGTACTTAGTACAGTGCATGGCATATAGTAGGGCTGGATGACTCAGTAGATAAGAGTGCTAGGTCTGGAGGAGGATCTGAGTTCAAATCCAGCCTCAGAAACTTGCTAGCTATGTGACTCTGATCAACTCACTTGACCCTGTTTGCCTCAGTTTCCTTATCGGTAAAATGCACTGGAGAAGGAAATAGCAAACCACTCTAGTAACTCTACCAAGAAAATTCCCAAAAGGGGTCACAAAAAGTTGGATACATACACCTGAAATGAGTAAACAACAACAAATGTTTATTGATTGATGTAGTTTCTATTTTTTAACCAGTACCATAAAGTTTTGATGATTACTGTTGAATTCTTAAAGTGTTATTTTCCCATTCTTGACCAGGTCAGACTCCAATCAGTGTTGTGATTCAAGATCAAGGTTTAAATGGAATGACTTTATAACATTAGCAAGAACAAAACAAAACAAAAACTTAACAAGGGAGTGAAAAGGGCAGTCAGCAAGGATACCAGACTGATTCACATGAGGATGAGCTCTTATGGCTCAGCATTCGCCATGTTGTTGCCCAGTCAGTAATGTGTATCATCAAACTACCTCCTCAGCAGTTTCTCTCACCTCCCATTCAACCTTCTCCAACCCTAGACCTTCCTGTTCTATGTTTCTACACTGAGGCAATAAAGAAGCTATTTCAATTGACTGATTATTAATCCTTTATACTAATTAAATCTTGAGGACAATTCTATTATCTTTTAGGTAAAAATGAGATAAGTCCATATGTGGGGAGATGTTACTCTTAATCATATCCATGTTTTGTTACTATTTTTTCATTGTTTTTCTTGAGATTGTTCATTTTCCCTCCAAATTGATGCTATTAATATTTTATCTGTTTCTTCACTACAGTTTCCTGCTAGTTTGAGTAGTATAACACTGAAATGGAAATTTTTATTTAGATAGTTCTGTAACTGTGTTTATATTGGTATCGCCTAGTTAAGAGCATTGAATTTCCCCCTCGTTATTTAAACTAGGCAGTTAGCACAATGGCTAGAATGCTGGGCCTGGAATTAGGAAGACCTGAATTCTAGTTCAATCTCAGACACCGACTGTGTGACAGAGGTCCTTCATTGTCCAGTGACTCACTCCAGGACTTAACACAGCGCCTAACATGTACTAGTTGCTCAGTAAATGCTAACTGACTTAATTTGACTTCGATTACTCAAAGACTGTACCTGTAGTTGCTTCTTTTATTGTTATTTGGTCATGTCCTACTCTTTTTGACTCCATTTGGGTTTTCCTTGGCAAAGGTACTGGAGTGGTTTCACATTTCCTTCTCCAGATGACTTTTATAGATGAGAAAATAGAGGCAAATAGGGTTAAGTGACATGCCCAGGGTCACACAGCTAGTGTCTGAAGCCAGATTTGAACTCAGAAATTTGAGTCTTTCTGACTCCAGGCCCCCTGTTCTATCTACTGGGCCACCTAACTGCCCATAATTGCTTCTGAACTGCTGAAATAAAGTCTGACATTGCTTTTATTCCTAAGTAAGCTGTTGGAAAGCATCAAAATAATAACACTGAAGTGCAAGTTTGCTTGGATATTGGTTTTAAAAAATTCATTATCAACATTTACAAAATCTCCCCTGGATCATTGAGTGGCTTTTGTGCCACCAAAAATCAGAACCATAACCAGAAATTTTTATTCCCTTGGTAAATAGTATGAAGAGTGTTCTCCATTCACTTGACAAGAAAGCATAGGTAAATTCCCCAAGATATAAAAGGCCTAAACTGCTGGGAGAATACTGAGTGGGGTCAGGACAAGTGAAAGCTCACCTCTGGTACAGCTGTTAGTGGGAGAAGAAATCATTGTCGGCTTTGTATTGAAGGGCATTCTTTTCCAGACTAGGTGTTTCGAGAGTTTCAATAATGTTGAAAGATTGAAAACGCTATCAGATCCCCTCGGAATTCCAGCATCATGTGACAAGATCTTGGTTACTCCACCCTAGCAATAGCTTTATCGAAAGCTGTGAGGGAAAACGTCTTGCTTCACTATAATGTCAAATAATTGTTCTTACCTCTCTGTTGGGACCCAAATTTAGTTCGCTAACAAGTATTTATAATTGTAATTTTACACAAGCATTTCTTCTTTATGCTTAGATAACAAGTTTTGGACAGTGTAGTTAAGTAGATAGTTCACTTGTTTGTGCACCTTTAAATAAATAATTTTTTATGCCTTTGTTTATGCAGCAGAATAATGAAAATGATATCCACTCCAATTTGTTTAGTAAAAATATACTGAGGTTAAAAGATAATAGATATAAAGTCATTGTGAATTTCAACACAAAAAAAGAGGTGGGAATGAACTGTGGAAATCAAGATAGGATCAATTCTTGATTATATATGCGCTTACTATGTTAGGCTTGTTCCATTTTCAGTAATGAGATTGTAAAGTCCTAGTAGATATATCTCTTGCCATTTTAATAAAGTTTTGTGTGATACCTGTCATATTAGTTCTTTGTACATAATAGAGACTCACATAATGCAGAATGATTATAGTGAAGATGACAAACCAATACCAAATATGGTTATTTACCTTGGAGAGGTGGAAGTTAAGAGGAGGCACCAGACTGTCCATTGCTTGCAATGATCATTTTAAATCTCATTTTCACCAAGCTGTTCAGATGCTTTCCAGGGTTCCTCATATGTGACATTTCATGTCTAATTTTAATTTCTTTGAAAGGTGGTCCCTTATGTCTGCAATACTTTCCTTCCTCCTGGAATTCTTGGACTCTTTCAATACTTTCTTTCTACAGAGTTTTTTCTTTATCCCTCCTACTAGTTCTTTATACCTCTAGAAATTATTTCATATGGTTTGACACGATACATTTACATGTATATGTCGTGTCCATTCAATAGACAGCTAAATAATACAGTGGGAAAAGTGGTAGGCTCATAGTCAGGAAGATCTTAATGCAAATCTGCCTTTAGAAATTGGATGATCTGAGCAAGTCACTTAGCTTTTGTTATCTTTAGCTATTCTAATAATTCTTGTTGTTTTCATAGCCAATATTTCTTTTACTTTGAGGCTTTGCTTCTAAAAGTTTTCAAGTCATTTTCTTCTGTGTTTCTGTCTTAAACTTCCCTGTCACCACAGCAACTTTTTATGGTTAGGTTTTGTTGTAGTTGTTTGCTCATTTATCCTTCCTGCTCCTTGACTTTGAACTTTATGCTAGAATTGGACTCTGCTCATCTCAGATGACTGGCCTAAGCTGTGTCTTTTGTGTTCCTCTTCTGATTTCACAGCTTGGTCTGTGAAATATAAACTTTCAGCATTTCTAAGATAGTGTGATCTGGGGAGAGTTCTTTTTGCTGCCCTCTTCCTCTTCTGCATTCTGGTCCTTCCACAGGTGTGGTCTCTGCTCCTCACAACCATGACTATTCCTTTCCACTCTGGAACTATGATCCAGATTTAGGTAACAGACAAGAGAGCTGCCAGATGGCACCTGATCCTATTCTAAGTGACAGCACAAGGGTCTACTCTTTCTTTCCAGATTTCAGTTCCCTTTCTCTTTCAGGATTCAGAACTGCTCAGAGTTCTATCATCATCATAGCCCATTATTGGCAAGTGCTGTTTCTGCTGCATTGGGGACCTGGCCAGCCCCCACCCAGTGTGCTCAGACCTTTCTTTCTGTTTTTCTAAGCTTCCCTGGGCTGGAAAGATGACTCATTGCGACTTTGTTTTGTCTTTCTCACTCAGAAATAAGTTTGGGGTATTTTCTGTGGCTGTTGTAGAAAGAGATTTAGGAAGACCTTTAGCAGTTCTGGCCTCTTACTGTACCATCTTGACTCCATCCTCTATGTGATAATTTATTTCCTTAAAATAAAAGTGACTGCAAGTTCTTTATGGACAGGGGCACATCTTATTTATCTTTGCAATTTGCTCAGTGATAGTCAATAGTAGGTGCACAGTAAATATCTGAAGTCATGTAGAATTGTTACCTCTAAGAATCATAGGCAAAGGAAAGCAAAGAACCTTACCTAGATTGTTAGATGCTTTTGGAAAAGTGCATTTGGAGCTACACTCTCGTGTAATATATTTGGAAAATTATGTATTTTGTTAAAAGTTAATTTAGTTTAAATTCCTATGTTGCCTAAACAGGAACAATAAGACACACTAATATAGTGCTTTAAGATTTGCAAAGTACTATACATACATACATACATATATATATATGTATATATAGAGATTCTGTGAATTGCCTAGGCTTCTAGAGATGGTAAACATCTGAACTCAGGTCTTAAATTGAGATCTTCCTAACTCAAGGTCCAGATGGCTATCCATTGTACCACCTAGCTGCTTCCAAACAAAGGTATTTTGATTAGTTCATCATAAAGTGGTTTTGTGGAAAGAACACAGAAACTGGAGAAAACAACATTTGGAGTTTATTTTCACCTTTGCTCTGATGCTTTAAAAGTCCCTTAACCTGTCCGAGTCTATTCTCTCACCTATAAACCAGAGAGATAGACTAAATTATCTCTATGTTTCCTTCCAAATCTAAAATTTCATGTCTCTGTGATATTGAAGGTCACACTAATACATATTCAAAGGACTAAGAAAGACTTTAACCAGACACCTAGTGTCAGATGCTTCTAAATAAAGTTTTATATTTCCTATGGCCAGCGATGCAGTGATTTTTTTTGGGAAAAAAAAGAATGGGGAGAAAATGTATTCATTGGCCATCCTTTATATCTGGATATCTGTAGGGCTGTCATAGAAAATAAATATTACTATTGAGACTTCCTCATCAAAGCCTTTATTATATACCTTAAATTGTATTTTGCCACATATTTTTCAGTTTGTCTTAAAAGGATAATAAATTATCAATAAGGTATAACTCAAAGGTTTTATTCCACCAATTTTACTCTTTTATGTTCAAAGATCCAGTAAATAATTGAGAAGCCAAAGTTAGAACTGGCTGTAGATTCTTAGACCCACCTGTTACAAATGCCATAATGTCCACTAAAGGCTCTCAGACATGATGGACTAAAGTAGGAACTGTATAAAATGAATCAAGCAGGATTTTGGTGTCATAAAAAGGAATATATAGCTATCTAATCTCAATTCAGTGAAGGAAGCATTTTTACATTCATTTTAACTGTACCCAAGAAGAAAAGTTCTATCTCAGAGAGTGCAGGGGTGGGGAACTTAGGGTCTTGAGGTTGCAGGTTCCCCACCCCTGAGAGACTTTGCTTCTCCCAATACAGTATATTCCAATTTGCAGGGAAATATAAAAAACTCAAATGTGATCATTCTTTCATGCATCAGCATGCTTAATTTAGGTAAGTTAGTGTTTGCCATGTTATATTTATTTTTTTTAGATATTTGTTCTTTTTGGAAAACTATATAGTAATGCATTGAATTAAGTTTTACTAATCCTCTGCATCCTTAACATTCTGAACAGTGCATCAATTTAATCTAAAAGATCTGGCTTTTTAAAATCTAGATTGGATATTATTGATTCTTGTTTATATACATTTTATGACTAACCTAAACTGATGTTCCAAGAAATATGACAGCCTTTATTATAAGATGTTCATTGCCCGTATCTATATAAACACTAAATCATAATAACACTAGGAGAGAATTTTTGCTTTGTAGAATTTTTTTTTCTGGTTTCTATTGACTTATCTGGACTCCTATATGATGAATTTTTATAATTTAAGAGGTTATCTGAGATATTTCTGATTAAATTAGTTTATGGTATTATTGCTTTCATCTGTTTCTGTGTGGTTATAGTTTAATAATAGCTAGCATTTAGGAGCAATCCTTTCTACATGATACATGTATGAAGATTATTATTTGTGATTGTGATCTCTTATTAAGATGTTACTATCTGTTTTGAAAGTCTTGATATATTCTTTGTGTTTAAAAATATCTTTTGATATTTTAAATTTAAAAGGTGACTTTTTATAGATTTCCCTTAAGGGATAGGCTGGGTTAGAAAGTGAGTTGAAAAATCCTTACAGAGTATAGAAGGACTCATATTGGTTAAATTGGGCTAATTGCGAAAAGGCAACATAAGATTCATACAAAAGACTTAATATTTCTACCCTGTTCTAAATTTTTTTATCATATAAAAATAATCAAGGAGATTGAGGAGAGTTGATTATTGCCACATTTTTTGTCTGCTAGTTTTCAGATGGCAAGTAATATTCAAAGCAAAAATGTAAGGGAAGGACATCTCTCTTGTCCGAGCCAAGGCGGCCCTTTTTCACTGTATATAGGGCCAAAGTGCTATCAGGAAGTGACTAAAGGACATAAATTTGAAATTTTTTAGTCCCTCAGTTACAGCCCCAGAGGCAACTTAGATTCCAGTATAAGTCTATAGTAGGATAGAATATTGTAGAGTTAGAAGGGCTATAGATTTCATTGCGATTTCTGAATGAATTGTTATTTTGACCATGGAATACATCAGTACTTACAGTGACTGGCATATGATAGGGTCTCAAAAACAGAATTAATGAAAAAGGATATTATAAAGTAGAGACCATACTAAAAGAAATTAGAATTTAATTTTTCTCCTTAAATTTGTGTTCATTATAATATTGTTTATTATATCAACTCTATAAATTTAATTGAGCTTATTTCTATAATTACATAGAATAATAAATGTGGCCAAGTATACTTAGTAACAATCTTATGGAATCTGACCACTGTTTACATTGAATTTTAGTGATGATCGAAAATGTTTTATAGTAATAGTCATATTTCAGAGAGTATTGCAATTCAATTTAATTGAACAACAACATTTAAAGAAGCAACGATGTACATTGGGCTAAGTGAAACAAGTGATACAGAGATAAAACAAGATATAATTCCTTCCCTTCAAGGAACTGACAATCTAATAGAAAGAATGAGATATCATAGCATAGTAGAAATAGCATTGAATTTGGACTCATAGGACATGAGATGAAATTTCATTTGCATATATGCCCTGGGAGAAATTCTTCAACTTCTTTGTGTATCTCTTTATTTGTAAATTGAGCAGTTTGAACTATATGGTATCTAAATGTTCCTCAAGGTCCAGATTGATGATGCTTTAACTTGCATAAAAATACTACCAGAATATAATATATGAACTTTACCTACAATTTTATACACCCTTAGAAATATTTAACAATGAAATGTCTTTCTTAGGTGATATTTAAGTATGTTTAGGTATATTTAAGTATGTTTATCAGCTTATCAGATATATACTTCAAATCAATCAACAAATATTTCCAAACACCTACTATGTTTGTGGCATTATGGTAGGCAAAAATGAAATAGCTTTTGCTTCCAAGGAGCTTGATTTGTATTGAGGAGACCCAGAGATGTTCTGGACTTAGCAAAGTAAACATGATTAAACTTTCAGTGTGAGTGTTTATACCTTAGAAATCAGCAAATACTACAAGTTAGGGCTTAACATGCAATAAACTGATGAAAGAGATTAATGTAAATTAAACAGAAAAGTGGTTACCTTTTTTGACAGTTGATTGTTAAATGTTACCAGTACACCCTTGAAGAGATAATATACTCGTTTATAAGTAAATACAAAATAAATACAGGAAATGCCAGAAGATGCTGCGTGGCTTGAGTTTTGAAGGAATGAGATTCTAAAAGGAAGACATGAGGAATGAATCCATTTCAGACATGGGCAACAGTTTGTGAAAAGACATGGAGACAAGAGATGGAGAGTCCTGTGAGAAAGAAAGCCAAGTTGACTAGCAGTTAACCAGTAAAGGTGAGTTGGCACCAGTTTATAAAGGGCTTTAGATGAATTCAGAGGAATCTGTTCTTGATTTTAAAGTAAATCTTTGCATGGACCCCATCACAGAATAATATAAAATAATTTAAGGACTAATAGTTTAGTCATTTCCAATTCTTCATGAGCCCATTTGGGGTTTTCTTGGCAAAGATTCTGGAGTAGTTTGCCACTTTCTTCTCCAAGTCATTTTACAGATGAGGAAACAGAGGCAGGCAGGGTTAAGTGTCACACAGCTAGTGTGGCCAGATTTTAATTTACAAAGATGAATCTTCTTGACTTCAGGCCCAGCACTCTCCTACCGTGGCACCTAGCTGCCCAAATTTCAGTTATAGTTTAGTGAAAATAAGGGTGTGGGTTGTGATTATCACTGTTGTTTGGTCCCATCCAAAGTCACAGACCCAGTTTAGGAAGATAAAATTATTCTTTGGGTAACAAGGAACCTGAAAGCACTTTACAGAGCAGGTAAATGACACTGTAAAGGCTGTTCTTTAGGAACATAATTTGGCAGTTGTATGAAGTATGGATTGGAGAGGGGAAAAATTGAAGCTGAAAGAATACTTAGGAGGTTATTGTAGTATTCAGTCATGAGGGACTGAACCAGGGTTGTGGCCTTGTGAGCAGAGAGAAGGGTAAAGAGGTAAGACTTTTTGTGAAGGCAGAATTGACCAGGCTTGGTGATTGATCGAATAGGAGAGGTGAGGTAGAGCAAACATCTTATGATGATTGATGACTAATCACATCTACCCAACTTTTCTCTGCTGAATGATGTGGGGACTTTTAGACTTCCTTTTAGTTCAGTGGAGAGTTTGTTGTCATTCAAGCAACAAACACTTTATTACATGCCTACAGTGTACGTGTAAGTGGCAGACGGCAGAGAGTACTGGACCTGGAGTCAGGGAGACTCTAGCTCAGATTAGACCTTAGACAACTTACTAGCTCTCTGACCTTGTGCAGGTCACTTGATCTCCCTCTGCCTCAGTTTTCTCAACTATAATCATAGCAGCTACCTCCCAGGGTTATTGTGAAATATTTGTCAACCACTAAGCACAGAGCCCGGCATTCAGTAGATGCTTATTAATTGCTTGCTTCCTTCCGTCTTATGAATATATGCATAAATATGTAGCCTCTGCTCCTCTGGCTGGATGGCTAGAAATTGTAGAAAAACTCCTCCCAGAGTCTCCATATAAAGAAGGCCAGTGAACTTGTTATTTACCATTAGCAGCACTCTTTGGATTTGGGATTCCACTCCAACATCATCATGCCTGTGGCCTGAGTATCTCCTTTCTTCTCTTTCTTCCCTTCCCCATCTTCTAGCTTCCCTTTCTTGTTTTCTGTTGAATTGTAAACCTTTGTATTCCCTATACTTAGCACAGTAACTTTTTGACACACAGTAGGCACTTAAGTTTTTATTTTAATGTATTATATGTGTGTAAGATACATGTACACATGCACACATACGTTCTTTCTGTTGGAAACTTAATTCCACCAAGGTGATTATTTTTATTTGAGATATCAATTAACCAAGACATTTCTACTTAAAAGGAAGGAGTTTTTAAAAATTACATCCCTGCCTTAAGGAGCTTAGAGAAAGCTAACTGGTACAATGGACAGAGCATGGGCCAGGAGTTAAGAGGACGAGTTCAAATTTGGTCTATGACATTTATTAGCTTTGGCTAATATTTGGCTAATGTCAGGCATTTATTTAACTGCCATCTGCCTCAGTTCCTTCATCTGTAAGAAGGGGGTGATAATAGCATGTACCTCCCAGGGTTGTGATGAGAACAAAATAAGATCATATTTGTAAAGGGTTTAGCGCGATGTCTGGAACGTAACCATTTTTAATAAACACTTGTTCACTTTCTCCTTCCTTTCCATGCTGATGACTATGCTAGGCACTGGGGAATTGGAATAATTTAAGTGTAGCTCATATTAACTTCATTATACAGGCATTTAGGAGTATCTGATACCTTAGTACCTTGAGAGTGAAAACTTTGAAAGTGCAGATTAAAGATAGTTCAGATTTGAAATAACTGCTTTCCATGAACATGATCACAGTATTGCGAGTATTGTGTTAATAAATGTGTTGGCCAACTTTAGTGAGGCTCCAGTCTTTAGTAGTAAGATGTTATAATGGAGTTTTATTGTGCTTCTGGTGGGGCTGGGGTTGTGGAACAAATGTGGTACCTGTCAGTCATTAAATAACCATTTACTATGTGCCAGGCTGTTACAGTTGGAGAAAAAGATCATGTGTATATCACTACGTGCATGGGAGACAAGAATTAATATCCATCATAACACAGGCTTTCGAGTGTGGTTTTGGAGCAATCTGTGATTTCATAAATGGTAGAATCTGCGTGGAAAGACATTCTATTAATACAGATCAGCAACTCATCTTTTATTTATAATTGCCTGGGGAACCAAGAAGTTAAGTGACTTGCCCATGGTAACACAGCTAGAATTTGTCAGTGGTAGGATTTGAACCCAGGTCAGTATCATTCCAACACCAGCCTTTGATCCACCACAATGTATCTCTAGAATGAGGTTTACCTATATGAATAATTTTTTATTTTGTGAAAGCTGACCATGTTAATTTTTCATTCGTTTACTAATCAATTCTGTGAATTTATGTCAATTATCAGTTTTGTACAAGACACTTTGCCCTTGGGATGTTGATGGTAAGGGGAAATACAAAAATCAATATGCCAAATTCCTGAGCTCAAGGATCTTACCATATGAAATTCTGAATTTGTATAGATTAAACTGGTCTTGTTATTAATCTGCTACCTTGAAATTGCCTTTTGATTTACTTCTTGTTAAGTCTCTCCTCTGGGGCAGATAGGTGGCACAGCGGTGGCTAATAGACAGACCTGAAGTCAGGAAGACTCATCTTTGTGAGTTCAAGTCTGGCCTCAGAAACTTTGACTATGTGACCCTGAACAAGAAACTTAACCCTGTTTATCTAACTTTCATCATCTATGAAATGAACTGGAGAAGGAAATGGCAAATCACTCCAGTATCTTTGCCAAGCAAACTCCCAATGAGGTCGTGAAGAGTGGGGCACAATGGAAAAACAACTGAACAAGTCTCTTCTCCACTCTTGACTATTATAATGTAACTGATCTAGTTCACATTTTATGTATAATCAGTTTGCATGGCATCTTCAAGTCCTAAAATAATCTCATTCTGGTACTTAAAATCTTAATGGTTAAGATATATTTTCATATCTAAGAGATATCTAGAGTTAGTCATGTATTTGCATAATTTATTTTTTGTAGATAAAGGACAGATTTGTTTTTAGTTGATATCCAACAATGGTACAGTTGAATAGAGTCTAAATTTGGAATCAGTGTGACTTGGATTCAAATCTTGCCTCTTATGTTTGTTAGCTTAATAAGTCATTTAACCTTTATGTACCTGGGGCAAAAGTCATTCATGGGTTGCTGTCAACATTGAGGGTGACAATTCCAATGTCAGGAGTTCCTCAATACTGAAAAACAAAATCACAGATCTTTCAGATTGTTAAGTATTTCCCTTTGACTGAATCCAAACTTCACAGAACAAAGCCCCTCAATAAAAGAGTTTGTTCTGTTAAACTTGGGCTCAGTCAAAAGGCCTCACCTAAGGAAGGACCTAGAAGGCCACCTGTGATCCCGAGGCCACTGATTCCCCATCGCTGGACCTACTAAATGTATTTTTAAGGTCTATTCCTGTTGAAAGAGGTAGTTTTTAGGAAAAGATTTGTCAGCATGGCCTGCTTCTTGTACCACTGATAGTTTCTGAAGGCTTTGTAGCCTGAGGTCTTATGTCTTAATTTTGGTTGTTTGCATCTATTCAGTTAATTTAGTAAGACTTAGATGATCTGCATCTATAATGTGCATAAAGCGAGGTAATTGAGTTACACATTTAAATGGAGTGTATTTTCAGTGCCTAAAAAATGCCTTGTAATCTTTCTCATATATTTGGCAAGGAGGCTGTTATCCATATTGAATTTGCTAAAGCCTTTGAAATTGGCTGTTACTACTGGAAGTGGAAACTTTTATTGGTCGGCTACCAACAGTATAATTTCTGATCTATTGGTTTATAGCTTTTATGTTAACTTCAAGTATAATTACCATTTGTAATTACCAAGAAAAATAATCATAATTATTTTTTGCCTTGAAAAATCACAGAAATTATCAGTTTATAACCTTAGCATGTTATTGCATTGCACTATAATAACTCTCATTGTCAAATTATATTACTGTAACTAGAAATAGCTGCATGAAAAACTGCAGTGGAAAAAGAAATGTTTTTCCAATGAAATATTAAATAAGCATATCAACATTCTTTTGCGTTAGACTGTTTATCTATTGTGATGGAGTTGTAGGAACATTTACATATTTTTTTGGATAAATCCTTTTATTGTTTAAAAATGTTTCTTGTTCATAATATATTCAAAAGCTCCTTAGAACTGTATGTTTGCTTCCTGAATGACAAAATTGTCCCAAAATAATGTGTCAATAGTGTTCCGGATAAAAGTAAAGATGAAATAAAAAAAAGGTTTGGAGTAGGTTGTTTTCAATTCTTTTTTGTTGTGGTTCCTTATGTCAGTCTGGTGAAGTCTATGAATATTTACTCAGAATAATGCCTTTAAATGCATGAAATAAAATACATAGGAATACAAAGAAAACATCTTGAAATATAGTTTTAAAATATTTTTAAAGTGTGAGATAGTAATATCTAGTGTGTATTTGTCCTTTGTTGCCAAAGAAGACCATGCCATCAGAGAAATGATGATATGACTTGTGCTTGACTTTGTTTTGAGTGAGGGAGGGCTGTGCAGGTCATCAGCCTCACTTTTCCTCCAGAGCCATCTGAATCCAGTGACCAGATATTCATCAGGATGACTGGAGATGACCCAGGATGAGGCAATTGGGGTTGACTTGCCCAAGGTCACACAGTTAGTGAGTGTCAAGTGTCTGAGGTGAGATTTGAACTCAGGTCCTCCTGATTCCTGCACTGGTGCTCCATCCATCACACCATGTAACTGCCCCTAAGAAGCTATTAAGAGGGCCATGAATCAGTAACCTAAAGGCAGGAAACGTGATCATAAGCTATGTGAGTTGTTTTTACAGTAATGGTGAGAGTCTTACATCCATATTCCTCTCACCTAACATTCTCTTTCAACTCTAAATTTCAGTCTGAGTCTTCTCCTTCAAATATATTCTGTGGTTGTGACTGAATAGATTGGTACAGGAAAGAGTGAGGTGAACTTGGAAGGGAGAAAATTGAACATAGGATCCTGATCACAACAGCATCATACTTTAACCTACTAAGCTCCTGACTTAAGAACTGTTTTGTTCTTTCCTTTGTATCCCCAACCGGGTACAGAGTAGGCACTTAAATGACTGTTGAATGAACCAGCCACAGCCACATGGTAGTCTGAAGTATTCTTTGAAAAGAAGCCTTGAGGTTGCCTTACTTACACCAAATACTTATTCACAATAGATTAATGTCTCAACAAAGATTTCAATCATGATACACTCTATACTTCATCCCTTCTACTGGAAATCCCTACTTTCAAATACAATGTGCTCTCAGAGATTCCATTTGAAAGCAAATGTTTAAGTGGGTATGGATTATATCCTGATATTGTAGGCTCCATGGCCTTCAGCTATTCAAACCACTGAATGATCAGGTAAAAGAGCAAAAAACGAAAAATGATGTGGGTGTGCATTAGGCAATATGAATGAGAAAAACGGCAAAATGCAAAACAACAAAAATAAAAGGAAAGAATATATCAGACACACAAAGTACTTGCTAGCTAAAAGCAGCCCAGGCTGAAGGATATCTATCCCATTACACATATTAGGCTCTAATTTGTCCTCAGCTTAATAAGGGATGTCTCTGAAAAGGTCAAATTTGGAAGGGATACCAAGGCTAGTGCTTTAGAACTTCAGGGCATTGTCATGGCTAAACATTCACTTAGATATCTAGTGACAGGTCTAATAACTACAGGAATTTTGAAGTAGTGGTGAGTGTAAAAGTTTTTTGAGTTATCTGTAACAACTATACTATGGTATGAAATTACCATAATATCACCTGATTTCTATTGGTGATAAAGCCACAGGTACTTATTAAGGTAGTTTGTTGCTTACATTCATAATGTAAAGAAATGCTAAATTTCAGTTAGAAATTAGTAAAAATAAAGTTGCATTTTTTTCTCATCCAAGATTATACACCATCAATAAATCTATCAAGGATTCCATGAGGGTCCACAAATTCCAAGTTAACAACCTCTGGTCTAGAGACTATGCAGAGGAAGCATTGGAAGGACTAGATTGATTGGATATAGGAAAAGTAATGTGGGTACTGAGCAGAGAGTAAGGAAAAATGAGACCATGGAGAATAACTTGGTAGTTGTGGGTGTAGGCTGAAAAGAAAGGGAAGAATGAGTTCAGCTTTTGACACGTTCTTCAAAACTCTTGGATTAACTTTTCCAAATGGTCCATAAAAACTCAGTGATTTGCTTTACAATTACCTGCTTTTTACTCAACTGTAATTGTCAATGTTTTGGGTTTATCACTTTCCTGTTAGACTGCAGAGAAGAGCAGTGTGGGAACCCAGCAACAGAGGCTCTATTTTCCCCCCTTCTACCATGTTGATTCCCTGCAATCATCCATAATCTTTCCTATAAAAATTTATCTTTAATGCCATCATGCTAAACTCTTGATTCATGGGTATTATTACAGAGGGTATTAGTAGGAAATATCTGGGCCTTCAGCAATGGACCATATCTTTTTCATTTTACAACTTGCAGAAAGATGTATATAAGATCTCATTATACATATCATTTGTTGGTTATGAAAAAGTATTTGAGTCAGCAGAGCAAAATGCCATCGTAAAGCATCCTTTGCAGCAAAGGGTCTCCCATGCATATATCAAAATCATTCAACACTCCTTGAGACATCATTTTAAAAAACATCTATTCAGTAATCCTCTGTTCACCAATACCAGGCAAGGAGATGTATGCTATGGAGATCCAGAAGGTTGCCTTTCATCTGTTCTGTATTTGTTTTGAATTTACCTGTTTATGGACATGCTGCCTATGCTGTTAAGCTTTCTATATAAGCTCCTTGAGGGAAAGAACTGTGTTTGTCTTTTCTTTGTATTTCTAGAACTTAGAATAGCTAGAACACAGTAAATAAACAATAACTGTTCATTCCTCAATTGATCCTGTCCATAATATTTTATTATTATATATTTTGTGATACTAAAGAAATATATAACAAATTAATCTCATGATATTATGCTTATGGATTTTTAAACCCGCATGCAACATTTTCTAATTTTACATGGTTGATTGCCCCCTTACTTTACCAAATTCTTTCCTTGATTTCTTTGATGCCATTTTGACACACTTCACCTTTTACTTCTTCTCTGGCTCCTCTTTCTTTTCCTATTCTCTAACTAAGAGTATTCCTTACAAAGGTCAGTCTTTGATATTTGACCTTTGTCTCCATACATTCTTTTCAGAGTCTGTTGTAATTGCTTTTATGGGACTAAGAGATTTCTGCATTGTGAAGTTAATTGGCCAATACATGCTGACATCAATAAGCCTTTGTTTGGCACATTTTAACTAGCACAAGGGAAGATACTTAAGACACTTAACTTTTAGGCATGAGGTAGAGCAAGAAAAAAACCCAGATTAGAGTCACTAGAGCTATAAAGATAGAAACTAATCTGCAACTGGTCAGTCTTTGATTCAGTCACTGGAGAAGAGGCCAGTTTGAGTGCCAGTTGCTTATTAGATCATTTCTCAATGTGGGAAAGAATCAAGAGATATCAAGTCATGGAAATATTACTTTATTATTGTTTTAAAAAGTGACAGCTCATTAATAACTACTGATGTGTATGCCTGTTTATATAAAATTCTAATGATGATAATCTACCCACACATTGAGAGTGGTAGAGGGAAAAGGAAGGATTTCATAAACAATATTCCAGCATAGATAACATCTTTACCGTCACACAGTTGGTGAAAGATAAAGAAAATGTTTCCACTGTCCTTGTTGACTTTGAAAAAAAAATCTGTAATAGACAAAGCATCACTTGAAAGGTTTTCCTCCAATCAGATGTCTTCCATGCATTTATAAAAATTACACACGATTTCTTGGATTACATAAAATCATGGAAAATATTTTTTAAGGACATTTGGATTATTAATGAAAAAGAAACTGATGCTACTTGAAGATGCTCACTACCATCATGAAAGAGATATAGGTTAAAATCTAAGTTGGAGAGGCAGTCCTCCTGTATTATCCTTCATATATTCTTATTTGCAGATAATAGCTTTAGAGCTAGAAGGGACTTTAGAATCTGTCTATTCCTACCTTCTCATTTTATAGCTGAGGCCCAGAGAGAATAAGTGATTTGTCCAAGGTCTAAAAGGTAGTAAATGGCAGGGGTGTGATTGGAACTCAGGTTCTCTGTCTGCAAATTCGGTGTTCATTCCACCATTTCATGCCTGAAGTATTCTCTCCTCCTTTTGCCTCCTGATTCCCTCCAAGTTTTAGCTTAAATTCCACCTTCTGCCAGAAACCTTTTCTGATTCCCCCTTAATTCTAGTAACTTCTTTCTGAGATTATATCTACTTAATTGCTATGTATCTCATACATACATAGTTGTTTGGCCGTTGTCTCTCCCATTAAAATGTGAGCTGCATGATGGCAGAGATAGTTTTCACCTTTCTTTATATCTTCAAAGATCAGCACAGTGCCTGGCACATGGTAAATACTTTTAAACTTCACTATTTCAGTTGCATTGATTGTATTAAGCCCTAAAATTTTCACATTTAGATCTATAATCTCTTAAGAGTTTGAATTAACTACCCACATTGGAAAAAAACTAAATAGATAAAGAATGTCAATTGGCCAGTCTATGATGGATGTTCAACCAGTAAATCTCATCCATAAGTGTATATATATATATATGTTCTTGTATATTTATTGAAACACCTACATGCATGAACACACATGTACATATACACATATACGTGCATAAACATATTCATGCTTAGATATACATATACATATATACATACACATTAGTTGTGCTAGATATATTAAACCCTGGAAACTTACAAAGATTACAAACTTTCAAGGAACTGATTTAACTAATCATAGGGGGAATAATTAAGTGGATAAAATAAGTGCCTATTGGTCAGACTGCAATGAATAGGGAAACTATAGAGCTTATCCTTCAGTGTGTATTTGAATACACATATAGATACACATGCATATATGTATATGGCTATATATATATATATATATATATATATATATGTATGTGTGTGTATATAGGGCTTGGGAGGTCTGCAACGCATTATAAACAAGGAAATAAGTAGGAACAGTGACATAGGAGAAGTCATCAAATACATACAAAGAGAAGATGGCATGGGCACAAAGTGAGACAGAGGCAGATTAAGTGGACAGTATGAACGATCCATTGCCACGTATGAAAAGTCAAGAGGGCAGGATACAAGTATGTTGTGGTGGGTCCTTTGAGGCAAATTTATGGGAAGATATAGATGAAAGGGTTGGCAGGCAAGGTTGGTTTGCAATCAACATCACTGGACATTAGAAGGAGCATACATATTGATAAGATCACAAATCTCTTGAGTACTGGGTAAGATGTGGTTCATCATTCTACCTTGCTTATGTCTTTTTGGATGATGATTCTGTCAGCAGTTAGGATAGCTGTTTCTTCCATTTATGTTATTTATATCTATGTCTTTCCATTATAGCATTGTTTATTTTAGTATGTATTAAGTACAAAATATTATTTTCTATCCTTATATTTCCTTTATTCATGATATTAACTTGTGGTCCAAGGTTCAGGCCTACCAAAGATGGCAAATTGGTAATGTTACCGCACAGGAAGAGGACTTAAGAGATAGGAGAAGGATGGTAAAATAGTTCTGCTATTGCCCCTCATTGCCTTGCCTTCTTTTTCTGCGATATTCTGTTTCCAGTTCTTCTTTAAAGTGAGAATCCCTGGCACTTATTGTCAACATTTCATGCTTTCTTCTACGATCCTACCAAAATTTCAAAGGCAGTTCTGTGAAGACTAGAGAAATCTACAGAAAGGTATTTCTCTACTCTAGACACTTGGCCCCATATGCTCTATCTTGAAATCTTTACATTGGCTTAATATGCCCCTATCAATGCCAGATGAAGCAGTTGGAAAATAAAATCACTAGTTAGTTCATTTCAGGATCACATTAGATATTTAACATGTTAGGCTGTTTATCTTTGGCTCTAGAAAAACACACACTGAATTGGTCATAAATAGAGAAAAGTGTGCCCATATTGGAAATCCCTTTACATAACAACGCAAAGAGAAAGGAGGAGGTATCATGTGATGCTTGCAGTGGTCAATAATTTTTTCTTTGGATATCAGAATGAGAATGAATCATATGCCTTACATGATATTGGGTGGGTACCAAACTGAGTTATATGTGGCTGATGTGTGCATCGGTGGAAAACATTTTCCACAATAAGAGTTCTGAAATAAATGAAATTTCCCACAGTGGAGGACAACTCAAGATCTGTTCAAATTATGAGTACATATCTCATGCCCCTTGGCTTTACCACTAACTAGCTCTGTGACATTGAACAAGGAAAAAACATAGCCTAGTTAATCAGTCAATAAATATTTATTAAGCTTCCAGTCAGTGCCTGAGACTTTGCTAACCACTGGGGATACAAAGAAAGACAAATGGTAATCCATGCTTTCAAGAAGCTCCTTATCTAATGAGGAGATAACGTGAAAATAACTATGTACGAACAAGCTATATACAGGATAAATTGGAGAAAATCAACAGAAGAAAGGCACTAGAATTAAAGGGAAGTCAGGATGCCTTCCTGTAGAAGGTGAGATTTTAGCTGGAATTTTAAGGAAGTCACTGAAACCAGGAGGTAGAGACAAGGAAGGAGAGTGCTACAGGCATGGGGTATACTGAGGAAAAATGCCCAGTCAGGACGTGGGACCTTTCCTCAACTTCAACTTGAAGTTGTTGAGATAAATGGTTACTCAAGTCCCTTTTACTTCTAATGTTCTAAATCAGCAATACTACTACCAAAGTTTCTAGCTCATTAGGTCCTTTTGTCTGACTCATTTTTTTACGTGAGGGACTAAACGGAATACTTCAACATAGTTTTATAGAAACAAAGTGGATTTTGCCTGCATCTGCCATATTGAGCATCAGTTAGAAGATCCACTAAACACCATTTCATTTTGTCTTCAAACCCTTAAGGGACAGATAGCAATCACCTGCTCACAATAATAAAGGGAGACATAAAGGTATAACTCAGAATGGAGAGCCTGGTTTTGATGAGCTTTTGAAAGGCAGAAAATTAAGGGAATGTAACTATATTGTTGTTGCAGGTGGCTAAAATAGAGTAGAAGGAAGTGCTGAATTATGTACAATGTAAAGCAAGGTGAATATGGGTTCCCTGGCCACCTGTTTCATTGCATTATAATAAAGAGGCAGCAAAAAGCAGTAGATAGAAGACTGGCCTCAGATCCAGGAGCCAGAGCTTGGATTCAAGGTCTCTCTCTGGTATATAGTATCCATATGATGCTGGGCAGGATCATTTTCCTCTCAGTTTCCTGAGTAATTAAATCCAAGACTATAAGCTGCAGAACAGGTACTCTGCGGAGAGTGGACTTTTCCTTACCGAGAGTTCCTTACTCAAATGAAATTGTAGACCTGGTACTTACTGCTGCTCTGACCCTCCAGAAAACTAGCATGTGGATCTGGGCTTCAATCTATGTGGCTACTTCTCTCCTGCCTACCATTCTCTGCATTCTCATCCCTCGTCCCTATAAATTTACTACATGGAGCTCATCTTTATAAATGTCACAGTATGTATGAGTGTGTGTGTGTGTGTGTGTGTGTGTGTACATTACACAAAGAATAGGCAAGGAAATGCAAGTAGAATGGAATTTAGGAGGGTAGAGAGGAGAGAGGAGAGGAGCTGCGGTTTGACCTGTCCCTCATTTGTGCTTAGCTAACAGCTTTCTAGACAGCAGGCCTGCATGACATATGGCCCACTGATGATGGTTGGTTGCCATGGGTCCCATGAAAGCCGCCCGAAATCTTTTGGTGGATCACAAGTTCCCTGCGGGCCATATGATGTGCAGGCCTTCCAGAAAGGAGAAATATGAAATATTGCAATCTTCTCCAGTTTTCTAATGCTCTCTTTCCCCAATTCTTCTGTATCTATTTCATATTTGCATATATATATATATATATATATATATATATATATATATATATATATATATATATATATATGTATACACCCATGGCCCAGGAGGGGAAGTGAGACTGGTGACTTTGCACAGCGCTCCCTCACTCAAAACAAAGTCAAGTGTAAGTCATGTCATCATTTCCTTGATGTCATGGTCCTCCTCTTTGAAAATGAAGGACAACCACAACACACATATACACACTCAAACATATATGTATATAAATATATATAAAATCTTGTGGGGGGCGGAGCCAAGATGGCGGAGTAGAAAGACTCACCTATGCTAGGTCCGAACCCACAGCCCATAGATTTCCTGTAAAAAGAACTCCTGACAAATTCTGGAGCAGTGGAGGCCGCGCAGCAACACAGTGAAGGAGATTTCCGTTGCAGAGAGCCCTGAAGAACCGACCGCAAAGGTACCTCAGACAGGAGCGGAGCCCTGCCTGGCCGAGCGCTCCCCTCCCCAGCCCCGGCCACGCGGCACTGAGAGGAGCCAGCAGAGCCCTGCAGACGGCAGGGACCTGAATCTCCGGGCGGCCGCGAAGGTCCCACCACCCACAGACGCACAGGTCAGTGAGGGAGACGGGCTGAGAGGGGAGCGGGGGATCTCCGGGACTCGGACCCCCTGGGAAGCAGCCGCTGCGGCAGACG
>CM053770.1:377949514-377968254 GCA_028658325.1 Potorous gilbertii | reverse complement strand
TGATTTTCCTGTTTTTCTTTACACCCCCACCTAATAGTATTTTATTTTTCCAATTACATGTTAAGATAGTTTTCAACATTCACTTTTATTAGATTTTGAGTTCCTATTTTTTTCTTTCTCCTTCTCTCTCTTTCCCCCTTCCCCAAAATGACAAACAATTTGATATGGGTTATACATGCACAATCATATTGCACACATTTCCACATTTGTCATGTTGTGAAAGAAGAATCACAACAAAAGGGAAAAACCAGAAGAAAGGAAAAAAAATGAAAATAGCATACTTTGATCTGCATTCAGAATCCATATTTCTTTCTCTGGATGTGGATAGCATTTTTCATTATGAGTCTTTTGAAATTGTCTTAAGTCATTGTCTTAGATCATCTAAGAAGAGCTAAATATATCAAAGTTGATCATTGCACAATGTTACTGTTACTGTATACAATGTACTCCTGGTTCTGTTCACTTCACTCAGCATCAGTTTATATAAGTCTTTCCCAGTTTTTCTGAAATTAGCCTGCTCATAATTTCTTATAGTATAATAGTATTTCATTACATTCATATACCACAACTTGTTCAGTCACTCTCTAATTAATAGACGCCCTCAGTTTCCAATTCTTTGCCATCATGCAAAAACTGCTATAAACATTTTTGTACATGTGGGTTCTTTTCCCTCTTTTATGATCTTTTTGGCGTATAGACCTAGTAGTGGCATTGCTGGATCAAAGGGTACATATGTACTGTGTTATAGCTTTTTGGACATAGTTCCAAATTGTTCTCCAGAATGGTTGGATCATTTCAGAACTCCACCAGCAATGTATTGGTGTTCCAATTTTCCCACATCTTATCCAACATTTATCATTTTCTATTTTTTGTCATATTATCCCATTAGATAGTTTTAAGATGGTACCTCAGAGTTGCTTTAGTTTCGATTTCTCTAATCAATAATGACTTAGAGAATTTTTCATATGACTATAGATAGCTTTAATTTCCTCATCTGAAAACTGCCTGTGCATATCCTTTGACCATTTATCAATTGGGGAATGACTTGTATTCTTATAAATTTTATTCAGTTCTCTATATATTTTTTAGAAATGATGGCTTTAGCAGAAACATTGGCAGTAAAAAAATTTCTCCAGCTTTCTGTATTCCTTTTAATATGGGTTACATTGACTTTGTGCAAAACTTCTTAAATTTAATGTAATCTAAGTTATCCATTTTGTATTTCATAATGTTCTTTCTCTCGTTTGATCATAAATTCTTCTGCTCTCCAGAGATATGATAGGTAAACTATTCCTTGCTCTCTAAATTTGGTTATGGTATCACCCTTCATGTCTAAATCATATACCTATTTTAATATTATTTCGGTGTATGGTGTGAGATGTTGGTCTGTGCCTAGTTTCTGCCATACGTTTTTCCGGTTTCTCAGCAGTTTTTATCAAATAGTGAGTTCTTATCCCAGAAGGTGGAGTCTTTGGGTTTATCAAACAGTAGATTACTATTGTCATTGACTACTGTGTCTTAGGTACCTAACCTATTCCACCGATCCACCACTCTATTTCTTAGCCCATACTAAGAAGTTTGATGATCGCTGCTTTATAATATTTTTAGATGTGGTATACTTAGGCCACTTTCTTTGTATTTTCCATTCATTCCCTTGATATTCTTGACATTTTAGGTTTTTCTAGATGAATTTTATTATTACTTCTTCTAGTTATATAAAATTTTTGTTTTAGTAATTTGATAGGTATGGCACTGAATAAGTAAATTCATCTAAGTTAGAATTGTCATTTTCATTATATTACCTTGACCTACCCATTAGCAACTGATATTTTCCCAGTCATTTAGATCTTTATGTGAAACATGTTTTATAGTTTTGTTTATATTGTTTCTAGTTTTGTCTTGGCAGGTAGACTCCCAAATACTTTATGTTTTCTACAGTTATTTTAAATGGAATTTCCCTTTCTATCAATTATAGCTGGTCTTTGTTAGTAACATATAGAAATGCTGCTGATTTATGGGGGTCTGTTTTATATCCTGCAACTTTGCAAAAGTTGTTCATTATTTAAAGTAGTTTTTTAGTTGATTCCTAGGATTCTCTAAGTATACCATCATATCATCTGCAAAGAGTGGTAATATTTCCTCATTGCCTATTCTAACTCCTTCAATTTCTTTTTCTTCTTTTATTGTTAAAGCTAACATTTTCTAGTACAATATTGAGTAACAATGATGATAATGGACATCCTTGTTTCACCCTGATCTTATTGGGAAACCTTCTAACTTATCCCCATTACATCTAATGCTTACTGATGGCTTTAGATAGATGCTACTTATCATTTTAAGGAAAACTCCATTTATTCCTGTGCTCTCCAGAGTTTTTAATAGGAATAGGTACTATATTTTGTCAAAAGCTTTTTTCTTTATCTGTCAAAATAATCATGAGATTTCTGTTGGTTTTATTATTGATACAGTAAGTTATGCTAATAATTTACCTAATATTGAATCAGCCCTGTATTCCTGGTGTAAATTCCATCTGATCATAGAGCATGATTCTTATGCTACGCTGCTGTAATCCCTTTGCTAATATTTTATTTAAAATTTTTAGATCAATATTTATTATATAAATTAGTCTGCAATTCTCTTTTCCTGTTTTGGTTCTTCCTGGTTTAGGTATTAGCACCATATTTGTGTTATAAAGGGAACTTGGTAGGACTCCTTATTAGCCTATTTTCCAAAATAGCATATATAAAATTGGGATTAATAGTTCTTTAAATGTTTCATAGAATTCACCTCTGAATCCATCTGACCCTGGGGATTTTTTCTTAGGAAATTCATTATGATTTATTCAATTTCTTCTTCTAAACTGAGGTTATTTAAGTACTTTATTTTTTTCTGTTAATCTGGACAATTTCTATTTTTGTAAATATTCATCCATTTCACTTAGATTTTGAGATTTATTGACATACAGTTGGGCAAAATTGCTCCTAATTATTGTTTTGATTTTCTCTTCATTGGCGGACAATTCACCCTTTTCATTTTTGATACTAGTAATTTGATTTTATTCTTTCTTTTTAAAATCAAAATAACAAAAAATTCATTTAAAATATGAAAACCATTCTTAGCTCTCAGGTCATAGAAAAACAGGCTCCCATATTCCACCCTCATGCCATAGTTTTCCTATGGCCTAGAAAAAAAAAAGACTTCAGGGGATGTGATATGATGACTGTCTTCACATATTTAAAGGAATATCAGATAAAAGATCTATTATTTGTTCTTCTTGGTTGTGGAGGGCAGAATTAGGTCCAATGAGTAAAAGTTTCAGGAGGACACACATTTCAGCTCAATATAAGGAAGAGTTTTCTGATAGTGAAACCTGCTCCCAAATAAAATGGATTGCCTTGTGGAATAGAAAATTCCCCATTACTTAGGGTCTTCAAAGAGTGGTTGATAACTTATGGATACGTTGTAAGGAACATTCATTATTTAAATAAAGACTTGATTTCTGAGTTCTTGATTATTATAAATAACCCAATTAACTATAAAGTACATATGAAGAGAGATGCTATCTGAATTTAGAGAAAGAAACTATAAATAGAAGTATGTGTAGAATAATTTTCCACATATTTGTGTGTATATATATATGCATATATGTACATATATACACATACATATGTATATGTATATAAAACACATATACCTATTTGTGTTTAATGATAGTCTTCAAAGGGAAAAAAATACATGACAACTCTGTTGCATATTCCAAAAATAGCAAATTGCATATAATAAATTTGCAGTTTCATGTGCAATCATCTTTTTTTATTATATTATGTCATGGAAATACTTGTTTTATTCCATGAATTAAAAATAAAAATAAAATTTAAAAGTAAAAGATTTTTAGAAGGAATAATGGCTAGGGAAGCCATATCTCAAAAATCTTAGTGCAATATTAAGCTTTAATAATTTTGGATGCATAAATATTACAAACTTATAAAAAGATATTTTAAGAGTTAATTATTTAATTTTTAAAAATATCAATGCATTTCTTATTGGAATTTAAATTAATCACAATCTTATGCTATATATTCCTCTAGTTGATTTTGGAACTTTAAAAACTTTCAAGTAGTGCTCATGGTCTGAAATGATTGCACTTGTAATTGCAGTCTTATGATCATCCAAAGAATGAAATTGTAATGCATATATAATAGTTTTGAGGTGGCTCACAAGAAAAAAATATAATCGAGATTGATCAGGTGACTGAGGGTTTCAAGGAAGACAACCTCATCTATTCATAGATCTGAGAAGGTATCATCTAGAAACACATGTGATACACAAAGACAGGGTGCTTTATCTTGCTAAAATTAAGATTAAAATCCATTATTCAAAATTTATAATATTATATTACAAGAAAAATAAATAATTGAAATTTCAAATGAGATTTTTGTAAGTTTGTAGCAATTATATTTCCGAAGTTATTCAAAACTTGAAATTACACTACTGCACCAAAACTCCATGCATACTTTTGGGACATGCTATAGTTTTATCACACCATAAGTGTTTTCCTCTGTTTCTAGGAACAGCCAAACTCATGAGTGAAAGCTGATGTAGCACTGAGTTCTCCAATGGATGATGCCAAATGTTGGTTCAAAGAAATTTGTATCATGTATGTTAGTGAAATTTCTTTTTGGTATGTTAAGCAAGTAAATTTAATATGAGAGAAAATAGAAATTTACAAGACCATTTTAACAGTCAATTTCAAGTGTAACTGTGCTTTAAGAAATGATTTATAGTTTTGTTGGCTCAAAATAAGTGTTTTGGGACATTAAAGAAATATCATACAAATTGCATTCTACTTCATATAGGAAACTAAAATGATTTATCTCTTCATATTGGGATATAAGCCAACATTCTTCTTAATTATAAACATAAAATGTGACTGGGATAAATCGCTGAGCTACTCTGCAGACAAATGAGGGCAATGAATTTGAAAGTGATGTCAGTAAATAAAGTAAATGAGATTTTAGATATATGTCTATGGCAGAAGAATAAGCAGGATGAGGACAGTTACAGAACACATAGCCCTGTACTTATGTTTGAAGTATTTCTTCCTTAGGTGTATTGCAGAAGGCAACAAAGTTACACAAGAAGTACTACAAGTAGCAATAGTGATTAAAATTTTTGCTGGTCAAAAAAGATTATTAATATAATTGAAAAACATACTAGTGTAATGTGTCTTCTGATACTTCTTTCCTATTTCATGAACATGAGAGTTCTCATCTTGAATTTCTATTGCCAAAGGGGAAAGCTCATCAGAACTTTTCACTAAATTCATGGGGAGAAGTCTAGATAATAAGTTGAGATGATTTATCCTTCTGACTTCATCTAGTATGAGTTCTGAAATGTTCAATGGTATCCTTAATTACACATCAATGACATTCTCAAAACTAATAGTAATTAAAAGGAAGGTAAATGTAGAGAGACAGCAGGAGGTGGGTATTATCTTACACTTATTTCTGTACCACTGAGATCTTATTTGTGTAGCCCATTCTTTGACAACGAATATAATGGAACAAGGCCCATTTGAATTCTTGTCTACCTTGGGGTCTTCAAGGTATACTATGATCCCCAGAACTCCAGATATCAATATTTTCCTATTCATAGTCTAAAGGATTTAAACACCTCAGTTTGGGACTCTACTCTGGTTCTGAGATGTCCTGTTGGGTAAGTAAGCAAGTGAAAATCCATGATACAAGGTGTTCCAAAAGTCTTAGTGCCCTTTAGGTATTAAAGTTTTAATGCTATTAAAGTTTAAAAGTACACTAAGATTTTTGGAACACACTGTGTATACAGCCTTTTCAGACAACGCTTCACATACACATATCCACCTGGACACCAGAGCCTAACCAGGCAGGCGTATTGTCATTTGCCTTTCCTGAAGACCTCTCCCTTGCCCCAACTCCACCTCTTGCTCTAAGACTGGAAAGAACAAAATTAATACTACATTTTCTACTAGGAAAAGTATGGCAGTCAACTGTCTTAGGTCTCGACTTGTAATACTTGTGACTACCTAGACCAAAATTACCATCTCTGGCCATCATTCTCATATATAAGTTGTTTCTCTTGATAGAATATAAGCTACTTGAAGAATGGGACTGTCTCACTTTTGTATTTGTATCCCTAGCACATAAAGGTGGTGTTAAAGTAGATCGAGTGCTAGGCTTGAAGCCAGGAAGATTTGAATCAAAACCTGACTTCTGATATTTATTAGTTGTGTGACCCTAGCCAGGGAAGTCACTTATCCTGTTTGTCTCAGTTTCCTCAATTGTAAAAATAGAGGTAATACTACCACCTACCTCCTAGGGTTGTTGTGAGGATAGAATGGAGATGATAATTATAAAGCACTTAGTACAGTGCTTCTCACATAGTAGGTGCTTAGATTTCTCCTTCCTTCATTTCTTTTATATATATGTATATATACATACATATATGTATATATGTATCCTGCCAGAAATAAGTTGCATCAAGTTATTATCTTCCGTATTACCATTTCCTAATGTTCCTAATGTAAACAAGTCCCTGGTTGATGATTCTTCTTCTATTGGATTCTACCATGAACTGCTTCTACAAATGTACTTTTATCACTTCTCCTTCGCCTTCATCATCTGCTGGTGCCCTTCCTTCATATAGCCTAAAATTCCACTAGTATTGGTAACAGTTACATTACACCATATTTTTAGATTCAGTTTGTGGTCAAGTAAAAGCCTCAGGCTCTTTCCCCATGAACCTAAGTAAAGTCAAATTTCACTCATTCTATACTTGTTCCTTTGATTTCTATGAATCTAAATTCAGGACTTAGCAACATGTTACAGTGAAGTCAAAAGACCTGTATAGCCTCAGGAAAGTTGCTTTATCTCTCTGACTTTCAGTCTCCTCACATGTAGAATGATTAATATTTGTACTGCCCACTTCTATTAGATTATTAAGTTCCTTGAGAGCAGGGACTACCTCTCCTTTATATCTGTACCTCCAATACCTACCTAGCACAGTGTCTGGCACTTAAGAAATATTTGTTCATAAGTTACTTCAATGTCATGGGTTTAGAAGTCATTATAGAACTAATCTAGCTAATTCCTTCATTTTATGGATGAGGAAATTGAGGTCCAGAAGTTAGAAGGGACTTGCTTATAGTCATGGAGGCAGTTCATGGCAGAACTAAGGTTTAAATCTAACTCTTCTGACTCTAGACCCAAAGTTCTTTGTGGTATGCTAGGCTGCCTCATTTGCTCATGTGAACTGACTACACTACACCATGCTATTAAGTTCTGCATTTAGATTTTTAAAAATTAATGACACAAGTACAGAATGGATTACATGGATAAAAGAAGTCTTATGAATGATCCAATGATATTATGTACACAAAATTTTTTTATAAACCTCAAACTCCTACATAAATTCAGTTGTTTTAGTCATTCATACTAAAGTTTGCCTTGTTGATTTCAGTTGCATTACATTGTCTCTAAGATGAAAGAATTCATATGCACAAATGTAAAACTCTGCATTTGGATTAAAAAAAATGAACTGGTGAGTTTCATGTTATATATATGGAGAGCAGCACAGTGGAAGAGAGTTGAGAGTTTCAATGACCTGTAAGACATGAGTTAGCAGTACAACATGGCAAACAAAAAAATTAATGGGATTTTTCACTACAATAAAGACTAATGTTCACAATGCTGTTTTCTCTGCTGGTTGAATACTTTAGAAAAGTTGCTAAAAAATTCCACAGCATCTAGAGGACCATGACTAGGCTGGAAAAAGGACTCAAAACCATGCAATTCAACAACTAATTGCAGGACATGAAGTTGTTTTTGCTTGCATAAATAAAGAACTTTGGGAAAGGAGACAGAGATGATACATAGTGGTATGCTGCTGTATGTTCCCATCAATGTGAGTAATCCTTCAAATTATAGATTTGGAACTGGAAAGAACCTCAGAGATCAATAACTATTACACCCTCATTTTACTGAGGAGAAAACAAACCCAGAATGATTAAGTGATGCTTAAGATCAGATAAAACAGTGCCATTGATGGGATTGAGTCTGGGCCTCATTCTTCTGTATATCCCTTCCCACTTCCTGCCTCACTCCAAATCCAGATTTCTTTTTGTCACTATATCATTATATTTCCCTCCCAGCCTTCCAACATTGTCTTCCATTTGTGCAGCGCACAACCCATCAATGGTTCTTGTCCATATTTTCCTGTAAATCTTCTGCCGGGGTCCATATCATAGGTTTTCTTGATATTGCATAGAAATCAGTTGAACGCATGGAAAGTACATTGCTTTGCTTTCTTCAGTTGGCTACGTTATCTTTTTATTTGCTTATATATCTCTGATGACAATTTTTTTTTGCTATTTCTCATTTTTTATTTTCATTAATAACGTGTTGCAGCCTTTTCACATCCATCCCACATCTCCATTGCCCTTTTGGACATGATAGTTATCAAATCATTTGAAGAACTGTTACATGAATTAGAAATTATTTTTGTCTTATGCTCAGTAGGAAAAATTAGGAGAGATGGATGGGAAATTCAAAGAGGAAGAGTTCAACTTCGTATACTGAAAATTTCCTAAAATAAGATCCATCCGAAAGTGGAATGGACTGTTTCAGAAGAATGCAGATTCTCCATTGCCCGAAGCCTTCAAATGGAATCTGGATGACCAAACTTCTTGGGAATGATGTGGAATGTTCCCACTCAGGGACGGGCTGTAAACTATATGACCCATGAGAACCCTTCCAGCTCTGAAATTCTGATTTGTTGATTGATCTCAAATGTGGTTTTCTCTCTTTTTCTCTTAGTCTGTATCCTGTTCATTCTTCAATCACTGAGGATTTCCTCAGGTCTACTTGGACACCCTAGGTGATATTGGGCTCCTCTCCTAATCCAATCATTTGTTGCAGGTCTTCAAATAATTCATCTGCTCTAAAGGGGAGATGGCAGAATAGGGATTTTCTCTCTTGAAGCTCCTTCATTATCTTTATGGCTCAGATTTCTCTGCATATGTCAAACTCATTTATGGCTTTTGCTCTTTGTCACAATGAAATATCCCACTGAAGAGCAGCTCTTGCCCTGGGCCACAAGAGAACTAGCAATACTGTTTGAAGATGGGGTGATTGAAAACTGACCTTGGCCCTGATATTCTACCTGTATCTCATCACTAGGACTGAATCTCTCTTCTTATTATTGGCTCATCAGTTGGCAAGGCACTCCAATTGTCCTCAAATAACCTTAGACTCTTAGCAATGCTCCCAGGAAATCCCCCAAAATATTTCTTTATGCTTGTGATTCATGTTTATTGGCAGTATGTATGCTGAGGAAAAATATTGAGTTTAGAGTCAAAATACCTAAGTTTAGAACCTAGCTCTTCTACTGTTACTTGTGTAATCTTGGAAAGGCATTTAATTTTTCTGGGTGTTGGTTTTCTCCTCAGTAAATTGAAATTGCATTAGGAGACCTCTAAATCCCCCAAGATTATAATTTTATGGACTTTAGCACACATGAATGCTATTTTCTCACGTGCCACCCAAACGCATTACTTCAGACAAAACGTTGACGTTTACTTGGTTTCATAGCTAGCACAACTTTCTGTTTGTGGGGAACAGAAGTGTCAGATGTGACCACATAGCAGCTGGATTAAGTGTTTTCAGTGGGCACACAATCATCCTATCAGAGTTTTGTAACCCCTTATAACTATGTGTGCCTTCAGCCTAAATTACCCTCCAACCTCCTATCCCTGTTATCTACAATTAAGGCCCCAAGAAAAAGCCCTTTTGTTGCCTTTTAATTGTGTTTATCAGAGCCTCAGGCAAATGCTTCTAGGAAGAAGCCTGGGTTGGTGACCTTATACCCACTCTTATACATACTCTTATGGTATGCCTTTTTGTGAAATTATAGTGGCCTCCCCAAGAGCTATTTCCTCCTCCAGAAATAATCCTGGAATTTTAATGAATTCTTCTGCTTATCAAAGAATACTTTCTAATTTGAATGACAAGTGTGATATTTTCATGCCTATTTATTTAAACAACCTTAAAAAACATGTTTGTAGAGAAAACAAACAAAAAAATCTTTCCTAAAATATGCAAGGATTTTTCCCAAGTTTCTTTCTAATAACCTAAATATCACATTGATGCTTCAATACTGTAAAGTTTCGGGATTTCACAGATGAGGTATCCCTACACAGATTGCAATCCCTCCATGTTATAAGTATGACCTTGTCTATTTGTAACCTGATAAACTAAATCATGTAGCAGCCAAGTCTCTGGTTATAAACCCTTCCAAGGGTTACCATAACTTAGCAGTTCTGGTCCTTCGTATAGTCCATTGCCATGCCCATCTTCAAAGCCTTTCCAACTTTCTATTCCTCATATATAACATTCTAGTCCTAATCTCTGTGCCTAATGGCCCAGGCTGGCCCACATGGTTGGATTGCAATTCTTTTCATCCTAATACTTAAAGCCATTAACTTTCTTCAAAGCTTGGTTTAAGAGCTTTCTTCTACATGAGGACTATATTAATTCCCCAGCTGCTAATGCCCTGCCCAGAAGTGACATTGTATTTACAAATTAATAATAATAGCTATTATCTATATAGCACCTACTATGTGCCAAGATCTATACTAAATGATTTACATGTGTCTCTTTTCATCCTCAAAAACCTGAGAGGTATATACTATTTTTATCTTCACTTTACAGAGGAGAAAACTGAGGCAGAAGTTAAATGACTTACTCAGGGTCATAGAGGTTGAGGTCAGTTTTCCTGACTCCAGATCTGGCAGCTCTCCACTGTGCCACCTAGATGCCCCTATACAGGCTGTTTGTCCCAAGAGGGTGTAAGCTTCTTTAGGATGGGCCTGTTTGGCTTTTGTCCTTCTGTCTTTACTAGCATGGTGCTTGACATACTTAATGTGTGTTTAATAAATGCTCCTTAATAAAGTAGGACCTACAGAGCTTGTATTCTTTTAGTTCAGCCTTCAAGAACCCCATATGTTACCTCTATATCACAATGGGACATCAGAGGAGGATTTGAATGGAGGGAACATTGCATAGATACAATTAATTACCTAATGTTTTCTGCCATTAAAATAGCAGTTTATTGAGCTAATCCCAGTGGTTTCCGCTGGGTGACAATAGAACTCAGGGTAGTGAATAGCAGAGTCAAAGAATCCTAGTATAATACCTGTTTCAAAAACCTCTTACAATGGGGATGGAGATTGTTGCCACTGCTTTAAAAAGAGACCGGAAGAGTTATAGTTGTGAATGTTGTCCTGTGATATGCTTCTCCCTTTCCTTATGGAGTCAAAGAGAGTGAATTGTACTCTGTCAATATCCATTTATTAAGCACCTACTGCTATGTGCCAGGTACTATGCAAAGGGCTAAGGATACAAAGATAGGCAAAAGACAGTGCTTATTCTCAAGAAGCTCAGTCTAGTGGATGAGACAACATGCAAACAACTACATACAAACAAGATGTAGAGAGAATAAACTGGGGATGATCTCAGGAGGAAGACTGGTAAAGGATTCTTGAAGAAGGTGGGATTTCAGCTGGGATTTGAAGAAAACTGGGGAAGCCAGGAGGCAGAGAAAAGGAGAGGGAGAATTCTAGGCATGGGAGACAGCCAGCAAAAATACCCAGAGTGGGGAAGTAGTATGTCTTGTTTGAGGATGCGTCAGAAACTCAGTGATACTGGATCTCAGAGTACATGAGGGTGAATAAGGAATAAAAGACTGTAAAGATGGAAAGGGACCATATCATGAAGGGCTTTGAATGCCAAACATAAAATTTTACATTTGTTCCTAGAAGTGACATAGGAAGGAGTCATAGGAGTTTATTGAAAAGAGAGGTGACATGGCCAAACCTGTAATGTTGGAAAATCAATTTAACAGCTGAATGAAGGATAGACTAGAAGAAGGAGAGACTTGAGACAGAGAAACCAATCAGGAGGTTATCAAAGAGAAGAATATACCTGAAAAGAGAGTTTGTCATCCTGAGTGAACTAAATGGTATGGCCCTGAATTTTCTTTTCTTTTTTTAAATTAAGTTAGTTTTATTCTGAACTTAAGAAATAAAACAAGCATTTCCATACATAGCAGAATAGGAAAAAAGGTTATTGTACATGAAACTGCAAATCTATAACGTGCAGCTTACTATTTTTAAAAAATATATATGATAAGGTTATCATGTAACATTTTCCCCCTTTTTTCTTCCCTCCCCTCTCTCCTTACCCTAGAGATGGTGGACATATACATATATATATATGTGTATATTCATATGTACATGTGTCTGTATGTGTGTGTGTGTGTATAAAATCATTCTGTGCATACTTCCATCTATCAGTTCTTTCTCTGGATTCAGATAGTGTCTTCCTTCTCATATACTTTGTAGGTAATTTGGGTATTTATAACAGTCAAAATTCACTTTATTTAAAATTCAATCAAAATTGAATTATTCACTCAAAGTTGTTCTTAAAACAATATTGTTGTTACAGTATACAACATTCTCTTGGGTCTGCTCATTTAGCGCTTCATTATTTTGTGCAAGGCTATCCATGTTTTTCTAAGATCATCAAGCTCATAATTTCTTATAGCACAGTAGTATTCCATCACAACCATATGCTACAACTTATTCAGCCATTCCCCAATTGATGGTCATACTCTGCAATTTCCAGTTCTTTGCCATGACAAAGAGAGCTGCTGTAAATATTTTAGAGCATACAGATTCTTTTACTTTTTCCCTAATCATCATGAGAAACCCAGTAGTTGTATTGCTGGATCAAAGGGTATAATAGGGCAGTTTAAAATCTCTTTGATCATAATTCCAGAGATCTCCAAAATGGTTGGATCAGTTCACAGTTCCACCGACAGTGTTTTAGCATCCTATTTTTTCTTCATCCCCTCCAACATTCATCACTTTGCCCTTTTTTCAAGTGTGAAGAGACATCATCTGCCAGTAAAATGTGCATGTAAGGTAACTCTGACTGCAATGATTTTAATAGATAACATATTATAAATAATTATCTATGTATTTATTTTATCATTGATTTAATTATTAATGGATTATATATTTAACTTCAATATTTAGTTAGTTCTAGAAGATTAAGGGGTTTAATATTATTTCTGTCTAACAGAAAGATATGAGTACTATTGGGAAAGGATATTATTTTATTAAATGAATAATAGTTGATGAGCTGGGATGGGGGCTCTGAGAGAGCTAAATTGCAATCATATTAATAATGAAATATACAAATGTACCTCTTGATTGCTCTGGAATTTGGGATGATAAAATTAAACGTGCAGCTAAATTAAGTAGTAGGCAGACTGAGGTTGGTGATTTGTGTAACCTTGTTACATTTGAGAAGTCATCCTACTAACTGTTGTATACTAGAACAGAAAGGCATATTAGAAATAAGATAATTAAAACTCCTTATTTCACAAATGAGGAAACTGACCCAGGCAGAGGCTAATGAATTGCCAAAGGCCATAAAATAAGCCCATGATTAGGCTTTTTTCAGGTATAATCAGATGAATGTCAGATATTAATGAATATATCTACTCAGTTTAACTTCACTATTCAAAAAGGCACTTTAAAAAAAGAATTAAATGAATTATGTAACTTTTTTCAAGAGAAGAATTAAAAAGTGAAATGCAATTAGAAACGACATTTAAAAAGAGAACTTTGAGGTATTATGTAGTTTCTATCTTATTTAAACTGTTACTTTAATATGACACGGCTCATCCTTCTGGGCACTCTTTCCAATGGCACAGCTAAAATTCACCGTTTTTAGAAATGCTATTCAATCCTTGTTCCATTTCTCCCATGAACACTTTAACACGCACCTTTGACTAAACTTTAGGTTAAAAATCTACTAGTGTCAGAGGTTTTCCTGGGCTGTGATCACTAAGAACTGTGATCTTTGGGGTCCATTTTTTTACACTTAACATCTTGCTCTAATTGAGAGTCACAGATAGCACAGTGTCCTTCTTGCTTCAACTATTGGGTTTGCTGCTCCAAATACCTAGTTTTAGGTAAGCCTTCACTTTACCTTTTTCCCTGAAGCCATGACCTCTGAGATCCATTTCAGCTCTAAAATTTTATGACTAATTTGAAAGTTCCTTTTAATACAGACCCTTTCTTATCTCAAACTTGGTTTCTTAAAAGTGCCTGGGCCTATTTTCCCTTCTGTCAAACATTTAAACATATTTTGAATCGAGTCAGAGTATTGTAGATATAAAATTGGAAGAAAGTAGTCCAGAGTCCAATCAGAGTCTCTTCACCATCAAACAGATAAAGAAACTCAGGACAGTTTGTTCAATCTGCCACAGTGACACAATGTCCAGCGTTTTCAAAACGCTGTCTCTTGAATGGTATGCTTTTTTTTGTCTTCTTTCTTTGTTGAAATTTATTTAATGAAAAAGTTCCTGAACTTCTGGGGCATCCTTTGTTTCTGCTTTAGTCATCAGTTAAGGGATTGGGGGATGGGGGTTGAAGGAAGCTTCCTGTTGTTTTAGCTTGTAATCTTTAACAGCTAGTACATTCATCATTCCATCCTTTAATTGTAATGACCTATGACAAGCTTCTATTGATTATATATCCAGTCTTCAAGTGCAAATCTTAGCATCTAAGGAATCATATCTTACTTACCTAGTCATTGGCCCTGAACATTAGCCAGTCTAGAGATGATGTCCCATTAATTAAATATCAGTATATTGTGTCATAAATGACTACATCTGAAACTTTCAATAGGATCATTTTGAAGAAAACTTCCTGAATTTTTTCTTGCAACTTATATAATTGTAATCTGATAACCTTCTATTGCTTTTTGCCACACTCTTGCTAAAGGATAAATGTTTTTCTTTTAATACTGTGGCCACTTCTATATTCAACAATCTAGAGGGGATATAGCAAGTATCTGATAAAGTATGACTTCCTTTCAACTTTACTCTCCTAATAGAAGTGTGTCTTATATGACCTCATTAAAAAGAGAAGGAAATGCTGAAGAAGCAAATGTCATACTACTTATATCTAATCATACTGAGATTCAAAAAAAGAAACATTTTTTTCCTTTCTTATTAAAGCTTCTGACCAGGCAATTAAAAAATATCCTATTACTCTAATATCATACCTTTCTTCCCACCCAAAGGATAGAAATATTTCAAGTTTAAGAAATACATTTCCAAATTCAGAGCTCTTAAATATTTAGAATATAGCCAAAAGTCTTTTAAAATATCCCCTTATGAAATAATTTATGCCATATAAAAGATGAACAAAGAATATTGGTACAGCATTTAAACCTAGGCATTCAAACATCATCTAATATAGATTGAGTATTTATCAATCTAAGAAGTATAATATTAGAAAATTTCAAGTACCTTTTCAATATAAGTTCAGGGAAAAGTCCGTTGGATGCCGTTTTCTATTCACTGAGAGCCTCTTGAAGTTGCTCAAGATAATTAACCTTTTCACTAATTATAACAAGCATGTGATTCTATGGAATTAGGAGAAACAAGGCAGGTATAAATCCACAGATGCAGTATGGAATTCAGGTACATAGTTTGAGTAAGGTCAATTAGCAAGCTAGTGTTGGAGCCAAATTTTACATTTAGCAACTTAACAACAGCCAAATGAGTGATTTTTAAGTCAGCCCCAGATTCTGTTTATGGGTGTAGTGTAACTATAAAATCAAGACCTGTAGAAAAGATTTCAGATAAATAAATGCTTATATTAAATAGCATACATACACAAACATGACTCTGTAGTATAGTGCACAGAGGAAATCAAAAAGGCCCGCACACAAGTCTTTCCTCTAACACATTGGATATATGATTATGGGCAAGTCAGCAACTCCCCAGTGCACAAGGCTACTATTAAAATGATAAATTACATATAGATTGCCAAAGTGCATTCATGGAAGGAATTTCTACATGAAAGTAAATCATGCAAAAGACATCACAAGTATAGAATACACACACACACACACACACACACGCTCACATGCGCACACACAATCAGAGTTGGAAGGTTACCTCAGCAGCCACCAAGTACAATCTACATGAGAAAGGACTCCTCAGTTTGATCTATTTGAAAGTCAGCAGGGTCTTCTTGAAGACCTCCAAGGAGGATAAATCCTTGAAGTAGCCAATTCATATATAGACTACTATGATATTAAAGAATTTTTTTTCTCATACACACTGGGATAAATTTACATGCTGGTTGAGTTTTTCCAGTGGCCTCACTCTCTAAGGTCTCCTTCTTCCATCTTATAGATAAACAAGTTATGTAACCACCTCCAAAACTGAGTAATAATTTATTTTCACTTCCCTCCTCATTCAATCTTATCAATGCTGTGTATGATACCTTGATCAGTTGCAATGCACTAAGTATTCTGATGTGTATAGATTCAAAACTATAAACGGGAGATGTCACCTTGTCTCCTGAGCAATTACATAGAGGAGAGTATAAATTAGAGACTGAGAAACAGAGGACAAGAGAAAATACTCTAGAAATAGAACCACAAAAATATAAAGGCACAAAGACTGTGGGAACAGCTTTTGTTGTTGAGTTATTTTCAGTCATATCTGATTCTTTGTGATCCATTTCTGCAGTTTTCTTGGCAAAGACAATGGAGTGGTTTGTCATTTCCTCCTCCAGCTCATTTTACAGATGAGGAAACTGAGGCAACAGGGTTAACTAACTTGCCCAGTGTCCCACAGCTAGGAAGTATCTGAAGCTGGATTTTAATTCAGGTCTTCCTGACTCCAGTCCCAGAAATCTATCCACTGCACCACCTCCTTGCTCCTTACTTACTTCTTTACTTTATTTGTATGTGAAGACCTTGATGAGCCTAGAGGACATATCCCCTCAGAATTAAAAAGTACAAAAGAGGTATTCTGAGAAAGTCATGTCATTTTATCCTACTTTAGGACTGATTTACTACATAGTGTGTGTCCTTGATGCATCTTTGAATTAGATTATACCAAAGATGCATCTTTTTTCCCATGCACTTTTTTGCTATTCTGTGTTAAAAAATCCCAAAATATTGATCAACCTGCCTATCTTAATGAAACTTGAGTATTTCCTCCCTCTATGTGGAATGCAATCGTTTAGTGCCAACCCAATGCAAGTGTATGACACAATTTTTATTTATCATGAGATTAACTGGCACTGAAATTATCTAGGATTTTAGTGCCTGGAGTTCAGAGTAGCTGCCACCAGATGGTGTTCTGTGCAATGGAATAGAGATCAAATGATAAAGATGTTTTTAGGCAGGGACAACAACATATAACAAGGATACAATTTTTAAAAGTCTGAATTACTAATATCTTTTATTTTTGCATCATCTAAATTCCTGTGTCCCTCTTCCTCCCTTCTCCCAGTGATCTATCTTTTATAGCAAAGATTTTTTTTAAAGGAAGAAGAGAAAAAGATCAATTCATTGAAAAAAATGGACATTATATTGCAATATACAGTGTTTGACACTTGCTCTCCCCCCATCCTCACAATCACAAGTTCTGCAAAGGCATAAATCCTCTTCTCATATATCTTCTTTTGGTTATGCTTGTTCTTTCTAATTTTATAAAGCTCATTTTCTATTGTTTTGTATTTTTCCTTTTCATTTATTTTGTTGTAGCCATTGTGTACAAACTCTTAAAAATAAAAATTCCTTATTAAAGTAAAAAATAAACTGATCAACTCTATGCTTTAAAACAAAATTCAAAAACAAAAAAATGATATTTGAAAGAAAGAAATAGCAAAGCTTACCCCATTACCTTTTCCCTTTAAGATTGTCCTCATTTTCTATGAACTAGGAGAATAATTTCCGGAATCCTTCTAGAACTCAGCCCCAAATTTACTTTGAAACCTCTTTGAAAGTTAGAAACCTGCGTAGGACATTCTTCTGTGCTGGTTTTTTTCTCTCTCTTTCCCTCTTTGTCTCTCTGTCTTTTTCTCTCTCTTTCTGTTTCTGTCTCCCTCTGTCTTTCTCTCTCTCTCTCTCTCTCTCTCTCTCTCTCTCCCGTCTCTATGTCTCTGTCTCTCCTCTTTTCCCTTTGACTGTCTCTGTGTCTCTTCTCTCTCTTTTCCCTTCCCCTTCCTATTAAAGCTGACCATCACTCTAAACTTCTATTTTTGCTTTAATGGAGAGTCACCAAACACAAAGTGATCAATAACTAACCTCTCATCAAATCCTTAGTTAAGACCTCAAATTGCCTTGTCACTGCTCTTGTTTCAGAGAAACATTGCAAAGATGAAACCAGTAGGCCTTGACAATAGATTGGATATGGAGGGTGAGAGATAAGGAGGAATCAAGGATGACTTCTAGGTTATAGCCTGGGTGACAAGGAGGATGGTGTTGCCCTCAAAAATAACAGGGAATGTAGGAGGGAAGAGAGTTTTGGGGAAAGATAACGGGTTTGGCTTTGGACATGTTGAGTTTAAAATGTTTATAGGACATCTAGTTTGAGATATCTAGAAGTTGTTTAAAGATACAAGATTGGAGATCAGCAAAGAGTCTGGGGAAAGATAGGAAGATTTAAGAATTCTCAGCACAGAGATGGCAATTAAATCCATGGGAGATGAGATCAACAAGTGAAGTAGCACAGAGGGAGAAGAGAAGAGGGCCTAGGACAAAACCCCATGGGACCCTTCTGGTGAAAGGTTGTGGTCTGGATGAACATCCTACAAAGGATACTAAGAA
>CM053770.1:377929997-377949014 GCA_028658325.1 Potorous gilbertii | reverse complement strand
CCCCCCAACCACACACACCCAAGAATCTATCCCTCGTTTTCTTCTCTTCCTCATCCATACTATCTTGTTTGGCATGTTCCTGTGGATCTATTTATCCAGCCCTAACCTCTCTGCTGTCCTCTAGTGTCACATCACCAACTATTTATTGGAAAACTCAAACTGTTTGTCCCAAAGATATCCCAAATCCAATATACCAAAGACAGGTGTCATTATCTTTCCTAGCAGACCCTCCACTCTTCCAAATTTGCCTATTTATGTTGAAGATACCACCATCATCCCAGACACCCAGGCTCACATCCTAGGTATCATGGCCTCATGAGCACTCACCCTTACTTTTTTTTGTTTCTACCTTCATAGTATCTCATATATATCCCATTTCTCTCTCCTGGCAGTTTTAAGGTCTATACACTAGTGAAGACCCTCGTCTCCTCATAACTACACTATTAAATAGGCTTCTGATTGGTGTCCTGGCATTGAGTCTCTCCTCAGTCTAGTTAATCCTCCACTCACCTGTCTAATTGATCTCCCCAAAGCTCAGGTCTGATTATGTCATCCTCACTTATTTAATAAATTCCAGTAGCTCCCTATTATATCAAGGATCAAATATTAAATTTTCTATTTGACTTTTAAACCCTTCCATAACCTGGCCTCCATCCTACCTTTGGAGTCTTCTTGTGCTTTTTCCCCATCCACTTACTCTATGATCCAGCAATATTGGACTTCTTCCAGTTTTCCTTGGCTTCCTTTAAGGCTTACCTCAAACCCTATCTTGTAAAAAAAAGCAAAAAAAACCACAACAAAACCTTGGCTTTTCCCAGTCTCTCCACTGCTAAATATATTTCCCATTTAGGCAACTCTATCTAGGTAGAGATAAAGTTGTATCACTTTTAAGAAGTTGTAGAGGATTTTCAAAGATGTCATATTGTTCTGTGCCACAAATGCCAATCTTTTTCATATCAATGTTGTGCCAATGACATTCCATAGTGAGAATTCTTGGAAGACCATTATCTCAGAAGATTGAAATTTCAAGTGTCAAAAGAGGCAATGGGAGAATGAATAATGGGCACAAGTAATCTGCAGCAGAATGCCAAGAAATCTTGTGTGCAAAAAAATAGTGAAAGACATCCAATCAAATGGCCACATGAAGAGTCATTATAGATTGTAGGTTGAGAGCTAGAAGAGACCTCAGCAGACATTTAATTTTATAAATAAGGAAATTGAGGCTCAGGATTATTAGGTAACCTATAATGGGTCACACATAAGAGGAAGATTTGAACCCAGGTTCTCTGTCTCCAGAGCCAGTATTTTTCCACTCTACAATTTTGGTTGCTTCTCAACAAAGCTACTACCACCTCAAAACAATAAATGAATAAAAAACAATAATTAAAACTAAAAGAAGAGGAAGAGAAGAAACACCTCTACCCAACATAAAATTTTCTGAAATATCAACAGGATTTCTAAAAGATTCATTCTTCCTAAATGCACCCTTCAAAACCAATTTCAACAGGCCTTCCTGTGCTTCAAGCCTTGGCTGTGACAGCATCTATCTTGTTCTCTCTTGACTGTGATCCTTTCTGACCCTTCTCCCCACTTCTTCTTAAAGCAAGACAAAAATGTAATTCCCATAACCATACAATGAAGAACTTTGCAACTAGGGAAATGAAAAGAGGCCCAATGGAACAAAGTGGGCCAAAATGAAATGTGTGGCCAAAATGAAATGTGTTTTTCTAAAGAAAGAAAGTATAATTTGTGTTCATCTAAATATTTTTAAAAGAATTAAATGTTTTATTGAAGCTTTTTTCTATTGCTGTCGCTTATAAATGACTCTTTCTCACTTGCATAAAATCCTCCCTTGTAACAAAGAGGTAGCCAGGCAATGCAAATCATCACATTGACTATATCTGACAATGTTTGTCTCATTATGTATCAATCTTCCACCATCTCTTTGCCAGGAGGAGGCAGGAGTGTTTTACCATCAGTCTTCTAAACTGACGGACAGCTGGTCACTGAGTTTATCAGAATTCTGATGTCTTTCAATGATGTTTTCCTTTACACTATTTTGGTCTTTGTAATTATTCCCTTGGTTCTGTTTACTTTACTCTATATCAGATCATACAACTATTCTTAGGTTGTTTTTTTTTTCTGAATTCTCTTCTTATTTGTAATTTCTCATAGAATAATAATATCACTTAAAGGTTTGCAAAGTGCTTTTGATATATAGTATCTCATTTTATCTCACAATCTAATGAAATAAATGGTGTTATTCGCATTTTACAAATGAGAACACTGAGGCTAAGAGAGGTTAAGTGATTTGAGCCACAATAATACAGCTAATAAATGTCTGAGATTGGATTACACTCAGGTCTTCCTGATTCCAAATTCAGCACCCTATCCCCTGTGTCTTCTAGTTACCACAACTCCTGGATCTTTTTAGAGGCAGAAGTAGATTATATACAAGGAACAGTAAAATAAGTAGTCTGGTTTTTCTAGACTGTACAGAGTATGAATAGGGATAATTGAAATAGATTGGAATCAGAGTATAAAGGACTTTAAATTCTAAAGAGAGGAGTTTCTTTTTCATCTAAATTGGGCTGATCTTGGGAGTACCTATATGAAATCATAGGACATACATCTTTGTCAGAAGGTCACTTCAGATTGAGATAAACATGTGTCCTAGCCTCTTGCTGATATGACACAGGGAACTCTCTGAGGAGACCCCAGAGACTTAGAATGCTTTCAAATTGACTGAGCAGTGGCCAGGAGTCAGGGAAGGATGAACTCTTATCAGAATAATACTTTGCCCTTTCTCTAAGAGTGACTATTAAAATGACTCTACTTCCTCCTCCACTCTTTTCTTTTTATGATTTTCTCTCTTGGGCTTCCAGACCAGCATATTATAAGGAGGGAGGGGACTTCTCTTTTCCCCACAGACCAGGAACAAAAAATAGCAACTTATAGAAAAAGTACTTACTAAACCCACTGCTTTCCTAAGCAAGTCTGAGAGGAGAGTTCCTGGATCACAAGCCCCTGGTTTCCTTCTTCTACCTTTTTGTTTGTGCACAGATCAGAGACTTGAAATTGAACATTAGCAGACTCAGGGAATTGCCTCATGATCAATGGAATTTGAGAGAAACCAGACCTTCTGAGGAAGAAAGTTTCCATAATGGTGGGATTGGTCAAGGAGAAGACACTTCACAGAATATCACCTTGTGCTTGAAGTTCATAGCTTTATCAAGAGGGTCCAGAATATTTGGATTTTTGTCAAAGGCCAAAACAAAGCAATTAGACTTCCTTTTAGTTCTGTTTTCTTAACTAGAACATACTGTTGAATAAATTGAATGAATCAAACTAAAGAACTTAGACTAAGTGTGAAAAAGAGTTATTAAAATGACTGCACTATTCCCTCTGCTCTGCTTTTCTTTTTATGACTTTCTCTCTCTTGGGCTTCTAGACCAGCATACTATAAGGAGGGAGATCTTTTTTCCCCATAGCCTAGGAATGAAAAATGGTAACTTAAGTGTGAAAGCCATTGGATAGAGTTAAATGACTCCTGACAGGAAGGCTGGGAAACATGACCATACCTCGTTTCTCTCTCTATATATAACATATATATAATATTGTATAATTATGTAATATATATAATTACATATATATTATATAATATACCACTATATATAATACATGGCATATTATATAAATATATATCACATATTATATAATTACATATTACATAATTCTCTGTAATTAAGAAGATATGAAGAATTCCATAGGTACTTCCAGAATACCCTTCTCCCACTCCCACTCCCTCACGTCTGATGGATCCCTCCCATGTATGTATTGGAAAGTCACATGCTCCAATTTCTGTAGTTCTCTATCTCTTCTCAACTTGCTTGAAAATTTATAAATGAAAGCTGGAGATGAAACCTAGTTACTCAGCCTGTAAGAGTAGATTCTTTGTCTAGCATCATTTCATTTCATCCAATGGCTTTCAAAGACTTTTCACATTTATTTCACATTTATTTTGACTAATTGAGACAGTGTTCTCAGTTAAGATATCATAACTAAAATCTAGTAAGTTCATGGGATTTCAATGCCATCATGACATTTCTAACCCTCCATGATATTTCGGTAAGTTGGACAAAATTTGAAGGTCTAAGGTGACTGGAAAATATTCCTCCAGCAGCTCAAAGTGTTTTGATAATCTGGGGAGAGAGAGGAATCTAGAGACTAATGAGCTAAGTGGTTTATGTGCAGTTATTTTTTTTCAATTTTTTATGAACCCTTTGGATCTTATGTATTTTCTGTTGTGGGTAAAAGAAAGGCAATCTTACATGAAGTATCCATGTTGTACAATGGCTATGTGGAATTTGGACATTCTACTACCCACTTTGGGGGAAACCTAGACATGATCCATATGTAATATTTTTACAGATTTTTCTTGGAGATTACAGAATTGAAGAAAGAGCCAAAGAGAGAAACTGACCCTTTGGGATCAAACCCTCCAGATCTAACCCTTTGTGAATCCAGAGTACTTGGAGATTGGCATCCTATGCCATAAGAACATATCCTAGAGGTAATAAGGAACCACTGAAGCTTCTTACACAGGGAGGTAACATGGCCAGACTTGGTGCTTTCGGAATGTTAATGTGGTGGCTATCTGTAGGATGAATTGGAGAATAAAGGAAAGTGAAAGAAAATGATTAGGAAAATGTAGCAATAGTTTAGGTGAGAAGAGACAAGAGACTAAACTGGGGAAGAAGTCCTATACATGGAGAAAGGAGCATAGATTCCTGAATTGGAATGCATCATATTATATCCTCTGCCCCTGAAAAACTTACCATGAGCTTCTTGATAACTGGGACTATTTTGTTTTTAATCTTTCTATATCCAGTACCTTGTATATAGCAGATACTTTTAAAAATGTTTGCTGACATGAATTTGAGTTATTTTAACCAATAAAATGAGTTTATAAAATAAGGGTTAGAGGCTGAGAAATAAAATAAAATGAATATACCCAATAAGAAGCAAAATTCATGAATGACCTTGGTCTCTTCATCCTCTTGTTTTGATCAGTTGTGCTAAACTTATGCTATTTAACTATGATATGAGATAAACCCGATAAGAGTTTGGAAAAGTAACTGTACGAAATACTGAAGGAACTCTCACAAAGTCCAATTTTATCTGTCTACAATGCTCTGCATATAATAGGATCCAATAAATATTTGTTACCTGATTGAGATAAAGCAAAAATGCCCTTATATATAATAAAAACAATAAAATGAAGCTGGCAAGGAAACCTGAGGACAACAGCGAGGGAGGTAGAGTGGCTATATTATCGAAAAGATGAAGCTCAAAGAAAAGATAGGACTATTACACTTGGTGGATTGGATGATAACAACTGCTGACAGAGAGAAAGGGAAAACAGATCTACTCTTATTTTTCTTCTTTTTTGTCTGCCAGAGAGAATGTAATTTAGAGTGAAAAGGACAGAACAGAAAGTACTAATTTGTGGTTAATGCTCCAAATAAATGGGGAGATACTATGAACCTAGCTGTCTTTGATTCATTCAAGTCACCAGGTCCCAAAGAATTACATCCTAGCATAACAAAAGAGCTGGTATGCATGATTGGTTAAGTTACTGTCAGTAATTTTTGGAAGTTTAATGAAAATAGGAGAGGCACAGCAGTACTGGTGAATCACAAATGTCTGCATTTTCAGAAAGGGGAAGAAAATATATTGTGAAATCAGTTTGACCTTGATTTCTAGCAAATTTCAAGAATGTATTATAAAAGGGATGGTGAGTGACCTTCTGAAAAATCAATCAGTGATCACAAAGAGCTGGCACATATCATTCCACAAGAGCCTCATATTCTTTTTTTTAACAGTGTTATTGAACTTACAAATTAGGAAAATGTATGAAAAATTACCTAGATTTTTAACCATTTGACAAAGTCTGCCATACTATCCTTGTGGAAAAGATGAACAGATAGGGACTTAATGATAATGTAAGTGCATGGAATTGGAAATGGTTGAATGGCTGCACCCAAGGTACAGTCATTAACAGTTGGATTAAATTTGGAAAGAAGTGTCCAGTGTATGCCTGAGGGATCAGTGAATGTTCAACATAAGATCTTAGACTGAGAACTAAAAGGGAACTGAGAGGTTATCCTGTCCAACTCATTCATTTTACAAAGATGGAAGAAACCTTGAAAAGCAAAAGTCATCTATCCAAAGTCAAATACTTAAAGATGAGCAGGACTTGGCTTTGAACCTATGTCTTCTGATTGCACCTCCATTGCTCTTTCCATTGCACAAATAACTAATAATAACAATAGCTATCATTTATATAGCACCTATGTATCAGCCACTGTCCTAAATGCTTCATAAATATAATTTCATTTAATCCTCACAATAATCCCGGGCAGGAGGAGGGGGAAGAGAATGATAAAAGTTTTCCTCTTCATGAAATAGGAAGATAGGTACACAGATAAAACATTGGTAGAGTTGTAAATCGGTGTAACCATTTTAGAAATCAATGCAGAATTATGATAGAAAAGTCATTTGGCTGTTCTGTTTGACCCAGTGATCTTACTAGGCATACACACCAGGAAAATAAATATGAATTCTCCATACATACACACACACACACACACACACACACACACACACACACATATGCAGCAATACTTTTTGATAGCAAAAAAAATGACTGAAAAAGTGGTTGTCCAGCAATCAGGGAAATGTTTGAATAAATTGTGGCATATCACTATGGTAGAATACTTTTGTGGTTAGAGCATTAACTCAACTACAGGTGCTCTAAATATGAGGTCTTATCAGTGATCAATGAAATGACATAAATTGAAATAACTAAACCACTTCTACATTAATATTTATGCACAAAAACCAGAGTTCAAAGGAAATTGAAAGTAAAAGAAATTCCCAGTGGCAAGGATAGACCCTTGCTTATAATAGGCACTTAACAAATATTTGTTCAGTTGGATTGAAAATATAAAGTGACACATTTGACCTAGGCCTATAAAATGGGGAATTCTTAGCAAATGAAAAGATTAGTGGGTGGGATTCATTTAAGCAAAGATTGAAAATAGAAAAAATATGAGACAACTAGGTGAGGTGGAAAGAGTACTGGATTTGTTATTAGAGGACCTGAGTTAAAATTCTGACTCTGCCAATTCCCTCTACCAGTATAACCTTGTGCAATTCACTTACTCTCTGAGTTCTCTCCAGGTCCAGTTTCTTCCTCTTCCAAGATTCCCAGTATATAGCAATGATTGCACTACTCCCTGCTCAAAAATCTCACAAGGCTCTCTAATTCCTTCTGCCCGGGGAGAGGTAAGACTCTCAGTTAGCACTTTTGTGGGAATTAGCTGCTTTTTCTCCTGATGGAGGAACAAGACAGGATAGGTGATTGGTAGTGCTTAGCACATAGGCACTAGCCAGGGACATGAAGACTCTGGGAAGATATATGGAAGGATGCCAGAGGTAAATTCCATTCACTCCAATAATTTACTTTGAAGATTGATTTCTTTCTCAAAAGATCTTTCCAAAAGAATGAAATTAACCTATACCCTTATTAATTGTTCTAGCAAATGAAAAGATTGATTGATCACTGTTGAATTAACTTAAGCTTTGTTTAATGACCCTTGTCCATGGAAATTTCATTCAGCTATTCTTTGACATTCTCTGCAAAATAATGAAAATGTTCATTGCACAGGTGGCACTGAACTAGGTGCTCCAGTGTCCTATTGATTCCATCCTCCTCAGAGATGACAGAGGGCAGAAACAAAAAGGAGATTTTAGATGACCTGTAGTCTTTTCATGGTGCCAGCTTAGGTCTCTTGGGATGTCTTAATGTGGTTCAAGACACTGGTGAAGAATTCAACTATGGGAAAGAGTAAAACAGGACCAAAGGCAAAATAGTACAGTGCATAGGAGAAAGAAGCCACATTTTCAACAAGAAGGAAACAAAGTGCTAGATGTCAAGGGACATGTCCATATGTATGTGTATGTGTGTGTGTGTGTGTGTGTGTGTGTATACACATATATATATGCACACACATACATATATGTATATATATATGGCTATACAATTAAGTTCTTCAACTCTACATTATCCTCTACAAGAGAAGTCTTTGTTTCATCCCTATATATACCCTCAAACCCAGGATCACCACTGCCTTTTCCCTTCTGTTTTCCTGCTCCAAAGATGGTAAACATTAGTAGTGGAAGTCAAGCAAATCTACTAAGTAGGAAAGAAGAAAGATGAGTATCTATAACAAATATGAATTATCTATAATTACAATAATATAATTATCTATATCTATAATAAACACAGTATGCATATACACTCATACATATATGTGCATATAATATAAAAGAGCATGACTAAAGTAACAGTATACTTAAGTTATACTTCAAAGGATTTATGCTCAAATTTACATTTCTTCCATTTATTAAGATCATGAACTATCCACCTCCAACAACATCATCCTTTGTGATACTCATCCATATTCCTCAATGGAACCTCCATCAAGGTGTCACCAAATTGCATTGCTTTCCTCCAAGTCTTGTTTTTTTTTTTCATTTCAGGGATATACCACTGAAAAACTCAAGTAACACATCTTATCCCTCATGTATGTCATATCACCAGCAGACTTCTTTTTCCAGTCATTTATTTCCATCATCATATCTCTTATATGATATTTGAACATAGATTATCTTGGTGATACGTTGCAACTTACCTGAGTACATTATTCATCTTTTCATTACCTTTGGGTAATGTCTGGGAGATGTTCATTTCTCAGAGGTAGTGATATTGTAAGAGTTACAATGATGGAGCATCACCACAAGAACACTAGTGATGCAAAGATGTGTCTTTGTGTTGAGGAACAGATAGGGTTTTCTCTTCCTCATCTTCAATTCTAGCCCCAATTCATTATCTGCTTGTAGTGATTGCCCTCAAATTGATGTACTATCTCTATATGATTGGCCATACAACTGCATGCCATTATTCGGACAATAAACAAAGTTCCATTTAGTATTTTCCTTATATGGGATATTGTTCTAATCTCTTCTGAATAATCATCAATCACATTAAAGATGTCCTATAAGATGCTGGGGTTTGATGCATCCAACATAAAATCATCCACAAAAAGGAATGTGAAGTCCTCACTTTTTAAAGGGAGCCCCTCTTCCATCTGAATCTCAAGTTCTTTGAGCAATGTATAGGCGATGATAACTAACCTTGGAATGTCCTGTTTTTATATCTCTTAACATTAAGCATCGCCTCACTGAACAGAATGATCTCTGGTTTTAATATATACATGAAATTGTATATTGTAATGGACTCTACTGAGTCAAATGTTTCTTGTGGTCAATTAGTAAAAACACAGTAAGATCTTATTTTCTCTGTACATCAATTGACTGACTATAGATAGTAGTTTTTTAAAAATGGAAGAGGGAAAATGAAAAGAAAAGGGAATAAGTGTTTATATAGCACCTTTTTTCTTGCCAGATACTGTGTTTAGTGCTTTACAAATATTTTCTCATTTAATTATCACAATAACTCTTGCTATTCTCCTCATTTTATAGTTGAGGAAACCAAGGTAGATAGCAATAACTTCTCCAGGGTCACATAGCTGGTAAGTGTCTGAGGCTGAATTTGAACTCAGCTCTCCCTGCTTCCAGGCCCAACTCTCAATCCACTATACCAACCAGCTGAAAGCCTGACTATCCCCTTTTCATATTTTTATCAAGAATAATTTTGCTAAATATAGAAATATGTATAAGGATTTTATAAAAATATGAAAATGGGCATAGTGATTAGTAGTTACTGACTTTCTCTTAATCACCTCATTCTAATCATTAATATTACTCATTTTTTCCATTATTTTTTCTGCCCTGAGATATTTACTAAAGCAACCCTTCAGTGCTTTCAGGAGTGTATTACTTCCTTGGCAGAATATCTAGGCAGAATTATTCAGTGTGTAGGCACTTGGTCTGGTTTAGCTGACCCTTTCAATTTTGTCTTCCTAAGCACCATTTCTACTTTGAATAGCTCCTTAGGACCAGAGCATTAGAATTTGAACATGTGACTTCTGCATCATCAATAATTACGATCAACATAAAAATATCACAAATTTATTGCAATTTATTCTGTATATTCAGTTTTAACTATCAATGCTCTTGGACTGATACCACTCATATGACATCTTTGTTTCTCCAACTTGAACGTATTTTCCAGTGAGTTTTCTCTATCCTCCCATTTGCTCAATTTTACATTGTTGCCATAAAGTCTTTAAGTATATGATGACTTGGTTATGGATAATATTACCATAAACTTTGTTGAATTTTTCTCACTCTTAATTCTTCAACAGGTGATGGTCTTTTTGTCTATACTCACTATATAAGCACTAAAAAGAAAGGTAACTAATTACATCATGAAATTGAATTCCTTATTGCCTTTGGCCATACAATGGAATAAACTTTGCCACTTTCTTTGTTTTTCTCTCTAAGGAAAACCTACAAGTATTCTAATTATTGCTACTTTTTGTACATATTTCCCAAGGTTGTTGTAAGACTCAAATGAGATTTGTAAAATATTTCGCAAACTTTAAAGTATTGCCGTCTATTTTTGTCATTATTCAGAAGTTCTTCCTAAAATGGAGCTTAAATTTCCATCTATTTAACTTCTACCCATGGATGCTAGTTCTTCCCTCTGTCACCCAACAGAGTAATTCTATGCCTTCTTAATAATTACTGCCTTTTAAATATTTGAAAATAGCTATGATATATTCCCTGATTCTCCTCCTCATTAAATATTCCTAATTCTTTCAATTGATTTTATGTCAATTTCCTTCTTAAAACATGGCAATCAGAATTAAACACAATATCTCATAGGTGGTCTTGCTAGAACAGCAGAATAACTCACTTCCTTGTTCCTAGACGTTTTCTCTCTCCTCATGGAGTCTAACATGACATCAAATCTCTCTGCTATCTTATCCTGCTATTGACGCATTGCGAGTCTGGAATCTACCAACCCTATGACCTCTTGTTGTTCTTGTGAAGATGACTGTTTTAAGCCCAAGTGTAAGATTTTACATTTAATCTTATTAAAACTTCATCTTATTAAATTTCATATTATTTGATTTGACCAAGTGTTCTAACCTTTCAAAATATTTTTGATCATTTTTGTCATCCTGCTGATTAATTCCTTTCAAATTTATGATTATCTAAATATTTGATAAGCATGAAGCACATGTCTTTCATCTAAGGTTTTAATTTAAAAATGAGAACAGCATAGGATCAAGCCTAGATCCTTAGGTCAGTCCACTGAAGACAATGAACTACCATTCAGTTCCAATTATTTGTCCAGTTTCAAATGCTGTAATATCATCCAACCTCCATGTTTCTCTATTTTTCACAAGAATTACATAAGATATTTGATCCAATATTTCATAAAAATCTATGTCCATGACATCCACATTTCCCTGATTTCTCGGTCTAGCAAGTCTCTCCAAACAGAAAAAGAAAAAAAATGGAACTATAAAAAGTTTACATTCAAGGGAGAAATGTAAAAAGAGTGGGCATATGTACACAAAACTGTCTTCATTGTACAAAAAAGTTGTTATTTTACCTATGGGAGGGGCAGAGTTTATGAGATCTTGGAAGAGGGGAGATTCTTTTTCTAGCTTCTATAGAAGATACTGGCAGTCTTGCACTGTCTTCAATCTCTAGAAGAGACAGACAGGAAGAATCTGACATGTAGAGGACATGGTGCATCAAGTATGCTCTTATTTCCATCTTATTACACTAGAGAATTTGGGGAATTTCCATCTTGGGTGAAATCTCTCTCTCTCTTTCTCTCTCTCTCTCTCTCTCTCTCTCTCTCTCCTCTCTCCATTGTTTCCAATGAGATATCTCATTGCCAGTAAGAGAACTCATTTACTTTTATGTCATTTTCTGTACTCTAATCTGCAAAACTTCTTTGCTTTCTGTTTGCTCCTAGCTTGGATAAATGTTTTATTTATTTTTAAATATTTGTTATAATAGCTATTTAACTACCATTTATTGGAAAGAGATTCAAGCTTTCAGATAGAGTTTGTGGTAATTCTTCCCCATTAGGGGATAACAAACAAGAAAAGTGGCTTGACCATAAACATTATTACACTAAACTAGCAGTATTGTGGAATATATATATATATATATATATATATATATATATATTAATATACACATACACACATATAATATATGACAGATATACAGACAGACACAGACAGAGAGATAGACAGACAGATAGATAGATAGATAGATAGAGCTAATAGAGTCTGAAAGAACACACCAGTCACTCATCTCTCTAACTTGACTGTTATTGAATTAAAAGTATGGGTTGATGTCAACTGCAAGAGAATTAGTAAGTAAAACACTGGTTTTGGAATCAGAGGACATGGCCAGATATGGACAAATTCCAGATATGCCACTTATAGTTGATGTCAGAGATGTCATGCATTCACATTCAGGTCTATGTCTACTCTGCAACACTCCTAAATGTGGCCTCAACTGTATAAAAATGTAACAAGAAAATACTTAATAAAATAAATAAAAACAATAAAACATAGATAACATTAACATGTAGTATTGTAAGTAATATGTGGCAGACAGATCATTGCATACAGTTTAATAGGCCCTATTTCTATTTGAGTTTAATACCACTGGAAGATATGAACTTGAGCAAATCACTTCAACCCTTTGAGTTGCCATTCCTCATCAGGAAAATGAGTGTAGTGTGCTAGGAGCAGGGCTTCTTAAATTTTTTCCACTAGCTACCCCTTTGCACATATGAGCAGCATTTGTTGGTGTTGCATGGTATGAGGGCTTCCACAGTGCAAAGTGTGCCTGCTTGGTGTTAACAACCAAGGCTGCAGTGAAATTGCACTTCTAGAAACACTTCAGATTCATTTTAACTTTGATTTTGAATTAAATCTTGGCTATTGTACATTCAGAAACATTTTACTTTTGCCAAATTTTTCACAACCTCATATGGGGTTGCAGTCCATAGTTTAAGAGGTGCTGATAGAGGTGGAACCAAGATGGAGGAATAAAAGCAGGGACTTCCCTGAACTCTTCCCCAAACTCCTCTAAATATCTTTTTAAAATGACTCTAAACAAATTCTGGAGAAGCAGAACTCACAAAAAAATGGAGTGAAATAAATTTTCAACCTAAGACAACTTGGAAGGTAAACAGGAAATGTTGGTTGCAACAGGGTGAGAGAGGAGCACAGTGCCAGTGCAGGTCGTGCCAGCGTAGACTGGGTCCCAGCAAATCTGCAGTAGGCCTAGAGTCAACTGAATCACTGGTAGCAGTAGCAGTTTTCAGACCTCTCAGTCCAAAGAAACAAAGAGTATGTATAGACAGAGGGCAGAGGTGTGAGTTGAATATAGCAGGATGATATCTAAAAAATAAAATTAAAGGGTGAGGAAGGAATGTACTGGGAGAAAAAGAAACGGAGAGGTAGAATGGGGTAAATTATCTCACATAAAGGAGGTAAGAATAAAGCTTTGCAGGGGAAGAGGAGGGTGCTGGGGGAGAATGAGTGAACCTTACTCTCATCAGAATTGGCTCAAAGAGTGAATAACATACACATTCATTTGGGTATAGAAACCTATCTTACTAATCCTACAGGAAAGTAGATGGGAAAGGGGACAAAAATGGGGGGAAGGCGATAGAAGGGAGGGCATATTGGGGGGCAGTCAGAAGTAAAACACTTTTGAGGAGTGACAGGGTAGAGGGAGAACAAGGATAGAATAAACTGAATTGGGGAGAATAGGATGGAGGGGAAATACAGTTAGCAATGGTCACTGTGAAAACAATTTTGGGGCAGCATTCTCTGATAAAGGATGGAGGGGAAATACAGTTAGCAATGGTAACTGTGAAAACAATTTTGAGACAACATTCTCTGATAAAGGCCTCATTTCTCAAATACACAGAATCAAATTTATGAAAGTAAGAGTCATTGCCCAACCGATAAATGATCAAAAGCTATGTTTAGTTTTCAAATGAAATAATCAAAGACATCTAGAGCCATATGAAAACAACTGAAACTCACTATTGATTAGAGATATGCAAATTAAGTTCTGAGGTACTACCTCTTATCTATTAGATTGATTAATAGAACAGAAAAGGTAAATGACAAATGTTGGAGGGGATATGGGAAAAAATGAAATGTTAATGCATCGTTGGTGGCATTGTGAATTGATTAACCATTCTGTGGAGCAATTTGGAACTATGCCCAAAGGGCAATAAAACCATGTATATCCTTTGACCTGGCAAGACCATTACTAGGTCTTTCTCCCAAAAGAGATAAAAACAAAAATAAAAAAAGACCTATATATACAAAAATATTTGTAACATCTCTTTTCTGTGGGTAAAGAATTAGAAATTGATGGGATGCCCATCAATTAGGGAATGACCAAACAAAAGCTGTAGTGTGTGATTATGATGAGCAGAATGCTGAGCATTCTCAGATAAGAAGTGATGAGTAGGATACTCTCAGAAAAACTTGGATAGACTTGCATGGGTTAATTAAAAGTGAAATGTACTGTGTGTAGAAAGCAATAGTAATATTGTAAGATGATCAGCTGTGAATGACTTAGCTATTCCCAGCAATATAATGATGCAAAACAACTCTGAAAGACTTACAGTGAAAAATGTTATCCATCCCCAGAGAAAGAACTGATGGGGTCTGAATCCAGACTGAAGCATATTTTTTCTTTATTTTTCTTGAGCTTTTTCCCCTTGTATATGTTTTCTTTCCCAATATGACTATTATGGATATATATTGCATAATTACACATGTATAACCTGTATTGAACTGCTTGCCTTCTCAATGAGGGGATATGGAAAAGAAAGAAAGAAGGGAGTTTGGAACTCAAAGTTTTAAAAGCAAATGTTAAAATTGTTTGTACATGTAACTGGAGGAAAATAAAATACTAAATAGAACACATTTGTTACTAAAAGGGAAAAACATGGAAAAACTTGGACTTATGAAGGAAGATGCTATCCACCTTCAGAGAAACAGATGACAGATGGAAATAAGCATAGTGTGGTCTTACATATATGTTTGAGTATATATGTGTATGTTTATAGATGTCTATGTATATATACATATATCGATGCCTAATTCTAGCCTCCTTTGGGTAGATGGATGAAGGAGGGGAAAAATAAAGTAAAAAGTACTCAGCAGGGAAGAAAAGAAAACCAACAAGGAAGCAAAGAAAAAACTGGGAAGCTTTGAAAACAATCTGTAGTATTTATTATTTGGCTTTCTTGACATAGTAATTTATTGTTCTATATTGGATCTTCTCTTATAGTCTGCTGGGTACATGGCAATGCTTTTTTTTCTTTTTTCATATTGTATTTAAGTTTAAAATTTTAAAAATTTACCAAAAAATAATGCTAACTAGATTACCTCTAAGGTTCCTTGCAGCTCTGGATCCTGAACATGAAATGGGATACTTTACTCTTATTCCCTCCCCCTCAAAAAATTGTTTTCTGATATTTGTGAGCATAGCATAAAAGAGCGCATTTAGGGTAAAAGGAGACACAGGAAGACCTGAACTTCAGCCTTAGTTCTGCTGCTTATTACTGAACCAAGTGAGATGGGGCTAAGTTACATTCCACTGGTAGAAGTCAAATGACCTGGGTTTAAATCCTGACTACTACTTACTCCCTTATGATCACGAACCTCTCTAGGCTTCTATAATATTTAAGGGTTGGACTAGATGACATCTTGGGTCCCCATCTAGAATCCTATGAAATCTTTGAGATTCGATTTTCTTTCAGTAAAATGGGAATTATAATGTTTGTATCACCTATCTCAATTCTCAGCAAGAATTTAAGTGCTGGTTTCTAAGAATGCAAGGATAAAAATTAAATAATACTTTTCCTCAAGATGCCTACATTCTATGAGAATTTAAATTATATCTCACAAGATTTTAACAAAGCTCAAACAAGGTGATACGTGTAAAGCACTTTGAGCACAGTAAAATGCTATTTAAATGTAAACTATTTATATCATATGGATTGATCTTACACAGAACTCAAGTCTTCCTTCTCCTTCATAAAAATTCACCTCATTTCCTTCCAGGAATGAATGCTATTTGCAGTTTTCCTGTGAAGTGGTGCCAAGAGACGGAAGTCCTCCCCCAGCAATGGTGTCTCCTTTTCCATTTAGCTTCCCTTCTCATTCCTCAATGCCTCTATGTCCATCAAGCCTATGAATTCTGTGCTTTCTCACTCTCTTCTCAGCCTTGTAACCTCCTGCAGCTAAACCACCTGCTTCCCAAACAAGTAAAGCAGCAGGCACCTCCTACACCAGATGGTTCCCTTTTCTTGCCTTTCCTTGGCAATGATTCACAAACACATTTCCACATGTCCAGATCAGAGCATGGGTGGAAGCATCCAAAGTCCGAGTGTCTGTGTAGGCATAGGTGCTAACAGCCAAAATGGCTTGGAAAACTTGATGTTTCCAAACCCTTATGCCCCCTTTTATTTTGTCCTGTGGTTTATTTGAAAGCAATAGCTTTGTCCTAGAAGCTATTTCATTCAAACTTCTTCAAAATCTCACAAACTTTTCTCTCACAAGTTCATCCAACAATTCAGCATTGAAGAGGGGATGGAAATCTGAGCTTACTAAATCCAAGAGCAATGTTTAATCCAGACTTCTACAAGCTCATACTATATGGCTCTCCAGACTACTCTCAACCACAATCATTTATGATACTACCAAGGAAGATATTTTAAAAGTAGTGGTTTAAGCTAGTGATAGTGGTAAACATCTATAATTATTGTTACCAGGGCAGCTACAGTTGACAGATCTTTTGAATTTGGGGAACAGAAGGGAGGAAGGGAATAAATACACATGTGTGTATGTGTGCATACATGTGTGCATGCATGCATATATGTGTACACATGTATACAGATACATGTGTATACATATGTGTGTACATATGTGTACTGTGTATTTTTATGCCAGGCACTGTGCTAAGCTTTTTACAAATTGCATTTGATCCTCACAACAACCCTGCCAGGTAGATGTTTTGCCAAGGGTCACACGACTAGTAAGTATCTGAGGCCAGATTTGAACTCAAGAAGATGTCTTCCTGACTCCAGGGCTGACACTCTATCAACTGTGCCACCTAGCTGTCCAGAGGCAATAGGAATACATAAAGGATTCCTCCTATCAAAATTTCAAGGAAATCCAAGTTTCTCCTGTAAAGAGAATGAGTAATTATAACATAATTTTTAACTCCAGGCTGACCAATGAGAGCACAGTCATTATGAGATACAAGTTGGAGACAAGATTAACTTCCTTTTTATTCAGCTGTCAAGATGGAGAGGGAAGGAGTTACATTCTGCTTTTACCTTAGAGCCTCCAGCTATCCCTTTGCCATGCAAAATCTAAAGCAAGGAATATATCTTGAACTCTTTAAGAACAGAGATGCCATAAATATTTTTGTACATGTGGGACCTTTACCTTTTTTATGACCTCTTTGGGATACAGATCTAGTAGTGGTATTGCTTCATTAAAGAGTGAGCAGAATTTTATAGTCCTTTGGGCATAGTTCCAAATTGCTCTCCAGAATGGTTTGAGCAGTTCACAAGTCCACCAAAAATGTATTAGTTTTCTAATTTTCCCAAATCTCCAACATTTATCGTTTTCCATTTTTGTCATAGTAGCCAACTGGATAGATGTGAGGTGGTACCTGTGAGCTGTTTTAATTTGCACATATTTTTTACTTTTCAAGGCAGACAGTGGAGCACATAGGCTTTCAGTCTGTTATCTGCTACTTAAGACCTTTAAGCTGTTCAATTCTTTGCTCATAGAGCACATTCTCTGATGTGGGCATGCCATGCAGAATGGTCCTGTGCCAGTGTCTCCCAAGTCACACAATCAATTCCAAAGTTCTTAAGAGAGACCTTGAGAGTGTCCTTGTATCACTTCTGATCACTTTGTGAATGCTTGCCCTGTGTGAGTTCTCCATAAAACAGTTTTTTTGGTGAGGGTACGTTTTGCATTCGAACAATGTGTCCAGCCCATCAGAGTAGCACTCTCTGAAGCAGAGTTTGAATGTTGATAGTTTAGTTCAAGTAAGGACTTCAGAAATATTCACACAATTTGTGCCTGAGCTGTAGTAAAGCATTCTGAACTCATATTGGTCCAATCAGTCCCAGTTGGACACACTGAAACTTGACTCTAGCATAGTGATGTCATTTTGGTCCTCTTCAGGTATGAAGGACAAAAACCAACCAACCACCAGCTTAAGACACACCTTGCCCACTTCTTTTTCTAGTTATTCATTTCCTTAATGAAATGTCTTTATACCTGTTCTTGAGTATAAGGTATTATTGGAAATGTGCTAAAGTTCATATACTCCAACCAGGCATCATCTTTTTGATCACCTACAAATTTAATTTAAAGCTTAGTGATTTTGGTGTTTCATGATTCACAACTGAAAATATCACAAAAAAAAATGTGTTGAAAAGATTGGTCACCTTGATTTCCAGTTCTTGGCTACCACAGAGTGCTGCTATAAATATTTTTGTACGTGTGGGTCCCTTTCCCATTTTTATAATCTCTTGGGGATACAGTCCTAGAAAAGATATTGCTGGGTCAAAGGGTATGCACATTTTTGTAGCCCTTTGGGCATAGTTTCAAACCATTCTCCAGAATGGTTGGATAATCTCACAGCTCTACCAACAATGAATTAGTGTTCCAACTCTTCCACATCCTCTCCAGCATTTATCATTTTCTTGTTCTGACATGTTTGCCAATCTTATAGGTGTGATGTGATACCTCAGAGTTGTTTTGATTTGCATCTCTCTAATCAGTAGTGATTTAGAGCACTTTTTCATATGATTATAGATATCTTTAATTTCTTCCCCTGAAAATTGCCTGTTCATATCCTTTGACCATTTATCAATTGGGTAATGACTTG
>CM053770.1:377870564-377929497 GCA_028658325.1 Potorous gilbertii | reverse complement strand
TCAATGGGAGCTTATGTTCTGGTGCTCCGGTAGGGCAGGGCCACCTCTCAGGCTCAGTTCCCTCAGGGGGTTTATGCGGAGACGTTCAGTAATGGATCTGTGCTCCTGCCTGCTTGGGGAGCCTGGGTCTGCTGCTGTCCCTGTCTCAGCCTCTGCCTCCTGCGGGGGCCTGAGTTATGGAGACATCCTGCTCCCCTCTTGGCCAGCCCAGAAGTCTCTCTCACTGACCTGTGTGCCTTTGGGTGGAGGGACCTTTGCGGCCACCAGAGATTCCATCCCTTAATCCTGCTCGGATCTGCTCCTCTAGATGCTGCATGGCCAAGGCAGGGCTGGACTCCGCTCCTGTCCACTGTGCGATGGACCTTTGGGATTGGTTTTTCAGGGCTCTCTGGAACAGAAATCTCCTCCACTCCATTGCTGTGCAGCTTCCACTGCTCCAGAATTTGTTGGGAGCTCCTCCTTATAGGTAATTTATGGGCTGTGGGTTCGGAGCTAGCATATGTGAATCTTTCTATTACACCCTCTTGGCTCCTCCCCAGAGGAATGTTTTTTTACCCTTTATTCTTCATTTTATTTCAAAGACAAAATTTCCCCTATCTCTGAATTATTGGGCTAAATTGACCTTTGCTATATAGACGGGAGCCCTATGAAAGATTACATTTGACACACTCCAGATCGACAGATGTCTAAAAGTGAAAACACTTAAATTTTCTCTCTTTAGCAATATCTTGATAATTCATTCATTTAATGAAAATGAAAAAATAACCGTACTCCACTGTTCCAATGGATTAGTTATTTCACTGATGTGGGTATTTCCTCCTGTGATGCAGATGGCAATTCCTATGTGTGACAACTCTCTTCCATGTCCTCCATAAACCCATTACAAAGGGTTCACCAAGATTATGAGAATCTTGACTATGTGGATGCAAATGGAGCATACCAGCTGTCCATTGGTTAAACTTTGATATCACTGTATGAATGTCTTGTCTTTTTTCTTGGTTGTATATTTCTCCAATAATACCTTATATATATCTTGTCTGTAGCAATTTCTCATCTATAAAATAAAACTTTTTCTTTATGTGTGAATAATTGTTAAAATTACCAATATTTTATGAAAAAAATGGGCTTAACAGTATACATTAGAAAATTCAGCATGACTCTACATAGACATTTGGCAGCAGTATTAAACTGAGGCTTTTTTGGAGATGATCAACTCAGGCTTGCTCTCCTCTTGCTCCTAGATTACTCTTCTTTCTGTCCTGCAGTCATCAAAACTCCTATTCTCTTATTCTATCCCAGTGAGACCTTAGAAAGCTAGCTAGTTCATTGTAAGGACTGAACAGGTAATATTCTCCCAAGCCCTTCCACAGGTATTTGACTGTTAGACAAAATGAATTTTAAACTGGTATAACTTTGGGTAGTGTGACAGTATTTTTGATGGATAAATAAAGGGGAGAACTTTCCTAATTTACCCTAGTCAGGCTAATTTCAGTTGTGTGTGAGGTAGAGAGATAGTGATAGATAGAGAGAGACAGAGAAATAGAGAGTTCAGAGAACATTTCATATAACCCATAACTGAATAAGAATTTCACTTAACCACAACCACAGCATCAACTCCACTTTCCTCCAGTTCTGATGAGCCCTTCTTTTCCTCCAGAGACCTAGACATTCAACCTTATGGGACTACTATTTGAGAATCTTAAAGGCTTTTCTGGGATTTGATAATATATTCAGGGAGATGGGGAAAATGCAGAAGTTCCTGAATCAATCTGATGAATTTATTTTATTTTTTTGTTTGGGACTTTGATTGAATCTTTCTATGCAGGACATTTGCATACTCACTGACAACTTTGAGAGTACTGGGAATATCTACTGGAACATGAGTAGTAGTTTTTATTGCTGACTTAGAACATTTTTTCCCCCCTCTCTCTCTGCCTTGCCCCCTTCTTTCCTGAGTAGAGGTATAAACCTAGAGAATCAAGAAGGGATTTTGATCCCTGTGGGGTACTTGCCTTCTCCCCTGACCACTCTGGCCAAACTCCTGGGCTGGCAGTAATAAGGAAGGTGGCACAACATTAAGTATTTGTGAACCTAGAATACCTGATATCTGAGTGCCTGGACACAATCCTTAAGTGACAATGACAGAGGCACCTATGCTTTCAACCATATGGGAGCTACTGAGAAGGGAACTATGTGGTTTGAGTGACAGGAGTTCCTGAACCTCAGCCTTCTGGCTATGAGAGGGAGTAGATGCTAGGAGATAAGATCCTGCAGTCCTGGCTTCTGGAGAGAGAAGGGGAAGTCTAGGGCAATGTCAGCCTAGGAACTTGAGTTGCCTCCCAAGCGTCTCTGAGTTGGTCAATCGTGAGATTTGCTTTACAGAAGAAAGGGAATTTCTAGGCAGTGCCTCTCCTCTTGGAAAGAGAAGAGAATTGTGCTCCCAAAGGTGAAGGAGCAGCAAGGAAATTTAAGCCATGGCGTGGGAGGAGTAAAAGACCTGGGCTTGATTGTAGTTACTGAATTATTTAGACAATTGCAGGTGCAATGGGAAAGGGTGATTGCTTCTGTAGCAACTCCAAATTCATTTTCCTTTTGAGGAGAGTCCAAGTCCTAAGGGTAGTACTATCAGGCTGATGGTTCCCTGGGGTAAAAGAGACACTCACCAGAATATTTTCAGGGGTGGTGGGGTGGTGGGGTGGTGGGAGGTATTCTCTGATAATAACCCTACATTTGTTTCTTTTTTAAGGAATTCAGTTATGTTCAAGTTATATTCTGAATTTTTCCACAGAGAACAGGAGAGATATTGGATCTGGATAAGCCTAGAGCTTGAGGTACTGGATTACATGTATATAATTAAGTATAGATTCTTCTATTAAAATCCGACTTTAATGCCTTCATTTTACATGGATGTAGCTCTGGTTTCTTGAGGGCTGTACCCGTGGAACACAAGCTCTGGCAAGTCCCACTAGGCTGAAACACCTTGAAATGTGTCTGTGATAGACTATATCTCTCATATGAGGACTGTACCCGTGGAACACAAGCTCTGGCAAGTCCCACTAGGCTGGAATACCTTGAAATGTGTCTGTGATAGACTATATCTCTCATATGAGGAACAGCTAAGCTTGGAAAGGCTCATAACTAGAACTTTGACTTTTAGGCGATTCCCTGCTGGTTTGCCACAGTGACTCATGAAAACTGCCTATTAAGCCCTGGAGAGGTTGTGATCTTTGTTGGTGAAGGATGTATCCATTCCAACAAAAGTATGTGTCTTTGAAATAGCGAAGAAGTAAATATGCATTAAATTAATTGTATTCTATTGCCAAACTAATAGACTTGGCCTTCACAGTTTGATTTTCATATGGCATAGTCATCCACTTTAAACTTAAAAAAAAAAGCAGCAAAACTGAGAGGATCAGTAACTTTAACTACAAACTAGGACACATGAATCACCTGCCAATTAACTAGACAAAAATATTGAATTAACTTCAAAGGTATTTTTTTTTCAAGTAGTTCCTTCATATTGAAGCCCTCAGGAAAGGGTAATGGTGAAGTCCTCTCTACGATGATGAAATATTTTTCATTCTTTACCTATTAAACATTTTCAATGTTACATATTAAGTACTTAATAATTAAATAGTACTATATTAAAGAGCTATAATAACCCTTACTTTTGCACTTCCTGACTCTTTTTTCTGTTTAAATTTTCATTATAATAATGTTTCTTATAATTATTTTATAATTTAATAATTAAATAAATGTTCTGTATACCAGTAACATTGTTGCACCACTTTGTTTTTGTGTAATTAATTTTGCTCATTTCCTTTGGATGACAAATAACTGCTTCTGTATCTGTGCTATGTTTCTGGGAATTGTGTTTTTGCTTGGAAGTCAAAAGGTTTCTCAGTTGCCCCTGAAACAGAGTATTTGCAATGAGATCTCTGTAATGGAATAGGTAATTACGACCTACTGTTTGTGGAATCTTTGTCCTCATCAGTATTTAAAGGTAAATAGAAATATGTTAAACAAAGCAAAATTAGTTATCTGCCTTTGAAAGTAAAAGGGAAGGCATTATCTATGCATTCTTTTGCTTATGGATGGGTGGGGGAGAACAACACTTTAGAGTATGTGTAATCTGGACTTTTGGATGGAGTCAGATAGAGAGAAGAATCAGCTAAGGGCACAAACGAATTCCTTCTCCTATGTGTGTCTTGGATACTTTCACTGAAAGCAGCTGTTGGCTTTTCCGCTCTCTCTTTCCTACAGTTATGCTTTCTTACATCGATAATTTGCATAGCCCAGCCTAGTGTCCCCGAACAAGGCAGAGAATAGGGAGAAGAGCAAGAAGTGGAGAAGTATTTCTACAGCTTAAGACTCAGTGGGAGATGATGAATAAGAAGGAAACATCCTTTCCAGAACCTGAAAAATTCAGGAGGGGGAAATGGCAGATATTTGAAAAGGCACTTCTTTGTTTTTGTAAAATAGTTTAGTTGTTTTTCAGTCTTGTCCATCTTGGCAAAATAGGGCTTGGTATAAAGAACAGGCTTAGCTTATCTGGAAAATTGGGAGAAGCCGCTCTTGGGCTTCAGATTCTCTCTAAAAGAGGAGTGCCATATTAGGAATATTTCTATGTCACATATGTGTGTGTGTTCATCCTTCGATGCTGAAGAAGGCCATGCCCTCAGAGAAATAATGACATGATTTGCACTTGACTTTGTTTTCTGAGGGAGGGCTGTGCAGGTCACCAGCCTCACTTTTCCTCCAGAACCATGTGAATCCAGTGACCAGATGTTCCTCAGGATGACTGGAGATGACCCAGGATGAGGCAATTGGGGTTGACTTGTCCAAGGTCACACAGCTAGTGACTGTCAAGTGTTTGAGGTGAGATTTGAACTCAGGTCCTCCTGACTCCTGTACTGGTGCTCTATCCACCGCACCACCTAGCTACCCCCTATCTCACATATGGTGAGACTCCATATGTATAATAAGAGACTGGTCAATGAGCCAAGTTCTTTTATTCATGTGCAAGATTGCCTCTGATACTATTCCCATGTGGTCTTTGGTACACACACACACTTATAACTGGTGCTATTTAATCTCTCCTAAACCACCCGGGGGGGAATAGCCAGTTTTTCCTCTAGCAGATTCCCCAGACTAGGATATATAATTGGAAAAGTCCCAGAAATAGAATCTCTCTAGGGAGTCCCTGAAAATCCTAAGGGTTTCAATTTTTTTCCAGATGAAACCCTATATATAGTAAGTAATCTAGAGTGAAGTTGACTATATCTTACTATTAGGGTTCTAGGCATTGCCCAGATGGGTTGGAAGCTGTCTCTTCTCTAATGCTATCAGTTCACACATCCATTTTATTGTGGTTTTCCCTCTATTTACTACCAGAGACCAACACCCTAGTTGAATTTAACCAGTTAACATAAATTAGCTTTTGCAAAAAGGATATTTAACTTAGAAGATATAGCAAGAGTAAAAACATAAACATTTTCCCAACCCTAACACTTTAGGGTTCCTTTATACTTCAGTTTCTAGTCCATCAAGTCTATGGCACTGTTGTTGGATGAACCTTTGTCTCAGTTCCTGCTAGACTGGTTCTTGCATGTCTGTTCCCCAAGGAGTCCAAGTTGAACTGGCTGACTGTAATAACTAGCCTGGGCTCCACTCCTAGATTTCTGGATAGCTTACTCTTCAGTCTTTAATTTCTTTCATCTAAAATGAAGAAAATAAACAGAGGAAAAGAAGCAAGATCCATGTTGGACCATATGTTGACCTCAGATAAATAGGACAAGGACCTCTTCCCTCACAGCATCATTTTTCTTCTCTCACCAGAATGGCATCTGGGAAGAAGTCAGCCAAAGAGAGGAATATAGTTCTGCCCAATTAATGCCTATTGAAAATATCTCCAGTGTGGCTACTCAGCAGAAGACATTTCTCTTCACCATATGGCTAGCAGACCAGAATAATTTGTGAGTGTCTACATGTGATCCAAAGTCCACATGGGGACTGTCTCAGAGGCACTGTACACAGCTCATAAAGAAAGACTGGGCTCATTGGCCAGTCCCCTATTATACATGCTTTTTGATGAACAGCATGAAAATGGGGTATAATAGCAAAATAGATGTCAGGAAGAGATTGTCCATGTTGGATTGCCCATGTGCTATGGCTTCTTGCTAAAAATAATAGGTTCAATTCAATCCCCTTCTACAGTAAAAATGTTTCTCAAGTTGAATTCGGTCCCATCCCCCAGTCCCTTACACCGCATGGATTTGTTCATGCAGCTCCCTTGCTTCTTTTACCTCAAGTTCTTTGGATGAGATCCTGATAAGTTGGAGCTGTTTATTTAATTATTTCAGCTGCCTGGGGAAACTTTTTCCTTGGCTGTGCACAGGAGAGAGATGAATAGTGTTAGGGAAGACAGGAAAGAATTTTTTCCTGGAAGAACTCATTTTTATGTCATTGGAGAGATAAATGAAAATATGTTTTTCGCCATCGTGATGCTCTGAAGTCTCCTTTAGCATTATGATTTAGTTTTTGAAAGTTAATTATGGCTATTGGTATAGAGCTTTAGAGTCAGAGAGGCTGTAATTTCTCCTCTTGCATAGGAGTTCCTCCTCAATTTGAAAACATCCTCTGAGTCTGTGGTTTAAATTCACTTTCATTTACCACAGCATTCAGCCATTTCAACTCAGGATCCTAATAGAAGCTTCTCCTTTTTTAGAGGGACTTTATTCCTTATGCAGAGTAGAGATGCCAATAGCAACTTTTCCCAATTTGCGGATACCTTTATATAACGGCCTCATAATAGTGCTAATGGTACTCAGTACTTTGAGTCCCTCAGAAGAAAGGCAGCCTATAAGTTCAAAGTGCCCTGATTACCATCACTAGCAAATTGCAGTAGTTTTCTTCAAAGGCCTTTACTAAAAAGATTAAGCAATCTTGTTATCCCTGTGAGGTAGATGATCCTCACTTTATGGATGAAGGAACTGAAATTAAATGATTTGCTCAAAGGCACAGAAAATATGTATGTTAGACCTTGTACTAAAATAAGGTGTTATTCAGAGAAGGAAAAACCGAAAGGCCTTTTCTCAGACCACTAGTCCAGATCCTCCCCCTCTTTCCTGAGAAGAGAACATTGCCTGTGGCATAGATGGGCTGTCTGGGACAATCAGGCATGATTTCAAAAAAACATGTTCTTTGGTGATCAATCTCAAGGCTCTTTCAAGGTAATCCAATATCCCAACAAAGTCCCAAATGGTTGGTGTCAGTGTCTTCAGAAGACAGATGACTCAAGTTTCTCCCTGTTAGTCATCTAGGTGGTTGACACTATACTAAATGTCATCTCAAGGTTAGAAATTCTTGTAAATCAGTGGATGATGTTGCAACAAAGGTATTGGACAAAGAGCAAAGCTCTTACCCTCTGACATTTGAATGCTTCTGACACTGGGTGATTTAGGTTTCCAAAAAGCATTGAAATTGTTCATTAATTAGCAAGATTGGGCTCCTGCAAATAAATGATGATTCATTATTAAACTCTAGAGGAAAACCATTTTGATTTTACTGAGTTATTTTGAATAATTTAGCAACATATTTATCCTCATTCTCCCCCTAATCCTTCCCCACAAGAGCCCATTGTTCAGAGAAACATTTGCATTTTTTAGAGTCTTTTCAAAAGATTACTGTTGAAAAAGAAGAATGCCACAATTTTATGCTTCAGTTACATTAATAGTCATTACTGGCACTGTTCTAACCTGGTAACTTTGACAGTTACAGTCTACAGCAAGAATCTATGTCTCAGATGATGTGGTGCAAGCCTACCTCTCATACCCCTTAATGATCCTGGCATAACTAATATGCAATGACATTTAAGGAGCACTCATCTAAAACCGTTCATATTCATTTGGAAAAATATTAATCTGTGACATATTCACCAGCAAGGTTTGCAGTTGGAAAATGATTAACCCTTTCCTAGTTAGTATTTAAGGAGTGTGTTAGAAAATTTGTTGCATTGACATTTAACCTATACATCTTCCAGGAGGGGAAAGTATCTATGTGAGCTCTATGTTTTCTCCCTGATAATTGTTAGCTTTTGGTGATATGTATACATTAGAACTGATGAAGTCCATAAAAACCTTTACTCATCTAATTAAGATGCATTTCCATTAATGTTTGCTTAAAGTGCAATTTTGTTTCATGGAGTATGACATTTATGTCTAAGGTGGATATGAGTTAAAATTTTTGTGATGGTATGATATCATTATAGGGAAATGTGACCAAATCTGTTATAGTATTGATTTTGATGTTGGTCACACATTTACCTAGAGTACTTAGGATAATTGTAGGTTTACCTGGAGAAGTATCCTTAGAAGGACTTTTATGTATGTGTATGTGTGGGTAGTAATAACATATGTTCATATATTGCTTTATGTTTTATAAATGCTTTATATATATTATCTCATTTGATTTAGAGTCTCTGATTAATGAACCTAGAATATTAGAACCATAGGCTGTTTAGAGAGCCCCTCCTCAGAGGACATTATCTTCTATCTACTGATTGAGTTATATTGAGTAAAATGGATTCTACTTCTATAGGTTCCTCCATCCTGAAAGTGTTTGAGAACAGTTCTTTTAGGAATCTACCCTGGGAATAGGAGATTTGAAAAAGTAAAGATCATGAACCAAAATGACAGAATACCAAAGGAACTGGAATTGAAAGAAACACAGGTAGAAAAGGAGTCTGAATGTACATTTGGCCAGGATGTTTCTCTTATAAGATGTGTATTGTTGTAGTGTTAGGCATGCATAAGTATTCCAGTTTCTGATTTTAATCACTAAATATCTTTCACTAGTTTTAAGGGACTGAATGTAGGGAGGTTTTATAGTCTACATGGCTCAAGATAGTATAATTTTACTTTAGCATTTATTATATCACTGTTTTCCTCATGAAATTCTTGTTGTACATGATAGATTTGTAGTTTCATGTGAGATTATCTATTTTATCATACTATTTTATGGAAATGCTTGTTTAATTCTTTAGATTAAAAGATAAGACAAATTTTAAAAATTATATGAAGCAAAGTGTACTTATATTTTGAGTTCCTGTCTAATCTTCCCTCCTTATAATTCTTGACAGAGGTGAGGGGATGAGGGTGGGGAGGGGATGCAGAAACTTGATTAAGTGTAGTTTTTTTCCCCTTTAAATCAAATAAATAAATGCCTAATGTCAGGAAGACTATAAGGTTTTAAAACCTATGTTTTCTTAGCTGTTCTACCTAGGAAACATTACAGACATAGGTCATTAGAATGTATATTTCTTGAGAGTAAGAACTGTCTTTCCTTTTTTTTTATTTATTTGGCTATTTTTTTTTGCTTAATTGTATTTTCTTTTTTCCATTTACATGTAAAGATAGTTTTCAACACTGACTTTTATAAGATTTTGAGTCTCAAATTTTTTCTCCTTTCTTTTCTTCCCTTCCCCCTTCCCCAAGATGGCAAACAATCTGATATGGATTATACATGTACAGTCATATTACACATATTCCCACATTAGTCATGTTGTGAAAGAAGAATCAGAACAAAAGGGAAAAAACAGAAGAAAGGAAAAACAAAAAAAGTGAAAATAGCATGTTTTGATCTGCATTCAGAATCCATAGTTCTTTCTCTGGATGTGGATATCATCATGAGTCTTTCATAATTGTCTCAGATCTCTGGATTGCTGAGAAGAGCTAAATCTATCATCGTTGATCTTTGTACAATGTTACTGTTACTGTGTACAATGTTGTCCTGGTTCTGCTTACTTCACTTGGCATTAGTTCATATCAACCTTTCCAGGCTTTTCTGAAATCCTTCTGTTCATCCTTTTTTTTAATAGTGCAACAGTATCCCATTACATTCATATACACAACTTGTTCAGTCCTTCCCCATTTGATTGGCACCCCTCAATTTCCAATACTTTGACACCACAATAAGAGTTGCTATAAATATTTTTGTACATGTGGTCCTTTCTCCCTTTTACTGGTTTTTCTGGGTCAAAGGGCATACATAGTTTTATAGCTCTTTGGGCATAGAGGAATCACCTTTTCTTTTATTGTTTATTCTCAATGCTTAACAAAGTGCCTGGCCCATGGTAAATGCTTAAAGAATGCTTGACATTTGATTCATTGTACATGGAAGTGTCCAGAAATATGTGTGCTTAAGTCTACCCACCTCTAAGAGTTAAAAGTATCTTTATTCATTCCTAAAGGGTCTGCTTCCTATATATTTGTTGGGAGAATAAGGTTCAAGATATATGCATTGGAAATAATACAATAATTCACATGATGTTCTTATACAACTTAGTATATTCATAGTGTATTCCACAGTACTTAGAGAAATGTCATTAGAAGAGTACAGGACTCGGATTCTCCACAATCTATCAGAACTTTATACATGGTAGGCACTTAAATATCTGTTGAACTCAATGAGAGAAGTTGGCAGTTTGAGCGAAAGAAATCACTGAGTTTGGTGCCACAATGACTTGACTTCAATACATTTGTACATGACCTCAATCTTCTGAACTTCAATGCCCGTTTTTTCCCCATCTCATTTCAACCATATACCAAAGTGGTCACGCTTTAGATCATCCTGTGTCTCAGAATGCCCTCTCCAAGGTACTGAATTTGAAATTTCATTTTAGGAACACAATCTCTTATAATTTTATTCTCCCATTTTCTTACTGAAAGCGAAGCAGCTCTTAACTGGCACCCTTACCTCTTTGTAAAGCATTCTGCAAACCCTAAAGCACTATATAAAAGTCAGATATCATTATCTTCTCTGGTCATAAAACCCACCCCTATTCTGCCAATGCATTTCCCCTGGCTCTGCCTTCATTTATTTCCATATCCAGTCTTGATTCTGTGGTCTGCCGCTTGTAGTATTTCACTAGATTCTATAATAGAATACATGTTTGTCTAATGTTCTGTCATTCCTAACTATTTTATAGCAAATATTTTTTTCTGAGAAAAAAAAAGCCAGATAAAATTGCTAGGTACATGAGAATAGTGAAATTACTGGACTATTCACAAAAACATCATTATCAGAGTTTATGAGAAATTTACTTGCTAATTCTGGTCTTTGAGTATCCATCATGGTCTGTTTTCTCTGATCTTGTCCCAGGGCAGCTGAGCATTAACAAATACAGCCATGAAATCAAGCTGGTCCTTCCCACTACAATGCCATGTTATGTAAGCTAAACTATGACCTTGTTGATGCATGCCAATCCTTCCACTCTACAATTATCAGCTCCTTATCTCATTCCCCACAGAGATTGTTCCAAACTTTTCCTTACCTCTCACCTCAGTACCATCATCATTAATATCCCCCTATAGTGCTCTACCCCCCCATCCTACCCACAGTGATACAGAATTCTACTGTGAAGATTGAGACCAGCAATGATGAGCTACCTCTATTTTTTTCTCCTTTCTCCATTCTTTATAATTTCTCAGCATAATTACCTATAAGTCCTTCTTCCTTTTGGTCACAAAAAAGAGGCATCTCTACTTCTGACTAAAGGTAAATCTTCTACTTATGCCTTTGGCTTCATTTCCTTCTGCTTCTCAGAAGGAAACCTCAACCTCTCCAACATCAGTTAACACATACATGGCTTAGAATCTGCCCTGGGTCTCCCTCTTCCATTCATTTCAATTCAATAAACATTTATTAAGTGGTCATTGTATGCAAGACACTGTACTAGGTGCTAAGAATACAAAAACATAAATGTCCCCAAAGAGCTTTTATCTCTGGAGGAGATATGACATAGAAGCAGACCAGTATGATACAATGTTGGAAGTAAAAAGGGCCAGAAAGAGATAAAAAGTGCTTTTGGAAAATTTGAGGCAGGAGAGAATAAAAACAACTGGGGAGATTAAAAGTAGGCCTCTCAGAAGAAACAGTTCTTGGGCTTAGTGTTAAAGAATTAGGACTTTGAGAGGCAGAAATGCTTTCAGGAATAGTAGCAGGGATGGGCAGGGTAATTCTCTCATGATTGGATGGAGGCCAGAAATGGAATGTTGTTTGGAGGATAATTTGAGGTCTGGAGGGAGGTAATGTTACATCATGTTAGAAAAGGTAAATTGATGACTGATTTTAAAGGGTTTTACATGTCAGGTTAAGAAGTTTATATTTTATCCTAGAAGAAACAGAAAGTCCTTGAGGGATTTTGGGAGGATGGTCACTGGCTCACCCATCTTCTCTCTCTCTCAGTGTTCTTATTCATGCCCGTGACTATTAATTGTCACCTCTATATAAATAACTCCCAAATTTATATCTCTAGTCTTGACCTCTCCTCTCAGTTTCAGATATGTATCCCCATCTCCTATGAAAGATCTCTACTTGTATGTTATCCCAGCATCTCCAATTCAACATATGCCAACTAGGTGGCATAGTGGGTGGAATGTTAAGAATTAGAGTTGAAGATCTGAGTCCAAATTCTCCCTTAGCTATTTATTAGCTGTGTGATCCTGGAAAGTATTTCTTGAATTCCTACTAAAGTACACAAGAAAATCTGGTTCATCTGCTTTTTTATGTCAGAGCTGCTATTATATGTCTTGTGCCAAGGGAATGACTTGGGCATTAGGGAAACTAAAACTCAATGTTTCCATCTGAGGTTGAGTCCCTGTCCCTTATCCAAAGCCCTAAGGAGATGAATCATCTTATAAAGAAGAGGGTAGGGGTTTCCTTGATCAGAGCACTAGATGTGTACTCCTAAGGTCATTTGATAATAGATTTAGAACTTAAAGGGACACCCACCCCAATATCATCTTGGGTTGAGGATGCTGAATCACTGAGTCGTTTAATTTATTTCAGTATATTTTTGAGAGCCTACCATGTATAAGACTCTATGCTTAGTATGACAGAGCTTACAAAAGTGAACGAGCTACAATCCTATTCTTCACTAGAGCAAGAATAACAAGAAAACCTTAGAGCTGAAAGGAACTTTAGAGGTCATCTAGTACAATCTCCTTTGTAGGAGATTTTTTTTTTTTACAAAATCACTAACAAAGAGTCATCCAGCCTCTGCATATTTTCAGTGATGGAGAGATCAATACTTTTTAAGACAGCTCATTTAATTGTTATACAGTCCTTTGCTACTTTGATAAATCTGTGGACTGTTCTAATTGCTACACAGAAATCTTCCTTATATTGAAAGTTACCAATGATCTCTTAATTGCCTAATCTAATGACCTCTTTTTAATTCTCATCCTTCTTGATTTCTCTACAGCATTTGACAGTGCTACCCATACTCCTGGATGTTCTCTACTCTCTGGGTTTTTGGGGCAGTGTTCTCTCTCCTCTTATTTTTCTGATTATTTCTGAGATGTCTTTGTTGAATTACCATTTATATTCCACTAAGGAATGACCTGGGAATACCCCAGCCTTCTGTCCTGGGCCCTCTTCTCTTTTTTTTCTGTATATTCTCCTGTTCATGACAATCAGAATTTATTGATTCATCTAGAATTACCATCTCTAGATGACTCACATTTCTATATAACCATCTCTAGTCTTTTTCAGGAGTTTCAGTACCATATCACCAACTGTCATTGTACATTTCTAATAAAATATCTCAGCCTCCATACAGGGTGTTTCAAAATAGAACTCATTTTCTGTCTTCCCTCTTCCCCAATTCTCTTCTCTTCAGCCTGTCCCTTTTACCTTTAGGGAAAACACTTTTCTCTCAGTCACTTTCGTTCACAACTTCACTGTCATTCTTGAATCTGTACTCTTTCTTACTTCATATATCCAATCATTTTCCAAATCTTGTTTTTGTCTCCACATTCCCCCCCCCCCCTTTTCTCCACTGATATTGCCTCTACTCTAGGGCAGATCCTCCTCACCTCTCACCTGGCTACTCTTATTTGTTATCCCTACCTCAAAACTTTCTCTACTCCAATCCACAGATCCAGTGAACAACAGGGGTACTCTAGTATCCCTGAGATCAACTATCAGTTCTGTTTGGCATTTAAATCTCATTATCCTAATCATCTTCCTTTGTAATACTTGAGGATGCTAAAGTATCTCTTAAAGAGAAGGCACAAATTCTAGCTAAACCATGATGGAGGAGGCTTACCAGAAGGCTGAAAGGGACTATTATCTTCCTGGAACTGGACTCTATATTTCTTTTAATTTCATCCATGATTGCATTACATTTTTTTTGTTTGTTTGTGTTAGCAGTTACATTAGATTATATGTCTATGTTGAGGTCAATTAAAATTCCCCAAGTTTTTCACACAGATTGTTGAGTTAATTCATATTACCTGCCATTTATAAATGTTATGATAGGAATTAAATTTGGTATACTTGAATGAAGTTTCTCTAGAATACAAATCATTCTACCAAGGAGATAATAGGACAGGCTCAAGGTCCTGAGACATTTTCAGAACAACTTTAGCCTAGGATAGCTAGGAGAGGTATAATATTTTATTAAGCACTTATTATGTACTAGGCACTGTTCTAAGCACTGGAGATACAAATAATATGGAAGAATGGACCTTGGCAAAGTAAGTCAAAAGCTCATTTAGACCCAAGAGAACCAGGGTGAGAAGGATGGCCAAGGCACAGACAGAATGGTGAGGAGATACTGGTAGAGTGGAAAAATGTTAAAGTAAGAGTCCACTATTTCCACTTTTATTTCACTAACATATAGTAAGGACATCTTACGTCTTAGACACTGTGCTGTAAAAATGATAGGGGAAAATCAGAGCTCATATAAGATGTGATCCTTACCCTCATGGAGTTTAAAGTCTAACAATGAGATTGGTACATATACTAAGAGCTAATTCATAGTCATAGCACATAAGCACACAAGATAGGTGTAAATGAAGTCCTGTATGAGGATTAAGGGATAAATGTGTTATTAACTAATCATGGACTATGGAAAGCTTCATGGATTGGGTGATATATGAGTTGAGCTTTAAAGGATGGGTCTGAGTTTGATAGGTAAAGAAGGGAAGTGAGAACACTTTCAGAACAGTATCTTGAATATGGTAGATGTTTAACATTTATTTGTTGTTGAATTGAATTATAGGCACAGGGATCTCATGAGCAAAAGAGCAGAGGCATAAATACTCAGCAGGCATTCAAAAGGAAGGAATTATTCTAGCTTGGCTTGATATTAGAGCATTTATTTGGAGATGAGTAGTATGAAATAAGATTAGAAAGGCCAAGTGGTTTCAGATTCTAAATGGCCTTTGATGTTAGGCAAAGGAGTCTAAACTTAACTTGGTAGGTTTTGGGGAGTCAGAATATTTTTGACCAGAGGAGTGCTAAGATCTAAGCATAAGAAATATTATTCTAATGTAAATATGAAGGATAGATTGAAGTAAGAAAAGAATAGAAGCAGGAAAAGCAAATAAGACACAATTATGATAGTCCATAAGCCAGTTTTGAGGGTCTATACTTGTAGCAGAGACAATAAAAAGGAAGTGAATGATGTGAAAGGCTATGTCAAAGTCTAATCTTATAAACATAATCATTTAAAAATAATTTTTAAAAGGGGAAAGCTCAGAATGATGAGAGTCTTAAGGATAAAAAAAATTTATTGTTTTTTAAAAAATTATCTTTTGTTATGAAGATAGATACTACTAGATCTATGATTAGATTGGTATCAAGAACTCTCAGATGGGGAAACTCCTGTCAATGAAGAGTTAGCACCTTCTTTTTAACTTGCAGTCTTAGAGTTGCCCAGAGCATTGAGGGATTAAGTGACTTTCCAAGGATTCCACAGCCAGTGTGTGTCAGAAGTAGGATGTGAACTCAGATCTTCCTGGCTTCAAGGACTGTTCTGTATCCACTCTTCCATGATGCTTTTCATATTTTTTTTTGCTACATTGAGTAAAAAAGGAGAGAAAACTAAATTTCCCAACTCTTACTTTGCTTCTGTTTTCTCAAACAGATGATTAATCTTTGACCTGGAAAGGGTAAAACAAATTGAAACCCCAAATAATAAGAAAACATCTATTTGTCCTTGAGGAGTCCAAGTTACTGGGCCAGAAGTACTGTATTTTTTATGTATCAAAAGAACTAACAGAGATGATTGCTTAGATACTGTCAGTGACATTTGAGTGAAAGATTATGTAAAATGGGAGAAGTACCACCAGAGTGGAGAAGGAAAATGTTGCCCTGATTTCAAAAAAAATGATAAGAAGGAAATCTGTAAACCATAACCAATGAGTTTGACTTAGTTTTCTGATAAATTTCCAAATTTTCTTAATGTTATATCTAGTAGAAATTGAAAGATTTATTGGAAATCAAGAGAAACCTGAGTATTTCTAGAACATATAAGTACAGGAAGGGTTGGTGAGCATCTGAAAAAAGAAATAATCATTCCAATGATAGTTTCATCAAGGACAGTTCATGCCAAATTAACATCATTTTCTTTTTTTTGACAAGATTATGTATACTGGTAGGTTGGGGAAATATCAAGTCAACAAATCAATAAACATTTATTAATTAATCCACCAATTGAAACTTATTAAGTGCCTACTACGTGTGAGGCTCTGTGCTAAGTGCTAGTAATATAAATAAGAGCAAAATGAAAGATTGTCCCTGCTCTCAAGGAGCTCACATTTTAATAGGGTGAAGATAACATATGTAAAAGAAGCTGAGAAGTGAGTAGGAAGGGAGAAGCTAATCATGGGGACATGCTAGAGAAATTTTAGAGAATCAGGAATGGGTCTTGATTATAAATATATAAATAAAGACACAGCTGGCTTGAGCATTTTGCTTAATGTGGAGTTTCTGTAAAGAATGAATAAGAAGGGATTACTGGGGCAGAGTTAATGTCCAAGTTGAGAAGGTCTAAGAGTTACAGTGAACTTTCAGGGTGAGAGCTGTCATGGCACTATACAGAAAGTCTAGGAGTTAGGAATGGTGCTTGGAGAGAAAGGTAGAAAATAGTTTTATTTTAACAAAGCATTTGATGAGTCTCTAGTATTCTTGTGAAAATGTGGAGAGAAATGAACTAGATAAAAGTGTAGATAAGTGGATTTTGAGGTACTGAATGTGAGATTCCCATGAAGACATTACTCTTTTAGTGTCAACTTGGGAGGACCTCTGTAATAAAATATACTAAAAAACTGTACTTGACTCTATGTTGCATAGCATTTTTTATTAATGCCCTTGCATAAAGTCATTGGATAGATGGCATGCTTACAAAATTTTCAGATGATACAAAGCTGAGAGTAATAGCTAACATATTGGATGATAAAATCAAAATCTAAAAGGATCTCAACATACCAGAATGTTGGCCAGAACTCAGTAAAATGAATTTTAATAGGAATAAATATAAAGTCTTATACTTAGGTTAAAAAAAACAATTCCATTAATCCAATATGGGGGAGATGTGGCTTGATAACAACTAATCTGAAAAGGAACTGTATTTTTTTAGTGTATTGCAGCTCATTCTAACTTAAAAATGTTATCCCAGTCAAGAAAACTAATGTAACTTCAAGCTACATTAAGAGATGCACATAATTTGGGAATAAAAAAGTAATAAGGAGGCAATGTAGAGCACTGGATGGAGAACAGCAATTGCAGTCTGAAGACCTGGGTTCAAAACTTGACTATCTACCTTTATGGCATTTGGTAAGTCACTTAACCTCTCTCTGTCAGTTTCTTCATTGATAAAGGGAGGGTGTTGGGACTAGATGGGCCATGAGATCCCTTCTAACCTTTGATTCTGTTGCTCTGGTCAGATCACATCTACAGTATTGTACTCAGTTCTGTGTCCATCTTTTACGCTGGAAAGCTGGAGAGCATTTAGAGGACAATTCCATGATGAAGACTTCGAATCCATTTTAGATGAAGAATAAGGGAAGGAATGGGGGATATGTGGTTTATAGAACAGTCAAGAAGGATAAAAGTTGTAGTATCTGGAGGACTGTCATATACAGGAGTTATTTTTGCTTGGTCCTGAAAGAAATTACTCCTAGTAATGGGTGGAAGTTGCCGAGGAAGACTTCAGCTCAGAATGGGGTAAGGTATTCTAGTAATTGGAGCTCTCAAAGCAGTATTGGTTTTCCCATCACCATGAGTGTCCAAGCAAAGGCTGGAAGATAACTTTTTTTGACTCTCTTTTTTTCTTATTCTAACATTTTGTGATTGAATTAATAGGATTTGACAATCATTTAGATGTGAGAGATGAAGGAGAGGGAAGAGTCTGTTATGGGTGAAGTTTCACGTATGGGAACTTGAGTGAATTGTGGTATCAATGACCTTTCCAAAGCAAGTCATTATCTCCCCTCTCCCAACCTGTCCCCAACCCCACACCTCTTACAAACTCTCCTATTTCTATGAAAGACACTGCCACTTTTCTGATCTCTCAGATTCACAGCTTGGATGTTATTTTTGACTTCTTGCTCTCCTTCACCACACATATGCAATCAGTTGTCAATTCTTGTTGTTCCCACCTTCACAATCTCTGTAATCTCTCTCTCCATGCAGCAAAAAGCTTAGTTCAGCCCCCTTATCACTTCTTACCTAATTTCAGTTCAATTGCAAGTCCTATCACGTTCCTTAACCAGAAGGAAGGGCAAACCATCTACTATGGCCTTCTAACTGGCCTCCCTCCCTCAAGACTCTTCCTTTTAGTCTTTCTTCCACATATCTTCCCCCACCACAACCCTACCCACCCCTGGCATTTAGTCGTTTCCAGTGACTTTCTTTGCCTCTGAGATAAAATATAAATTCCTCTGTTTAGCTCTTAAAACCCTAATCACATGTCTCCAATCTATCCTTCCAACTTCATTGACATTCCTCCCATTCCTGCACTCTGTGATTCAGTCACACTGGCCTTCTCTCTCTTTCTTATAGATTATATTTCATCTCCTATTTCTGTATCTTTGCACTAGCTGTCCTTCATGCCTGGAATATAGTCTTTCCTTTCCTGCATCTCATAGAATTCTTCCTTCAAAACACAGCTCAAGCACTACCTTCTATATGAATTCTTTTCTGATCCTCTCAACTGCTAGAACACTCTCTGGCAAACTGTGTTTAATTTTGTATTATTTCCTTCATGCATATTCTGCTTATACTTTTTGTTTCCACTATTAGAATTTAAACTCCTTTCAAATAGGAATTGTTTCATTCATTGTAATTTTTATCTACAAAGCCTAGCACAGTGCTCAGCATGTATTAGGTACTTAATTCATGTTGATTAGTAATACTAGTCAAGTGAAAAAGAGGATATGGTTTAAGGAGAAAGACCATGAAGTCAATTTTAGACATGTTGATTTTGAGGTGCCTATAGGGAAGGTATATGGGTGATATCCTTTCAGTAATTTTCTGAAACTAGAAATCAATCAGGCAGAAATTAGGTTTAGATGAACATATTATATCATATATGACAAGATCAAAATGGATATGAAACTAGAAAATTGAAGAGCATACTATTCACAAAATTAGAAAATAACCAAATCAGATATCATCCATAGCAACGGCTAGAGGGAGAATTCTTAACCAAGAGAAGGAAAGAGATAATCACGAAAGATATCCATTTCCTTCTCTCTCTTCCCCTTTCTTCAGGCCTCTTATCTTTTTGATCTCACACCTGTAGAGTTCTTGAAGGAGTGGGGGAAAGGGATGGTTACTTTAGTTGTAGAAACCAGTTCTATTTTCCTAAAGCAACCATCTAATGAATAGTTAAAAAACAGAGTGAAAGGGAAAATAGAATTGGTTTCTACAAAATAAGTAGGAAGCAAAAGAAGGGAAGAGAGAACCTAGATTTGGGAAACAAACTAAAGAACAAATCTTTTTGTCCTACCACATTTCTTCTGGCACTGTTCACCCCTCCGTTCATTAGATGACTAACTTATAAAACACCTTTGTAAACAGCTTTTGGAACAGAAGAGGGCATGACCACACTAGCATTCCTCACCCACACTAGATGTCACTGTTGCACGCCTACTAATTCCAGTCTTCACAACCTGTGCTTTTGTAGTTGTCAAATGTTGTCCTGACATTAAAATTCTACTCTCTCTTCTCTTTACCCCAGACTTTACTCCCAATTAAAAGGAAATGGGAGAATTCCCAAACCACTAAGGTGTAATGATTTAGGAATAAAGATAAAGTTTGTTGTGCACATATGCCAATAGCTTTGTGAAGCAACTCTTGGGAACCCAGAGATTTGACAAGACTCGTTCTTTGTGTATTTCTATATTTGGGAGAAAAACAGCCTCTCAGTTTAAAGCTCCATAGAAAATGTCTCTAGTAACCTCCATGAAAATACAGAACTCTTCACTTCAATTCATTCCTGACTAATTTTTTCCCCCTCTCCTGAATCCCCCGCCTGGCTCAATTATCTTTGTGAGAGGCCAATTGCTTGCTGAAAAACACACTGATATGCTTGAGATCATAGTTCTAAAGCTGGAAGCGGACATTAGAGGTCATATAACCCAAACCCCTCATTTTACAAATGAGAAAACTGAGAACCAAAGAGGATGACTGACTTGCCCAGTTATATATGAAATAGCAGGGCAAGAATTTAAACTAGTTCCTTTGAGGGAACTGAGGGTGGTAAATACTACTTCAAGGTTGGATGAAATTTTATATCCTGAGGTATTTCCTTCTCTGTTTTGGATGAAGTGTAGAGATCAGGAAGGTTTAATCACCAGAGGAAGGGCCTAGAACAGCATAGGAACTCCAGGGTAGTCATTCTGCTGTCTACGCACTTGGATCATCTACAAATCAGGCTAGCATTCCATCTATTGTTTTTTGCCAAATCACTGACAAAAATGCTAGATAATATAGGGTCAAGTGTAGTTCACTGGTGCACTCTAGTAGAGACTTCTTTCCAAGTTAACTTTGAAAAATTAGCGACCATTCACAGGGATTGAACACTGAACAACTCAGAATCCATTTATCTATACTTTTATCTAGTATGCATCTCACTCTCTTATCTACAAGGATAGCATGAGAGACTGTCATATGCCTTACTAAGATTTTCACTATATCTACAACATTAATCTACCAGGAAAGCAATCCTGTCATAAAATAAAAATGAGATTAATCAGGCATGGCTTTTTCTTGATGAGGCCACATTTGTGATCATATTTTCTTTTCCACTGTCCCTTTAATAATACAATCCTGGGTGACTCACATTTCTCTTGATTTTATTTTACTAAATAACAACAATAACAAGTTCTAGAAATTTGTTGGGAACCTAGATTAGACTTACTGGCTAGAGCTTACACACGTCTTTCTCTTCCATTTTTTAAAAATCAAGACAACATTTATTGCACTTCAGTCTTGTGGTATCTCTCTCATTCTCCATAATCACTCCAATGTCATTGAGTCAACCCATCTACCACTTCTTTCAGTACAAAAGAATATAGTTTATCTTGGCTTAGTAACTTGAACTCATTTAAGTTAAGGATATAGTTCATCTTGGCTCAGTGACTTGAACTCATTTAAGTTAAGGATATAGTTCATCTTGGCTCAGTGACTTGAACTCATTTAAGTTAAGGATATAGTTCATCTTGGCTCAGTAACTTGAACTTATTTAAGTTAAGGATATAGTTCATCTTGGCTCAGTGACTTGAACTCATTTAAGTTAACTAGGTGCTTTTTCACTATTTTTGTTGTTCAGTCATTTTCAGTGGCTGACTCTTCATGATCCCATTTGGGGTTTTCTTGACAAAAATACTGGAGTGGTTTGCCATTTCCTTCTCCACCTCATTTTACAGATGAGGAAACTGAGGCAAACAGGGTTAAGTCACTTGCCCAGGGTCACATAAGCTAGTAAATGTGTGAGGTCAGATTTGAATGCAGGTCTTCCTCACTCCAGGCTCTTTCCTCTGTGCCATCTAGTATCTGAGGCAGAATGTAAATGAATGCAGGTCTTCCTAACTCTATCCAATGTATCACCTACCTGCTCCTTTCTTACTTTAATGAGTTTCAATTTATTCTGTCCCTTCTAGTCCAAAGATTATTCTTCTGCTTGAGGAAAACAAAGCAAAGTAAGAATTGAGCAATTTAGCCAGTCCATTCTCCTGGCCCTGTCCACCTCAGCAGAGGTTCTATCCTTTTGTTGATTCTCCTGATGTAAAGCAATGTGGAGAGTTGGCCTAGGGACTCAGAAGACCTGAGTTTAAGTTCTGCCTGTGACATATCCTGGCTGTGTCATACTGGGCAATAACATCTCTGTGCTCTAGGCAACTCTAAGACTCCAAGTTGCAGAAAAGGTGTTGACCTTCATTGTTTGAGGGAGTTTTCTCATTTAAGAGTTCTTTTTACCACTGAAATCACACATCTATTCCCTATCCCTGTATTTGCTCCTCAGAATATTCATGGAATATTCTGTGAAATAAATTTTTATCATGTGAGATAAAACTCCAGATACTATTATTTAATTTATGTAGATGAATTTACTAAGACTTGTTGAGGTTAAGTTACATGACATTAGTCACATAACTAATAAGTACTTCAGGTAGGATTTGAACTCAGGTTTTACCTGACTTGATGTCCACCATGCTTTCCATTTTCAAAAGAAAGGAACTCAAAAACCATTAGACTCATGAATTAATATTAATTATTCCCAAAGATGTTAGAGGGCATCTCAAAGGTCTTCATTCATAATAGAGTTTTAAGCTGTTTACCTTTTGGGACACCCTGTACACATTCTCAATTACAGTCATAGCTAACAAATGTTCTGTGATTGGGGCCTGCTATAGTCACTGTATTGACTTTAACATCCATCTAAAGATGGAGGGTGGGATTGGTGTTTACATGCTCCTTTCCTCTCTTCCTCTCCTCATGGTCCTGATCTGGGTCCTGATCCTAGAGGTGATAGGGATCTAATGAAGTTAATTGAATAAGGGATGTGTGTGTGTGTGTGTGTGTGTGTGTGTGTGAGAAAGAGAGAGAGAGAGAGAGAGAGAGAGACAGAGAGAGAGACAGAGAGAGAGACAGAGAGAGAGAGAGAGAGATGGATGATTAAACTTATTCTTTAGGGAGATTATCTTGATAACTGAGTAGAAGATGGGCTGGAGTTGGGAGAGATATGAGGCAAGTCCTTTGAACTTGTATTCAAGTCCTCCTTCCCTTCTCAAATGCTAATAATTACTCTTAGCATTAATAATTTTTAATTCTAAGGATATCTTTCTTTGTGGTGGTCAAGAGAAATTGACTCAAAAACCTCATTGCTCTGTGGTCACTGATACAAAACAGGACCATATAAAGAGCTATTGAGCTATCCATTTTATTGCTGATTTCAGTCACTTTTAAATCTACTCTCCCATTTAATCTTTGCATCCTCAGCTTCACATGCTTTTCAACATGTTTTTGGTTGTTTCCTGTAGGTTTATTGCTTGTAAGTTGCTATGTATTTATGTTTGTGTGGGTAGGTGGGGTGGGGAACAAGGTAAAAAATGAATGTATTCATTCCATGAATATTAAGTATCTATTGCACAAGATTCCGGATTAGATGTGGCCAGAAATTCAAAAATCAGTAATATATGTCCCTATCTGCTGTAGGCATGGCTTTAAAGGTAGGCTCTTGGTTCAGCCTCAGTTTTGACATGTAATGTGTCACTCACAAGTCATTGAACAAAAGATGACTTTGCTTTAACACAACAAGGATACACAACAAGGAGACAATGACACAACTTCCCTAGACTCAGCCTTCCTTATTGTCTGGAAATGGTCTTTATGCCATCACAGTTTGACTATTCAAGTAGTCTCAAACACCTACCAAGTTGGGACCTTTTATGGCCCCAGGCCAGGAAGTTGTGTCAAGAAAGCTGATGACAATTAGTTTGGAGGTGAATGGTTAGAGGAGGAGGAAGCTAAGTCAGGGAAGTTAAGTCAGGAAAATCCCACCACACTATCCTCATGGAACTTACCATCCAGTGGAGAAGATTTTGTCATTCCATTGTTTTTCAGTCATTTCTGACTCTTTGTGACCCCATTCAGGATTTGCTTCAGAAAGATCCTGGAGTGGTTTGCTATTTCTTTCTCCAGTTCATTTTACAGATGAGGAACTGAGGCAAACATGATTAAGTGACTTCCCTGAGGTCATGCAACTAGTAAATATCTGAAGTCAGATTTGAACTCAGGAAGATGAATCTCCCTGACTTCGGGTCTGGCTCTCTGTCCTCTATGCCAACTAGGGCTTCCTATCACCAGGAGGGATGACATATACATAAGTAACTATAGTAAAAGGGGAGTATTCAATAAGTACATAGGGAAAATAGGAATCAAGAACTACGGGAGTTCAGAAGGAATCACTTCAGGCTGAGGTATTCAGGGAAAATGTCATGGAGAAGATAACATTTAAGCTGGGTTTTGAGGAGGTGACTAGGATTTCAATAGTTGGAGACAGGCATTACAGATCTAGAGAAAAACACAGCTAATTTACTCTGGAAAATGGTAAATGATCCAAGATGGCTAAGGGTTAGTGATTCAGGGACACTGGCTCAAAAAAACCTGACTTTTCATCAGGGGTCAATTCAAAACAGGATTTTGAATGGAGCTAAGTGATGGATTCCATTAGAATTATCCATTCTACTGTCCTTTTCATTCTCTCAAACCAAGTATCCCATCTTGTCTTACCTCTTTAACTTCCTATTCCTTTTTAACAAGTGTTTAGGAAGGAAACTAGCATGAATTAAAGATGGTAGCCTAGGTTAGAATCACACAAGAAAGAGTTTTGAATTCCAGGCTAAGCAGTTTGCAATTTATTATATATGTAATTATATATTACATTAAGTCACTAAGTTTTCGGAACCATGGATTGGTTAGTCAGAGCTTTGATTTAATAAGATTAATCTGATAACAATTTGTGGAATGGCCTGATGTAGGGTGGTGGTGGACAGAATAGAAGGGAATGTGAGAGAGAGAGGATCGTTAGAACTTGGAGAATGAAAAGGAAGAGAAAAGAATAAGTAACATAGGTGGAGGGTTTAGCTTTGGAAAGGGGAAACATACTTTTTCTCTGACATAGTGGGGAAGGAGCAGCAGATGGGTGAAGGTACAATGAGTGTCTGAAGTGTGGATATCAGCAGGGGCAGTTCTGCTGTCACCCAACACGTGCGTTCCTACAAATCACCTCATTACACAAAAGCTAGCAATAAAAATCACAAAGCTTATGGGGAAAATGGGGTTAGGGACGCAAAACTTAAAAGAATCATCAGTGACACATTAAAAAAATAGAAATCTAATAAAAATAATATAGCTTTCTACAAGTTAAATGGTTAGGCAATACATAAATACAAAAAAAAATAGTGGCAATGTCAGTAGATTCAGACTGCTTCTCAGCTCATACCAGTGTTCTAGCTCTGAGGTGCTGACTCTGGGTGAGAGGGCGACATTGGGGCCAGGGCTATTGGTGAGGATGTGAGCTGTGTGGGTGCAGATCAGCCCTCCTCTGCCCACAGCTCCTACTGCCTCAGAAGATATACACCAGAGGATATACAATAAATATGTCACTTTGCCTTGAAAAAGGTCTTAAGGTGGCTTGTGGAAGTAGGCAAGGAAAAGGATGCAGCTTGTGAATTATTGTGAAGTGTTGGTTTCCAACCTTGCAGGATTATACATGAGGTGAACTGAGATAGCTGGTGGATGTTTGAAGTATGTGCCTGGGTGTGTTTGGTGCTTTGTTCAGCTGGATATAGTTGCCTGTTTCTCCTTGACAATAGAGAAGTAAATGTGAAATTCAAGATGTACTCAAACATAAGGAAATGTGAAATTCAAGGTATGCTCAAACTATTACTTAATATATCAACTGTGTTGGAACAAATGCCCATTTTAAAAACAGCATTATAGCAGAATTGACTGAACTTATTTATTCAGGATCAAATGAAATGTTATTTATCCCAGTGCTTTGAAAATGGAAAAACATTATTATTCTCAATAATAACATAAGGACCTGTTATTAATTAAATGACAGTCTTTTCTTGTAAGGGAATTACAATCTACTGGGGGCAGATAAGATATGTAACAATTAAGGAACAAAAGACAGACTATCAGAGCAGTTATGATTATATTATTTCTGTACTCTATTAGGTAGTCACAGGTCTACTTTCTATTATCAGAACGTACCCTGTACTTTTCCATCTCTATGTGTCTGCTCACAGTATTGACTCGTTGTTGAATACTGCTTCTTCCTACTTTCTTTTATAATTTTCCCTGTCCATCACGAACAAATGTAAATGATACATGCTGTATGAAACTTTCTCTGACTTTCCTCCTCAAAGCCTGTGTATATTCAGGACATCAACTTATTAGAACAATGAGATTAATTAATATCAAACTAGAATAAAAAATAAAAATAAGAAGATATGGTCTGCATAGATACAACTGCAGCTTAGCCTAATAAGACAATACAGACTAATACCATTTCCTCAGGAAGTTTAGTTATGTAAAATGGTCACCTTAAAGGAACAAAAGAACCTTCCTTGATTTCCTTACTATTTCCTTACTATGGCAGTCAAGAGTAACGGCAGTTTGGAATTCGAATTCATTTGTAAGATATTATAAAGGAGGATAATGGAATGTTATGAAAAGTATCACCACATAAGATATAAAGGAACCATTTAGGGAAAAACAAGTTCCAAAAAACTTAGCAAGAGAGTCAACTAAGCAACCTCTTCTCAAGGGCACTTGGTAAAACTAAAAGGATGACAAGAAACAAACATGGAAAAGATCTGTAAACATCATTTTTTCTCATTTACTCTTTTCTCCTTTAATTTCAGTCTAGTCACAACGGGGCTCTGAAAACCAACCCTCTAAATAAGATTTATAATAAAATACCAAAGTTCTCCAACTAGGAAGAAATGATAAATCAAGCAGGCAGAAAATTATCAACTGTCAATCCACCAGTCAACAAGTATTAAGCACCTAGTGTAGATCATGTACTTTGCTGAGCACTGAGAATACAAGTACAAAGAATGAAAATATCCCCATTTGGACTGAGTACAAGTACATATAAAAATACATATAGCAGTGAGATAGGAAATTTGTGGAAGACTTTGCAGGATAAGACAGAGAGAATAAGGATTTTTCTTGATCTCAGCTATAGTGGTGACTACTGTCTGAACCTGGATAGGATAGTTGAATTTTATGCAGTTCTAGCTCATCCAGGTAGTGACTTCTGCTTAAACTTTGCCTGATTGAACTTCTTTATTGAAATCAACTATTTCTGAGGCCTATGTATCCTTTGGGCTGCAAAGTAAGGACAATTTCAATAAAAGGAATTAATCTAGTTGGCTTATTACAGTCTACATCCAGATCAAGCCAATGATGCCAGAAATCTCCCACACATTTGATATCCCACTGGGATTTTGCATGAAGCAAGGAGTCCCACAACTACTAAGACATAAATTTCTCCACTGCGTATTTATCATCATCAATAAAAAGCTATTTTTTGCTATCATGTTGTAGTTTCTGTTGTGCTGGTGTTCCCATGATTTGAATGTAGAATTTCACCAGTCTCTATACTGGTTACTCGTATTTTCACTTACTTCAGAAAGTCTGAATTCTTAATAGCTTTTGAATGAAAACTTCACAAGTTTCAGAACTCTTTCTCCTCTTTCTCTCCTTATCATTCTCTCTCCTTCCCTTCCTTTGTAGTTATCTTCCTATGCACACATTTATCTGACATATTTTTCATTGATCACTGCTCTATTGGATTTATTAAACTGTAAATAAAATGCAGCAGAACAATCACATCCAATATTTGTGACTATTAAAATAATGCTATCAGAGCACTCTAATACTAATCTATTTTTAAAACAATTCTCTACAAATGTTGCTCAGATTTCCTTGGTCGCATTGAGTAGTGGCACAGTTTCCAATGTGAGAGTAAATGTAGAATCTATATCTATATCTTTTTTTCCCCATCTACCACAATTTTCTTCCCGATAGGTATAGACTAGGATTTCTTTATTAGAATCCTCCCTGATGCCTCATCCAGTTCATCTCAGTGCTTAGCACAGTGCATGGCATATAGGATGAACTTAATAAATGCTTATTGATGTACTGAATTATCCAGTGAAGCAGCTCTAGCAGGTCCTACCAAACAGGAAAGTCTTTGTGCATGCATTGATGGGCTATTGACCCATTACCAAACTAAGTCATAGCCAGAAGATTGGTCTCAGATGAATTTTGGCCATAACCAGTATAGGGCCACCCACTTAGATGCAAAGGGATTGAAATATGCCCCAGTAGAGTGGGTGCCCACACCTACAAAATCACAGAAGGCTCTTTGGAAAATCAGATAAAATAAAAGTAGGCAGTGGCAATATTTGAACAAAGTTTAAAATTTCAGGTAGCCACGCTAATGCTAAAAACTAATTACACCCTCTGAAAGAGAAGTATTTTTAGATCCTAAGGTTTGATATGTAATGTTCACATAGCGCTCATAAAAGATTTTGAAAAGGTTATACAGTTCTTAAAAAGTTAAAAAGCCATTCTCTCTTTGAACAGGGGAACAAATATTACCTCCAACTAACTGTGAGAAGAGCTTATACTCCATTTGCATACAGATGAACATGGCAGTCATTCTGTTTTGTTTCCACAATTACGATAGTGCCATGCAGCATCTTTGGAAACCAAGACAACAGAGTTTGCCTTTTCCATGCTATTTATTTTGTTCATCTTTGATAGGCTTGGGGAGAACACTTGTCAGACATTTTCCTCATCCAAATCATCAGAAAATCTTTTACACATTTCTTCTGGCAATGTCTAATTTCTGTAGGCTCAGAGTAATCAGTTTGAATTGATTTTCTTTATTGGGCTCACTCAACATCTCTTTCCCACCTTCTACCTCCTCACCTGCCTCAAGAACAAAATATGTTTAAAAATTTGTGGTCCTGCTTAGAGATGAGGTGTTTGAGCCTCCATAATCTTCACTGTACTCTACCCATATATTAGAACAACAATATGTAGATGATGAAATTTTAATTCTGCCTGTATTTACAAAATTTACCCTGTTTTAAAGTAAAAGGAATAGAAACCATGCAAAACATCAAGGAGCATTTTTAGCCAAGTATGTTTACTTTCCTCATGGAATATTTTTATTCCCATGTACAAGAAGGCAAGTTGAATTGCACTCACTAAAATGAACCAAGTGGCATTATTAAAAAGATGGCCAAAACAAAATTAACAACGGCTAACATTATAGAAACTGCAACTGTCAGCACAAGGCATTAAAGGAATTGTAATAGATGAGAAAAAATAGCTACTTAAGGCAACCAACCATTAATCTTGTCTTAACAGGGACACTCAGTACAGGTTTGGTACAGTGAGATTTGATTCACAAATCATTTATGCCCCACTTACTTTCAAAATTCATGCAATTTTTGTGATTAAAAATGTGTTTATACTAGCTGCCACAATCCTCCCTCCTTTACATACAATTACCAAAAAGCTCATTTTTGTTATTGGGAATTGTACTATAAACAGAATGGGAAGAGTCAGTTACAAAGACTTTTTTTTTCTTGGTGGTGAGAGATTGGAGTGTAAAAGCATTAAATTATAGTTTAAATTAGATGAAAAGTATATGTTAGTGAAGAATATAAGGAGTAAAGCTTATAAAAAAGGAATACTCATCTATACATATTTCAGTGAAAAATGCTGGACGCTTGCAAGAACAAAATGAGTTTAGGTGAAAAATTATTCTCTACCTGAATTTATTCATTACTTAATATTTTTTACATTGCCTATTTTATCAGCTTCTAGGGAGCACCCAAACTCCATAATAAGATAACTGTTGATATTTCTAGACTGTCCATTTAATTTCCATTTAGACTGTAGATCTCTTATATGTATATTTTTTCCATGTTGTCTCCCCAACTAATATGTAAGTGGCTTATATTTCTAGCACTGAACAAGTATTTAATAAATGCTTGATGACTGACTCACTTAGGAGACCTTTAGCTGACAGCAAATATGCTGGATCTTCTCTACCATGACCACACTAAACTGAAGACACAACTGTACTGAGGCACTATGGTGCAGTTGAAAGGCAGTTGTCAAAATACTTGAATACACAGCTTTTATACCTGTCCTCCTGCCTCCAACCAAATCTTAACTTCAGCAGTCTACATACCTCTTTTCCCTTCAGATGATTCCAATATGGCATTATTTCAAAGCCCTTCATCTTTTTGGGATGTTGTCCTCTGGATATTCTCCAATTTATCAATACCTTCATAAAATACTGTGTTCAAAATGGTAGACAGTACTCCAGATGTGGACTAACACCATCAGCTCAATCTCCTGTATATATTGTTTTACTATTTTAGAATGTGAACTCCTTGAGTTCAGAGACTATCTTGCCTTTTTTTATTAATATAATTATTTATTTTCAGTTTTCAACATTCACTTCCACAAGATTTTGAATTCCAAATTTTCACCCTATCTCTCCCCTGCCCCACCCCAGGACAGTGTGTATTTTGATTACCCCTTCCTCCAATCTGCCCTCCCTTCTATTCTCCCTTCTATTACACCCCCCCCATTCCCTTTCCTTCTATTTTCCTGTAGGGCAAGATATATTTCTATGTCCCATTGGCTGTACAACTTATTTCCCAGTTGCATGTAAAAACAGTTTTTAACATTCATTTTTAAAGCTTTGAGTTTCACATTCTCTCCCTCTCTCCCTCACCACCCTCATTGAGAAAGTAAGTAATTTTATGTAGGTCACACATGTGTAGCCATGCAATACACTTCCATAACAGTCATGTTGTGAAAAACAAACCACAGTTGCCTCTATTTTGCCTGCCCTCCATTTATTCCATTCTCTTCCTTGACTTTTTCCCCTACAATAGTGTTCGCTTCTGATTACCCCTTCCTCCCATCTGCTGTCACTTCTATTATCCTCCCTCTCCTATTCCCTTTCCCCCTGCTTTCCTGAAGGGTAAAATAGATTTCCATACCCAATTGAAAGTGTGTTATTCCTTCCTAAATCCCATGAGAGTAAGGCTCACTTATTCCCTCTCACCTCCCCCCTCTTCTTCTCCATTGTAAAAGCTCTTTCTTGCCTCTTTTATGTGAAATGAGTCACTATATTCTACCACTCCCTTTCTCTTTCTCCCAGTACATTCCTTAACACTTAATTTTATTTTTTAGGTATCTTCCCTTCATGTTTAACTCACCCTGTGCCCTATGTGTATATATGCCTAAAAAATAAAATTGTGTTAAGAGGAATGTATAGTATATATAATGTATATATATATACACATACACACATATACATATACATGCATATATACATATATCTACACATATACCTATACATATATATTATATACATACATACACATACACCTACACATAAATAACATACACATACATACACATGCACACACCTATATATTTCCTCTAACTATCCTAATACTAAGAATGGTCTCATGAATCACAAATATCATCTTTCCATGTAGGAATGTAAATAGTTCAACTTTAATGAGTCCCTTAAGGCTTTTCTTTCCTGTTTATCTTTTCATGTTTCTCTTGATTCTTGCATTTTAAAGTCAAATTTTCTATCTAGCTCTGATATTTTCAACAAAAATGCTTGGAAGTCCTCTATTTCATTGAAATTCCATTTTTTCCCTGAAGCATTATACTTAGTTTTACTGGGTAGGTGATTCTTGGTTTTAATCCTATCTCCTTTGACCTGTGGAATATCATATTGCAAACCCTCTGATCCTTTAGGGTAGAACCTGCTAAGTTCTGTGTTATCCTGATTGTGTTTCCACAACACCTGAATTGTTTCTTTCTGAGTGCTTGTAATATTTTCTCCTTGACCTGGGAACTCTGGAATTTGGCTAGAATATTCCTACAAGTTTTTCTTTTTAGATCTCCTTCAGGAGGTGATTGGTAGATTGTTTCCATTTCTATTTCACTCTCTGGTTCTAGAATATCAGGGCAGTTTTCCTTGATGATCCTTGAAAGATGATGTTTAGGCTCTTTCTTTTGATCATGGTTTTCAGGCAGACCAATAATATTTAAGTTATCTCTCCTGGATCTGTTTTCCAGGTCAATAATTTTTCCAAAGAAATATTTCATTCTTTTGGTTTTGTTTTATAATTTCTTGATTTCTCATAAAGTCATTAGCTTCCATTTACCCCATTCTAATTTTGAAGGAATTATTTTTTTCAGTAAGCTTTTGGACCTCCTTTTACATTTGACCAATTCTGCTTTTTATGACATTCTTCTTCTCATTGGCTTTTTGGACCTCTTTTGCCATTTGGGTTAGTCTATTTTTAAAGATGTTATTTTCTTCAGCATTTTGTTGGGTGTCTTTTAGCAAACCGTTGACTTGTTTTTCATGATTTTCTTGCATCACTCTCATTTGTCTTCCCAAGTTTTCCTCTAATTCTCTTACTTGATTTTCAAAATCCTTTGTGAGCTCTTCCATGATCTGAGAACATTTCATATTTTTCTTGGAGGCTTTGTATTTAGGAGCCTTGACCTTGCTGTCTTCCTCTGGTTGTATGCTTTGATCTTCCTCCAGTTGTATGCTTTGATCTTCCTCATCATAAGAAAATACTTTTCCACCAAGAAAGTAACCTTCTATAGTTGTATTTTCTCCCTTTTGTCATTTTCCAAGCCAATTACTTGACTTTTGAGCTCTTTGTTAAGTGAAGGGTGTACTGCGCCAATTGGTCAGGGGGTTTATGCAGCTGTTTTCAGAGATGTCTCTAGGGCCCTGTAAATTCTCAGTTCCTCCAAAGTGGTATGATCAAAGCAGAGCTGTTTACTCCTCTCCTAGCCTGCACTCTGGTCTGTGAGCAACCACAAGCATTCTTTTCTGCCCTGGAACTGTGAGTAGGGTTTCCTCTCCACAAATGCCACCAGCTCTGCCATGCCAGTGCTCCTCCTTACTCCAGGACTGCCTGCCTCCCCCTACCCCCCAGGACTGTGACCCAGATCAGCTGCTTGACTCCTCCACCATCTGTAGACTCAGAGCTCTGGAAGCAGTTGCTGTTGCAGCAGTAGTTGCTGCTGCCCTGGGACTGGGGCTGGGGCTGGGGCTGGGGCTGGGGCTGGGACTGACCACATCCCTCTTTCACCCAAGTGAAAGAGCTTTCCCACTGACTTTTGAATCTATCTTTGATGCTTGTGGTTGAGAAGCATGGAAACCATTAGAGCTGCCAGTGTTTCAGTGCCATGAGGCCTGCTGCAGTCCCATCTGTGTCGGAGTGACCCATGCTGGGCTGCCCCTGCTCTGAGCCGGCTGCAATAGATCATTACCATCAACCTTGCAGATTGTCTTTGACTGGAAATTGTTGCACTCTGTCATTTTGTGGTGTCTGCTGCTCTAGAATTTCATTATAGTCATTTTTATAGCTATTTTGGGGTTTGGGGTATAATAACTAGTTTGAGGGGGTGGGAATAGCTCAGGCAGGTCCCTGCTTCTATTCTGCCATCTTGGCTCCATTCCCTCCTGTCTTGCTTTTCTATTTGTATTTTAAGCACTAATAATAGTACTTTATACATATTAAGGGTTTAATAAGTCTTCTTCCTTCCTTCATTTCTTCCTTCCTTTCTTCTCTCCCTCCTTCCTTTCTTCTCTCCTTCCTTCCCTTTTTCCTTTCTTTCATTTGATCTTTCACTTGTGGATGGAAATCCTAGGGTTTGATGTAATTAACACAATGTCTTCAGCAAACAGAAAGATCTTGAGATCTTGGCCATTCACAAGAAATTCCTCCTCAACTGGGCTGAATCTTCTCCATTCCAGTGGTGAATAGTTTTGAGGAGAATACATCTTCCTATTTTATGGCTCACATGATGTTTATTATCAGAGAGTCATTGGACAGTTTTATGTTGTTACATCTTCCAAAGAATCTTGAGGTAGGTACCCTGTTGTAAAAGAGTCTCAAAGTGGAATTTTGTTTTGTTGGCTTAAGTCTTGTTTTATTAAATCAACAATAAACAAAATAATGATAGTATTTCCATATTGTTTTAAGTTTTTCAAGATACTTTCAAATACAGTCCTATTTTATTCTCAACAATCCTGCAAGCTAAGTGCTTTTGTTATCCCCATTTCATAGATGAGGTCAAGTGACAAGTGTCACACACCCAGTAAGTGTTTAAGGCCAGATTTGAGCTCAAATATTGCTGACTTAGGCACAGTGCCCTATCTACTGTTCTATTTAGATGATTGGTATTTTAGATAGAATTTTAGCTGGATTCTGACAGAAGTTAGGAGATAGAGATGAAAAGGGAGATAATTTTAGGTATGAGGAATAGCCAATGGAATTGTTCAGAATCAGGAAATGGAGTACTTTTTTGAGGATCAGGAAGGAGGCCAATGTTATTGGAGTAAGATGGAAGGGAGAGTACATGGAAAGAATAAGGTGTAAAAACACTTAAAAGGCAGGGAAGGAAATAAATACAACGCATATTTTTGGAGGAGACTATTAGCCTCTGGGGAATCAGGAAAGGCCTCATGTAGATAGTGCTTAAGCTGAACTCTCAATGAAACTCGATTCCAATAGGTAAAGGAGAAAAGGAAGTGTATTCTGGGTATTGGGAATGGCCTGTACAAAGATAGAGGTGAAAGATAGAATTATGGATGTATCGACAAGAATGCCAGTTTGGTTGGACAGTGGAGTGCCTGAACAGGAACAGTATGTTATAAGTCTGGAAAGCTAAATTAGACTGAAAATATCAGAAGGGGATCATAAACTCCTTAGTCTTGGGATCTATGCTTCTTCATGAAGCCTAAATTCATGTTAATTCTTTTTCCTCCCATAGTCCATTATTGACTCATATTGAATTTGTAGTCTTCAAAACCTGTAGATCTTTTTCATAAATATTATTGTCTAGCTAATTTTTTTTTACCATCTTGTATATGGAAGTTGATTTTTTGAGCATAAGCTTATAACTTTACATTTTTCCTATTAAAATTAATTTTTACTAGATTCAGGTCAAAATTCTAATCTGTTGAGATCTCTTTGGATTCCATTTTTGTCTTCTCTGACGTTAAATATTTCTCCTAACTGTATCATCTGCAAATAAAATAAATTTGATATTTGTGTCTTTATTCAAGTCATTGGTAATGATGTTGGATAACACAATGGCAAGCTTGAATCCCTGGGACACTTCAAAGGAGACATCTTCCAAGTTGACAATAAACCATTAATGAGTATTTTGTATTCATTTTGCATATCATTACAAACGTAAGAATATACAAATTACTTCCCCTGACATAGCATTGTTGTTTCTATCGTTCATCTTTTATTCTTGAAGGGGACCAATGACATCAGGAAGGTGATGTTTTGACTTGTGTATGAACTGAATTTAAGTGAGACAGAGTTGGGCAAAGTTGTTAGCCTCACTTTCTCCTCCAGAGTTACTGAAGTCCAGTGACAAGTTATAAGTCAAGATGACTGGCAGTGTTAACTTCTTAAAGGAAGAGGCTCTGCCTCACTTAAATTCAATAAGGGCATCATCCCCTTCTCACCCTGTAGCATGAAGCTATGAATCTGATTCTAAGCATGACTAGAGTCTAGCCTCCTCCAGAACCCAGTAACTAGTGTTGCTATCTGCAAGTACTAAGGAATCAAAAGTCAAGTCGAGTCAACAAACATTTATTAAGTGCTTACTATGTTCCTGGTACTGTGATAATCTCTAAAGACACAAAGAAAAGCACAAAAACCAACCAAGCCACACCAAACAAAGAAACAATCAGTCCTTAGTCCCAGGGAACTCACAGTCTAATCGAGCAAATCATCTAATATGTAAATACCTAATATATACAAACAAGTTATTTACAGAATAAATTGGAAATAATTATGAATTTAAGGCACTAGTATGAAAGGTTATCAGGAAAAGCTTTTTGGAGAAGGTGGAATTTTAAGTGGGACTTGAAGGAAGCCAGGAGATGGAAATAAATGGGAGAGAAATCAAGGCATGAGGAAAAGTCATTGAAACTGCTTGGAGATGGAATGTCAAATGCCAGAAATGGCAAGGACAACAGTGTCATTCAGAGCTATGAGATGCCAAGCCTCAATCAACCAGTGGTGGTCAAAGGGATTCAAATTCTTTAAGGATCATGAGTCCCAGGAAGTCAAAAGCACCAAAACCCCTTCACTGAAAAGGGACTAAATCAATGTAAAGAGATGCGTAGATCCCTCAGAGATCTCAAGTCTAAGTATGTCAAAAATTCTGGCCTAACTCTGATGATTCAGAGTTTGGAATCTAAGTATTTGATCCACGTCAGTAATACTGAGAAATATTTCCTTCTTTGAGATTCTCCCCATCATTCTATATCTTCTTGTCCATATGCTTGTCTCAGTCATCAAAAAGCTTCCAAGTCTTTCACCTTCCTTTCCCAGGGAGTAGTAGGGAGGTCATGGTCTCCCTCTGTATCTCAATGTCTGCTCTTAAAATTTGGGATGTTGAACCAAACACTCAGCCTCCTTGACTCCAATGGCCTATGGTTTTGCTTTAACTCAGCCACTCATAGGGATGGTCACATTTTAGGTGTTAGCTTTAGCTACAATTGCGTCATTTTCATGACCTTGAACTCAGAAATTCCTTCCTCTGACCATAAGACCCTATCTCTGTTTCACCTCTTATGATTCAATGTCCTCATTGTCCCTATTCTCTCAATCTATCACTCCTTTTCTAGCCTCAATTTCTTTCTGTTTATATTTTAAGGTTGAGCACTGTTCTTTATCCTTGAACTACTTGCTTCCTTTTTCTGTTGCTGTTCATGATTTTCTGAACCCAACTCTAGATTAGTCCTACCCTCAGCCTTTTCTGCTCCTGCTGATGTGTTGTTGAACACTGATATAGAAAGTGAATCACCTTGGCAACTAGGTCCACTACAAACATACACTTAAATCTCAATGGTGCCCTCACTGCTGTTTCACAATAATTTTATTCCCCCAAGTCTGACTCTGTCCCACTCTTCATAGAAGTTATACTAAACTTTTTCTTCTCTCAAACTCCAATATGCTCCCTGATCTCCTTTGTTTTAGCAGAAGACCTCCCCTCATGCTTTACTACAAAAAATGTGCCATTTGCCATGAGCTTTCTCTTTTTTTCACTCCACAACTCAAAATCCATCCATATCATCTTCCATTCACTTTCCTTTAAGTCAGTCTGTATAGGAGAAGTGACTCTTCTCCTTCTGATGGTCAACATCAATATTCATGCCTTTAATCTTATTCTCTTTTATGTCCTCTGAGAGCTAGGCCATCAATCATTCCCTTTCTTTCATTTTTACCTTCCTGTTTTCTATTCACTGGCTCTTTTCCTGCTGCCTGCAAACATATCCAGGTCTCCCTTAATCCTTAAAAAACTTCACCTACTCACCACCTCCCAGACATGTCTATTTGGAAGTCCCATTGGTACCTCAAAATCAACATGTTCCAAATCAAACTCATTTCCTTCCTCCCTAAAATATCCCTCCTATGATCTGCCTTATTTTTGTTATGGGTGCCACCATCCCTCTAGTCATCTAGGTTCATATCTTTGACTCTCACCTTTTATTCACTTATCTATTCCATATCCAACTAGTTGCATAGTTTTGTTGATTCTACTACCAAAATGTATTTCCTCTAGGAAACCTTTCCTTCTTCCTCCTAGCTGTTATTGCCCTTTCCCTCTTTCTCCAATTGTCATATATGTACTTAGCTATGTACAAATTTAATTTTCACCCTTAGTAGAAGATAAATTTTTGAGTGCAGGAACTTGTTTTTGTCTTTGTAACTTCAGGACCTGCCACAATGTCTTGCACATACTAGATCCTTTGTAAGTTAGGTGAGGCATCATGCATTGTGAAAAGAGTACAATATTTAGTGTCAAATGACGTGTGGGTTCAAATCCGAGCTCTTCCAAGTTACTTGACTTTGGGTAAATAACTTTGGTCAGTTAGGTGGTGCAGGGGAGAAAGCACTGGACTTGGAATCAGGAAGACTAATCCTCATGAGTTCAAATCCAGCCTTAGACCCTCACTAGTTGTATGACCATTGGCAGTCACTTAACTCTGTTTGCCTCAATTTCCTTATCTGTAAAAGGAGCGGGGAAAGGAAATGGCAAAGTACTCCAGTATTTCCCCCAAAAAAGGAGTCACAAAAAGTTGGACATGACTAAACACTAACAAGTAATTTAACCTCTCTGGGGTTCAGTTTTCTCATCTGTAAGACAAAAAAGGTTTTAAACGATCTTTAAGGTCCTTTCCACCTCTCGATATATAATGCTATGATCCTACATTACTTTTGAATGGAGTTGAAAACTAATCTTGTAGTCTTCAAAAGATAAGTCTGGCAAGCTGATAGTGGGTGCTAAGATAGTTCTATTAAGTCATTCTTCTTTTGGTTCTCCACCCAGGCTGAACTATTTTGTTACTCTCTTTCAAACAAATATATTTATAGACTTTTTTTTGTGGTAACATGGATGATAATCTCGCTCACTCCCCTTTTGTATCTTAGATTACAGGCACAATCCTTGTACTACCATGTTTTCATTGTATGGTTTAGATACCCTCTCACTGTATTTCTTAGGTATCTTTGCCCTTTCTTAGAAAGCATTCTCCTTTCTATTTCCAACCTTTTTCACTCTCCAATCCTAAAGGAATCAGGATAATGAAAACTATTTACTTGAATAGAGTTGTAGCTTCCTTGTTCCTATTAAGCAACTTTTAGTCCTTTTTTAAAAAGACCTTTCCAAACCTAACCCTGCATAAACTATGTCTTTCAGATGTCATGTGACATGTAATGGAGGTTTGAAAAATTACATCTATGTCTCAAGGATCTTAGGGGCAGCCAGGTGGCACAGTGGACAAAACACTGGATCTGGGGTCATGAAAGCTTCTGAGGTCAAATCTGTCCTCACTCACTAGTGGTGCAATCCTGGGCAAGTTACTTAATCTCTGTCTGACTCAGTTTCCTCAATTATAAAATTGGTATAATAATAGCACCTACTTCCTAGGGTTGTAAATATTAAATTAGATGATATGTAAAAAAACATTTAGCATAGCCCCTGGAACATAGTAGATGCTTAGTAAATGCTTATTTCCTTCCTTTTAAGCAGAAATGCATTGGTTAAATTCTATGTTGAACAAGAACATTCAGCTTGGCTCCATTTCTTATTACATTTCAAATAGAAGTAATATGTATGTTTATATCTATTATATATATGTGATGAACATTTATACATATACACACATGTATTTCTTATACATACATACATATATACATATACACATATAGAAAGGAAGGAACCTGAATTTGAATCTCAAGTCTACTACTTACTTTCAGAATGACTTCAGGGAGGTTATTTTACCTCTCTGGATCTCAGTTGCCTTCTCTATAGAATGAGGCAGTTGGAATCAATGACCTCTAAGTTCTTCTCTTACTCTAGATCCAAGAGTTCTATAATTTAGATTTGAATACTATCTTTGTCATTTACAACTTGAGTGACTTTGGGCAAATCAGTTGCCCTCACTGATTCTGTTTCCTCATCTATGAAACATGTGTTCTATTTGTTTCACAGGATAGTTGTGAAGATCAAGTGAGGGAATGTATATAAAGTGTTTTTTAATCTTTATTGATCATGTGAATGACCTTTCAGTCTATGTCTTCCTGAATTTTACCATCCTGTTCATCCATATGTGTAAATCTTCTCTGACAGACTGTACTTTTTCCTCAAGCTCCTTGTTCAATTTCATTGATTTTAAGATCCATAACCTAATATTCACTTCCTGAATTCTCATATATCTGCTGAAATACTGGAAAATAATTTCCAAAAAGTACAACCTCCCTCTGCCCCCAATTTTGTTCTTGATTTTTTCTCTGTTCCTTCTTCGGTATCACAACTGCCTTTTTTTTTTTTAACATTTCTTTAATCAATTGCCAGTCTTGGGGCACATTGGACTAAATTGGACTTTCTGGAAACAAGGCTACATCTGCCAGGAGATGCCACTTTCTGATCTGTGGTCTCAGCATAGCTGACAGGAGCAGGGAGCGCAGCAGCAATAGCAAACCATAACATCCACAATTTGAAAGTGTCAGGATAAGTATTTCATGGACCCATCCTGCTCCTCACAAATCCGATCAACTGGGAACATTACTTTGCAGCCAAATTTTGACAGGTGCAGCTACTGCCATGGTTCTGCTGTTCTTTTCTCTAATCTGACCATCTGCTCCCAGGATTCCTCTGATTCTCTTGAAAATGCTCCCTTTTCTACTTTTCCATCAGTTCAGATTCTGATGATTTCTTTAAGGCCAGGTCTTTGTAAGCAAATCAAAAGAAGAATCAGGGCTGTGATCCTATAATTAGTGCAATCTTGAAAGTCAATCTGGATAATGTTGGCTTTGAAGAGAATTTCATTCAGATAGATTGTCCACAGTAAGCTAATTTGCCCAGACTTCTGTTTTCCCTTTGGAAATCTGTTTATATAGCATTTCATACTGTCAATGTAATTTTTAGTAATGGATAGAAACACTGCAACTTTTCTCCTCTTGATGTGATAATTATTCACTAAAAACAATTTTGGCAAGATTTATTTAGTTGGGTAGTCAACAGTGATCAAATGAGTAAGTAATGCCAAACTGTTGACTTTGTGTTGTATAAGCACTAGATTATAAACTCTGTGCAGGACAGGGCTGTGGATTATCTAAACTTTGTATTTCCTTCAATGTCTAAAACAATGCTCTATGTAGTCAGTATGGCTAAATAAACATTGATTACCCTGGACAAATCACAACCTTGTGGAGCCTCAGTTTTTTCATTAGCAAATTAAGGATAATATCTTTAGTATCTATCTCGTAGGTTTGTTGTGAGGAAAAAATGAGACTATGTTATATCCACTGTAAGCTTTATAGTTCTACATAAATAACAATAGATGTCATTTATGGAGCTCTTTAAAGTTTATGCATTATCTCATTTGATCTTTTCAGACACCCTGTGAGGTAGATGCTATCATTACCCCTATTTCATACTTGAGAAAACTGAGGCTAAGCACATTTTTTTTAAATCAAGATGTGTCATATATGATACATTATATTCCAATCAAAAGAAGTACTTTTTAAAAGTAGCAGAGGTAGAAAGACAAACCTGTAGAAACTCCCCCACATAGTCCACAAAATACTCATAAAAAATGAGCAGCAGAAGCCACAAAACAGCAGAGTGAAGGAGCTGGAAGGTTGACAGGAAAGGTCTATTGCACTGAGCATGGAGTAGAGTGCAGCCCAGGGTGAGCCACATGGCCCAGCAGGGATAAGACCCACAACAGACTTCAGGGAGTCGCTGGCAGCAGCAGTTTCCAAACTATTCAACCCACAAATGCCTCAGACAGCTTCAAAGGTCATTGAAGAAGTTCCTTTACTGAGGAGAAGGGAAAGTAATCTGGCCTGCAGGCAGCATCCACTGCAGTGGCAGCATTCATTTTTGGGCTAAAACCCCTAGGGGATCTGAGCAACTGATCTGAATCTCAGTCCTGAGTTCCACCCTGGTGTGAGGTGTGATCTCTGGTGTGGTGGAGCTGGATATGGCTGTGGAGAGGGAATTCTATGCACAGATTGTGGGCAGAAAAGTTTTTGGTTGCTTCCAGACTAGTGCACAGGCCAGGAGAGGAGAGAACTCCTCTCCTTTGATTGTGCCACCTTGGAGGAACTGAGAATTTACAGGTCCTCAAAGTATACCCTCCTCTTGACAAAAGACTCAAAAGTCAAGTAACTGACTGGTAAAATGCCCCCAAAAGAGAAAAAAAAATAAGATTATACATGGTTACCTTCTTGGTGAACAGGTATTTTCTTCCATCATTTTGGATGAGGAAGAACATCAGAAGACATCAAGGCTTCTGCATCCAAAATCTCCAAAATAAATATGCAATTGTCTCAGACCATGAAAGAGCTCAAAAAGGATTTTGAAAATCAAGTAAGAGAGGTGGAGAAAAAATTGGAAAGAGAAATGAGAGTGATGCAAGAAAATCATGAAAAATGAGTCAACAACTTGCTAAAGGAGACCCCCCCCCAAAAATGCTGAAGAAAATAACACCCTTAAAAATAGGCTAACTCAATTTGGCAAAAGAGGTCCAAAAAGTCAATGAAGAGAAGAATGCTTTAAAAAGCAGAATTAGCCAAATGGCAAAGGAGGTTCAAAAGCTTACTGAAGAATTTAAAATTAAAAATTAGAATGGAGCAGATGGAAGCTAATGACTTTATGAGAAACCAAGAAATTATAAAACAAAACCAAAAGAACAAAAAAATAGAAGATAATGTGAAATATCTCATGGGAAATACAACTGACCTGGAAAATAGATCCAGGAGAGACAATTTAAAAATTATGGGACTACCTGAAATCTATGATCAAAAAAGAGCTTAGACATCAACTTACATGAAATTATCAAGGAAATCTGCCCTAATATTCTAGTACCAGAGTATAAAATAAATATTGAAAGAATCCACCAATCACCTCCTGAAAGAGATACAAAAAGAACAAGTCTTAGAAAGATTGTAGCCAAATTCCAGAGTTTCCACATCAAGGAGAAAATATTGTAAGGAGTCAGAAAGAAACAATTCGAGGATTATGGAAATACAATCAGGATAACACAATATCTAGCATCTTCTATATTAAGGGATTGAAGGACTTGGAATATGATATTCTAGAAGTCAAAAGGACTAGGATTTAAATCAAGAGTCACCTACCCAGCAAAACTGAGTATAATACTTCAGGGGAAAAAATGGTCTTTCAATGAAATAGAGGACTTTCAAGCATTCTTGACAAAAAGACCAGAGCTGAATAGAAAATTTGATTTTCAGTTACAAGAATCAAGAGAAGCATGAAAAGGTAAACAAGAAAGAGAACATAAGATACTGGGCAATTCACAATGTTGTATACACCGCCATAAAAACATCTACAGATCTACACCTGACTTTAATATTGCCTGTGTTTTTTATAGAATATAAGTAGTTGATGAGAGGCTGACATGATTAGCCACAATATTCAGTACTTTGTTGATTCTAACACATCAGTTCTGCTGAAAGTTGAAATTCTCTCCTACCTTTATTTTTTATGTGCATTTATTAATTTTTAGTTTTCAACAATCATTTTCACAAAATTTTTGAGTTTCAAATTTTCTCCCCATCTCTCCCCTCCCCCCAACCCCAAATACCATGCATTCTGATTACCCCTTCCCCCAATCTACCTTCCCTTTTATTACACCTCTCCCTTCCCTTCTCCCCATCTTTTTCTCTTTTCTTATAGGGCAAGATAGATTTCTATACCCCATTGCATGTGTTTCTTATTTCCCACTTACATGCTAAAACAATTCTCAATATTCATTCCTAATACTTTGAGTGTCAACTTCTCTCTTTTCCTCCCTCCCCACCCATCCCCACTGAGAAGGAAAGCAATTCAATATAGGCTCTTATATGTGTAGTTTTGCAAAATATTTGCTTTTCATGATTTTCTTGCATCACTCTCATTTCTCTTCCCAATTTTCATCCCTTCATCCTTTCATCATCTTGCTTTATCATCTTGGGAAGAGAATTCATTATCCTGTTAGATACTGGTTACCTGGGAGAGAAGCAATACCTGAAAATAATAGCAGCTTTTCTATTCATGAAGCTTCCCCTGCTTCCATCATCAGCCTTTTTGTCCCTCCCCCCCTTCTTCCTTCCCTTTACTTCTCCCTCTCCCTGTCCTTCCCTTCCCCCATTTCCTCTTCATCCTCCACTCTCTCTCCCTCATCCCTCTTTCTTCTCCCCTCCCCCACCTTCTTAATACTGACAGATCGATCCCATCTCTATTTGGTTGGTGGTGTCTTTGGGTTTTCTCTTAGTTTATCTCTGTTTTTCTTGTTTCTCATGCCATTTGCAAGGGAGTCCTATAGTTAATACTACCAAATGAAGAGGATTTTGAAGAAAAAAAGAAACTGAGTAAATCAGATACTTTCTTCCCCCTACTGCTTTGCACCAGCCTTGCTCTAGTTGTAGCTGGTTGGAGCCCTGCTCCTATTATTTGTAAGATGACTTGCAGGTCCCAGAACCTGTTTCTTTATCTTTAAAAATAATATACATAATAAAATCTGCTCTATTTATCTGATAGAAGATTATGAGCAACAAATGAGATTATTATATTTGAGAGTAAACTAGAAAAAGGCTACACAGTTGTGTACAAAAGTAGCATTATAACTACTATTTGTTGGCTTCCTGTGTAGGTCCTTCCTGATTCTCAGTCTAATTTCCTGGGAATGTTACAGGGGATACTACCAAAGGTGATGGCAACAAGGTTCAATGAAACATAGGGCCCCTAATTTGAACTTTTATTTGATTTTAATGAGCACTTGTTTTGTATGAGGGGTTAGAGATACAAAGACAAAGTGAAAAACAGTTTCAAGAATTCCTAAATGTTTTGTGTCATGGACCCCCTTTACAGTCTGGTGACTATCAATATATTAGGAGATATACTTTTTTCAAAAGTTCAGGTACAGTAGGTAAGCTTGCCCTGAACTTGAAATCACAACAATCCTTTGCACTCAGACATGCTATGAATGGACTTTTTATCACTAGACAACCTTCCCTCAGCGTTGTTGTTCCTCAGTACAGTTGCTATACTACACTGTTTGACTCTTTATCTAACCACATCAAGATTCAGCACTACTACCTCAGGTTTTCTCAGTAGGGATGGGCCCCAGACCCATGTTTCCAGATCCCCCCTTACTTGCAAGCCATTTTTCTCACTTTGAAATTAAACTTCCATTTGGTTCCTGACTTTCCCTTATTTAACCTGTTCTGTTCAGCTCTGACCATCTACAGGTTAGAGGCTAGTTCAGCTCAACTGACATGACTGACAATTATTTTTGATATTTTAGATATCACATGATAGATATATAAAAATTTAAATTGTCATGGCATCATTAGAGTGTAATAGATTTAGAGTTGGAAATGACATTAGAGAGCATCTCATCTAACCCTTCATTTTACCAGATTTAAATAAATGGAGAAATTTTAATTGTTCATAGGAAGGAAAGAGCAATATAATAAAAATGACAATTTTACTAAAATTAATCCATGTATCCAATGCCATCCCAGTTAAATTACCAAAAATTTATTTTGCTGAATTAGAAAAATAATAAAATTCATTTGAAAGAACAAAAGTTCAAGAATATCAGAAGAACTAATAAAAAAATAAAAGAAGGAGGTTTAGCAGTACTAGATCTTAAACTATATTATAAGGGAGTAATTATCAAAACTGTCTTGTCCTGGCTAAGCAATAGAAAAGTAGATCAGTGTAACAAAACAGTAAATGAATATAGTAACCTAGTGTTTGACAAGTGTAAAGACTTAAGTTTTGGGGATAAGATTTCATTATTTGGTCAAAATTATTGGTAAAGCTGGAAAATAGTACACAGGAAATTGGGCATATACCAATATCTTACACCATTTTCCAAGATAATGTCACAGTGGATACATGACCTGGATATGAAAGGAGATATTACAAGAAAATCTGAAGAACATGAAACATATTACCTATCAGACTTATGAATGGGTGAGAAATTTATGAGCAAACAAGAGATAGAGAACATTGTGAGATGTAAAATGGATAATTTTGATTACATTATATTTAAATTTTTTTTGTACAAATAAAACAAATGTAGCCAAGATCAGAAGGAAAGCAGAGAACATGGGAAAAACTACAAACAGTTCCTCAGATAAAGATCTCATATCTCAAATACATATATATATATATAAATATATATTATATATAACTTTGTCAAATTTATAAGAATGTGAGCCATTCCCCAACTGATAAATGGTCAAAAGACATGAACAGGCAGTTTTCTGATGAAGAGATAAAACAATTTATAGTCATATGAAAAAATGTTCTAAATTGTTATTGATTAGAGAAATGCAAATGAGAACAACCTCATGATATCTTTTTATACCAACCAAATTGGCTAAAATGATAGAAGGGGAAAGTGTTGGAGGTAAGGTGGGAAAATTGGGACACTGATTCCTTATTGGTGGATCTGAGAGCTTATCCAACCATTTTGGAGAGAGATGAGGAATTATGCCTAAAGATTTATTGAACTGCCTACACCCTTTGACCAGGACATACCATTAATAGATCTATTTCACAAATAATTAGAGAAAAAGAATAAAAGACCTATATGTTCTAAAATATTTATAATAGCTTTCTTTGTGATGACAAAGAATTGTTAATTGGGGAATGGCTAAACAAATTGTGGTATATGTTCATGATTGACTATTACTCTGCTATAAAAAATTATGTGGTCAATGATTTTACAAAAACATGGAGATGTTTTTCTAAATAATGAAGAGTGAAATGAGCAGAATCAAGAAAACAGTGTATATAGTAACTGCAGTATTGTTTTAAGAACAATTTTGAGCAGCCAAATCATTCTACTAAAAGTACCCAAATTAATTGCAAAAATCCTATGAAGATGCTGTCTGCATCCAGAAAAAGAATGAGCTCGCTCTCTCCCTCCCTCCCTCTCTCTCCCTCCCTCCTCTCTCTCTCTCTCTCTCTCTCTCTCTCTCTCTCTCTCTCTCTCTCTCACACACACACACACACATTTTTGTCTAATGGTATCCTTCTTGAAGTTTGGTGGGGAGAAGGGGGAGGAAAAATTACCTAATGACATATATTGGAAAGGAATAGCAAATTGTACATAATAGATCTGCAATTTTAGGTGCGATGCTCTGTTTTTCTGTTCCACTTTGTTATGGAAATGCTTGTTTAATTTCTTAAGTTCAGAATAAAATAAATTAAAAAAAACGTTATGAGGGGAGAGAAGAGAGCTATGAAAGAGAATAGAAATCAGTGGGTCATTAACAGGTAAGAGTTGAAAAGTTTCTCAGAAGTGAAGAGCAAATTTTGTCAAGCTTAGATTCTAGGAGCAGAAGCTTCTTTGTTTACACCATACATGAACCCTGAATCACGTGAACCATCTCTTGTTCAAAGATCCTAGGACTGCCTTCAACCAATTCTGAAGCCCACTGCCTAGTTATGGTTACAAGCAAAGCAAAGTGAAGAATTGGTATCTTGTTCTGATACCATGTGGCCTCTTGCGATACACTATCCTACTTTGAATGTCAGTCTACCTCACTAGTAAATAAAAGGGATTTACTAAATGGTCTTCATGGTCCCTTTCAATTATAATTCATTATAACAAATAGATATATAGCAGAAAAGATACTGTAAATCCTGTCTCCATCACATAATAGCTATTTGATCTTTGGCAAGTCAAAGGATCAAACATCTATAATGGACTTTAGAGGCCATCTAGTTTAATCCCAAAATTTCCTGGATTTGAAAAATGAGGCACAGAGAAGGTAAGTGAATTTCTCAAGGTAAAACAAGTAGCAAGCAATAGAAGTAGGATATGATCCCAGATAGGCTAACTGAAAAGTCAGTTCTTCAACTATATTACAACCTTTACCTTTTCAGTGCTTCTGACCTTAAGACTTTAATGGACAAAAGAGAAAACAACACAGAAACACACATAACATGAACTCTCTTGCATATCTTTGTGGGATGTGTAGGATACAACTGGATACAGAGATTCACAGGAAAAATAAATTACTTGGAACCTCAAATCACTGCATCTATGTTTTCTTGATACATATAGAATCCTATCTGATTCCTCCTCTCCGTCTTCATGGTAGTTGGTCTATAGAAATGAATGCCAACTCAATTGTTGCACTATTACTCATTACTTAAGCCTATTGTTGATTGGTACATTCTCCTGGCACTACCTTTACACTTAGTTGTGCTGCCTTTCCCACTGTGCTATTATCAGCTGCATTATGTTTTTACTTTTCCTGGTGCTTTAACAACCAGACAAAAAATCATTAAAGGGTATTTATAGGGAGACATAGTTGTACGACCAAGATATTACCTTTCTTTTTAGAAATTATTTTATTTATTTCATTAAATATTTCCCATTTATATGTAAAAAAATTAACAATCATTTAAAAAATTGAGCTACAAATTCTCTTTCTCCCTCTTGCTCTTTGCTTTTCCTTTCCTAAAGGCAAATAGTTTCATTTTGATTATACATGTATTTTTTAAAAAAAGCTATGCTTCAATCTGTATTCAGAATTCATCCATTCTCTCTCTGGAGGTGGATGAAATTTTTCAGCAGAAGTCTTTTGGAACTGCCTTGAAATTGTCTTGATCAGAGTAATTAAGTCTTTCACATTTGATCATCTTTACATTATTGCTGCTACTGTGTAAATTGTTCCCCTGGTTCTGCTCACTTCATTTTGCATGAGTTCATATAAATCTTCCCAGGTTTTTTCTGAAACCACCCTGTTTGTCATTACTTATAGCACAATAGTATTCCATCGCTAAACATCATTTTATGTTTAGTCATTCCCCAATTTATGGGCATCCCCTCAATATACAATTCTTTGCTACCCCAGAAAGAGATTCTATAAATATTTTTGTACAAAAAATATCCTTTTCTTTTTTCTTTGATATCTATGGGATACAGATCTAATAGTGGTATTCCTGGGTAAAAGGGTACGTACAATTTTGTAGCCCTTTGAGTATAATTTCAAATCATCCTCTGGAATGGCTGTGCTAGTTTACAACTCCACCAAAAGAGCAATCTCCTCCAGCAATTGCCTTTTCTGTCATGTTAGTCAATATGGTAAGTTTGAGGTAGTGTCTCAGAGTTGTTTTAATTTTCTTTTCTCTAATCAGGGATGATCTAGAGAATTTTTTTTCATGTGGCTACTAGTAGCTTTGATTTCTTTTTCTGAAAACTGCCTATTCATATCCTTTGACTATCAACTGAAGAACTAGTCAAGACAGTTTCAAAAACATAAGAAGTAGAAGCCTACATTAAGTAATATTTGTAAGAAAAAATAAGAAAAATTGGCTTCAAACACTTTAAGAAATATTATCAACCTCTGCCATTTAGGGTACATGGGCTCATGCTTTGATTTATAAAGAATACATTAAGCTTTGAGTGTGTCACATGTTCACTATACCTAAAAATATTTCCTGATTGTGTTAGACATGTGGACTTTCTAATTTTGTTGTTGTGGCTTCGTTGTTTCAGTCATGTCTAACTCTTTTTGACCCCATTTGGGATTTTCTTGGTAAAGATACTAGAATAGCTTGTCATTTCCTTCTCCAGATCATTTCGTAGATGAGGAAACTGAGGTTAACAAGGTTAAGTGACTTGCTCAGGGTCACATAGCTAGTAAGTGCCTGAGGCTGGATTTGAAACCAGGCCTTCCTGACTCAGGGGCTGGTTCTTATAGCACTATGGCACCTTAACTTAATTTTCACTGCCTTCTTCTAGCCTAACCCAGCATGATCATCATTCTTCCCACCAGAAATAAACCTTTAAAAGGTAGGGAATATGTGAGTGGAGCGGCAATATGACGTTCCTCTTTGCTTGGATATCCCTTTCCTTAGTCATTCCACCTTGTATTATCCCCACTGGAGATGGATTTTTGAATGTTCACAGTATTCCATTTGCAAGCTTTAGACTGGAATACCATTCTCAGGAAATCTCAGCGTATTGTAGATGATCGGTGAAAATTGTAATCAAAGATTCCAGATTTCTGTGATTACTCTGCCTTTCTATGTAGAAATTGCCGCAGGAAACTAAACAATATCAGATTCCCTACTGTAGGTTGGAGGGATGGAACAGAGCTTGGAGAGTCAGTATTGTAGCTAGCTCACCATGACTGTTTCTGATGCACTTCAAAACCATTTCAAAGAACATAAAAGACAGAAGGAAACATCAGGGAATATTTGTGGAAAACAATCAAGGGAAGATAAATTAGTGTCACACACTTTATGCAACACTTTGGAGCCTACGTGCCTTTTAAAATGCACAGGATCAGACTTTGACTAATAAAGAATTAGCTCAGCACTGATTGAGCCAGATTTTCACTGTATCTACAAGCATCTCCTGAATATGTTAGAGTCATTGAGAAGCTTTGTTAACTCTTTCTAGCTTAGGATATTTTAAGGAATTGTGTTATAATGTAAAGACTTTTGGACTTAGATTCAGAGGAGCTAAGCTCTCATTAGTTAAATGGTTTTGGTGAGGTCACTTACTCCCTCACTTGGCTTCAACACCTTCTGACACATTCCTTAGGAACAGTTAAGAGATAGGTAGAACGTTGAAAATGTAAATGAAAAAGTCACGAGAAATCTAGAAAGGTTAATACATGTGAGTATTGCAAAGGGACATGATGATGATGATGATGATGATGATGTTGATGAAGTGCTACTATTTTAATAGAAGGAGAAGAGACAATGTCTCTTTTTAATCTCAGTGCTTTCAAATGTCACATGGGGAAATAAGGTAAATTCAGGAATTGATTTTGTTCTGCATTTTTGCTTTCAATAGAGGAAAGAAAAGAGAGGGAAAAACATAGGCTAGAGAAGAAATAAGGAAGAAGAGAGAGGAACTTAATTCACAGGGAGTTCAAGAGAATAAGAATATATTACCATGGTGAAAGGGATAGAGTGAGTGGGTATCTCATGATCTTACTCCTATCTGAAACAGACAAAGGAAGACGGAGTGCACACAAAGTTTGGTGTGGAAATATCTTAAACTTATCAGGGTTAAAAATAGCAACAGAAGAAAAAAAAAGTGGTGGCCTTTAAGAGCAAGAGTGGAGCAAGAAAGGGAATAGTTCTAAGCAAGAACAAGACATAGAGAATTTAAATCCAGAAATTGAACAAGTTATAAATGAACTCCTATAGCATAACAAAAAATACAATTGATCTTTCTCAAGCATTCAAAGAACAATTAATTCTAATTTTTCATAAATTATTTGAAAAAGTAGGAAAGTCAGAATTTTACCAAAATTATGAGACAAATATTGCCTTGACACATAAAACTAAAAGACAGAAATTTAAAAGAAACTATAGACCAATACTATTAATCAGTGTTAATATAAAATTATTGAATAAAATATCAACAACAGGCTATAGTGACATACTAAAAAGGTTATGTATGATGAACAGGTAGGATTTTTACTAGGAATGCAGAGTTAGTTCACTATTGGGAAAACTAAAAATGTAATAATCCATATTAATAACAATAAAAAATCATAATTGAATAAAATGAATACATTGTATCATATACAAGAAAGCATAAAAACATGGGATTAACTGGAACTTTTCTTGATATCATAAATGGTATGTCTAAAACAAAAAGTAAGCATCTTATCTAATGGAGAAATAGTAAAAGCTTTTAAAACAAAATCAGGGATAAAGCCAGGATATTCATTGTCATCATTATTTGAAGAAGTTCTAGAAATACTAGCTACTACAATAAAACAAAAAAGCAAGGTAAAGAATAAATACAGAAGAAAGAGTTGTAACTGCTACTGATGATGTGATGGTTTACTTAGGAAAATCTATTGAGTCAACTAAAGTATTAACAGAAACAATTAATATCTTCAATAAAGTGATAGGATGTAAAGTAAATCCACAAAAATATCAGCATTACTATAATTCACCAACTAAATTCAGTAGGAGAGGGAAAAAATACATCAATCAAAATAATTATATATATACATAAAGTTAGTACCTATAATATTATCTATATATGCGTGTGTGTTTGTGTGTATAATAATCAACACATCTACGTAGGAATTATGTAAACACAAAAATAAAACATTCTTTATAGATTAGAAGAGAAATAATTAGTAAATATTAATCTTTCATGGTTTGGCATTTTATAATAAAAATAGAATAAAATGCAAATTTATTTATATATTCAGTGACATGCCAATTAATCTAATAAAGGATTGTGGTACCAAACTAGAAAAGTGATAAAATTAATTTGGAGGATAAATGATCAAGAATTTCATGGCAAATAATGAAAAAAAAATAGAGGGACAAGAGGGAGGGAACTAGCTCACAGCACCATAGCTCAAACTCTCCTCTAAAGTAGTATTCATCAAAGCTGGTTGAAAAACAGAAAATTCAATTAGTGAAACAGAAAGGTACAGAAGTTCCAGAAGAAATTGAATACAGTAATATAATGTTCTATAAGTCCTATAATAAAAACAATTAGGGCAAGAATTGACTGACAATAAGTTTGGAAAACTGAAGAGCAATCTAGGAAAACTGAAGTTAGAATATCATCTCATATCATATAACGTAATGTGCTCCACATCACTAAACTGTGAACTGACACAACCATTCTGGAAAATGATTGGAGGTATATTGAAAAAAATTACTAAAATGTATATATCCTTTTGTCCAGTGATACTTCTAAGGATATACTCAAAAAAAAGATCAGAGATCAAGGATTCATATGTACAAAAGTATTTATAGTAATACTTTTTTTCATCGAAGAACTATAAACAAAATGGATACCCATCTTTGGGGAATGAATGAGAAAATTTTGGTTTGTGAATATAATGAACCATTTATTGTGCCATAAGAAATGACAAAAGGGATGGACTCAGAAAAACATGGGTCATATGTATGAACTGTTGCAGAGAAAAGTGGGCAGAGCCAGAACTGTTTTTCACAACGATCATAACATTGTAAAGGGATGCAACCTGGAGCACTTGAAGTCAAGAAGACCTGTGTTTAAAATAAACTTTTCAGACATTTACCAACTCTGTGACTCTGGGCAAGTCATTTAATTTTTCTGTTCCTCAGTTTCCTTCCAGGAAAATGGAAAGGTTGGACTTGATGATGTCTAAGTTTCCTTCCAATTTTAAATCTATGATCCTATGACTTAATGCTGATCAATTAAATGAGCAATTATGACTCAAAGATGAAAAAGTACATTTCCTATTTTTTTGTTACATAGTTGATAGACTACAGGATCAAAATCAACATACAATTTTAGACGTGACTATTATAGCTCATATTTTAATTGACTCTACTTTTGTTAAAAGGAAGGGCTTCTATTTAGGCAGGAATTAAATGTTCTTTAGAAATTTGTGCTATTTTTTCTAGTTGTTTCCTTTTTTTTTTTTGCTTTTTCCTGTTAATGATGCCAAAAATGATGAAAAAAAAGATGAAAAGAGTGCCAATGAAACATTTAAAAAGTATATAGAGGATAACAGAGCTGGGTTAAGAGGAGGACATAAATAGGTTAATTCTGGTTCCATTTTATCTCCTTTTTTTGTATTGAAATGCTCATATTTACTAATTACTTTTAGCTTATAATAAGAAATAAAATTAGCCATTTAGACTGGATAATACCTCCCAGCTTCAAATCTTTTGAAACTCTCTGGTTAAGGATGTAGTCTTATTGGAGTATCTGGGGATTTACCTTCCCGTTCTAGTTCAATAACTGAGATTTCTGTATTTTACTCTCTTCACTTGAGAATAAATTCTAGAAAATCCACACTTGTGATTTTATGACGGAACCCCAGAAAGCAAAAAAACAAAACAAGACTGGGTGCTGAGTTAGAGTTAGAGCATCCATTTAGGATACCACTTCCAGAAGATTGTTATTCAGTTATTTTCAGTCATGTCTGACTTTGTTTTCTTGGCAGAGATACTGGAGTGGTTTTCCACTTCTTTCTCCATCTGATTTTACAGATGAGGAAATTGAGGCAAACAGTGTTAAGTGATTTGCCCAGGGTCATACTTGTCCCAGTGTTGAACTCATGAAGATGAGTTTTCCTGCCTCCAGGCCCAGCACTCTACCCAATATGCCCCTTAGCTGCCCCATGACAGAAGATGGGTTACAGGTAATTAAGGATTGAGGTTCTATCTATTTTTCTTGTCTCTGAGAACTATATAGCTTTCAACTTTGATCCAGGGATTGGAAAGCCTCTATTACCACAGTTCAGAGAAATTGATCTGCAAATAACTTGACCCAGGAAGAGGTTCTCATTGGGTCCTAGTCCAGAACACTCCTCACACTTTTATTTCTGAGGTGTTTCTGGAGCAGCAACCTTCTTCTGCTCTCCAGTACATTGTGTTGAGTTAGTGAATGGGGAGGACAGCACATCCAGCATCTTCCACGGTCTCTGTAACCCTGTTACTGATTGGCTAAACTGTCAATCTTCTCTAGGCCATCTAATGGTGGTTTTTCTGCCAAATAAAGTTGTTGGATTAAATGCTTAATCAGTCAGTAACATTTGTTGAGAGGAGAGGGAGTAGTCTCCCTTTACATTCATATATATACTGTCGCTGCAATGCAGTATTTACGGTGCCTACAGCAGTCATGATTATCCTAGCATGATTCTGAACTGAGAAATACCACAGACTCTCCACATGGAAGGCAGAACTAAAACATGTATTCAGATACCAGAAAGCCAAATCCATCATAGCAACAAAGAAATATATATATAATAACAATGCAGAGAGCAACACCATCCCCAAGCTTCCCCCTGCTGGGCTTCCCACAAACCTGCTCCATTAAACAAATCACAAGCAGGCTCTCTCATTCATACTAGCCAGCTGCCTGCCTCCTTCTTAGGTCTGACTGCTCTCTGACCAATTTCCTCTCAGCTCTGCTCTAGCTTCGCCTTTTCCTGTTCCATCCTTCCTGTACCACCCATTCAGCAAACTCCTCCCATCACAGGTTTCATGAAACTCAAAGTCATGTGACACAGGCTTCTGTGTGACTTAAGCAGGTCACAAGGGCCTATTAATGAATATGAAAGCTCTCCTCATTTAAATTACCATTATATGATTCCATGGGGTGGTAGCATAAAATTATTTTATTTAATTATATATCCTTGAGTTTTATTTGCTTCACTTGTGAAATAAGAAGATGAGATCAGAAAGGAAGGTCTGAACTCAATCATCCTTAAGATTTTTTTCCAACATTAAATTTCTGTTATGCTATAATCACTGAAAGTACTAACAAAGCATTATATACTTCAATTCCTTTTAAGGGGATTACATATTCACTAAGGCATCAAAGGAGTTTGAGATCATTTAGTATAGGAACAAGTAGCTTTACATAGCTTATTAGTTGCTGTGGAGGCGTTCATGATTGTTGTTCATAATGAGAAGTCTGAGTTATGAAAAAAGTTCTAATTGTGCTAAGTATACTTCATTTACATGGACAGAGAAGTATACAATACGCTTTAGAGCTCCATCAAAAATAGGTAAGATGTTTTACAAAGTTTGGTACTTAAATTTAGAATTTGGTTAGCTAAATGCTTATTTTTTGCTACCTCATTCCCCACAGTGAACTTTCATGATTTGCTTTTTATTCCACACATCACTGGTATTTTTACATCCATTTTCTATTCTTAGGAAAACAAGGTAGAGATATAAAATGTTAAACTCAATTTTGTGAACGTCTCATTACTTTTTACATTTATTAAATTATTTTTTTTCAAATAAAGATCAGACTTTTATTCCTCTTATCTCCTCCACTCCATTGAAAAAAATCAAAAACACATTCCCCCATCCCTATTACAAACATGTACAGTTAAGCAAAAAAAAAAAAACACAAAACAAAACCCTGCATTGTCCATGTTTAAAAAAATGTTTCAATTCTCTTTATCAGGAATTGGGTAGTATATTTCATCGTGAATCCTCTGGAATTCTGATTGGTCAATGAATTGATCACGATTTTATTTATTTGCTGTTATTCTATAAATTATTCTCATGTCTTTACTCACTTTACTCTGCATCAGTTTATATAAATCTTCCAACATTTCTCTACAACTATTCCCTACCTCATTTCTTACAGCACAATAGTAATCAATACAGTTGTATACCATAACTTGTTGAGTTATTCTCCAATTTAAGGGCATCTCCCAGTTTCCAATGCTTTGCCACTATAGTAGTTATAAATATTTTTTACGTATGTGCGTTCTTTTCCTCTTTTTTTATTCTATATGATATAGCCCCACAACGAAGAATATTCGCAGTTTAATAGCTTCAGGGTATTGTTTCCACTTGCTTTCCAGAATGGTTAGACTAGTTCACAGTTACATCAACAGTGTATTAGTGTACTTATTTTCCCACAGTTCCTCCAGCATTCATCTTTTCCTTTTTTGTCAGTTTTGCTAATCTTATGGTAGTGAGGTTGTACCTCAGAGTGAGTTTTAATTTACATTTCTTTAATAGTAATTTATAGAATAGCAGTAATAGAATGATAGTAATAGTAAATGCTTTTGCATTTTAGAAATATGACTATTGCCAACTTGGACCTCTTCTCTGAATGCTGTCTATTCATATTTTTGGCCATTTATCAATTAGACAATGGATGTTAATTATTACCTTATAACCATAACTTATCTTCCTTGGTTTATATACCTCTTTCTACAATAATTATATATACACACCCATATCTTGTCATTCTTTTTTATTTGACTAACTCAATGAATCTTGCTGATTTCTCTTAGTATTGTCCCTTCTGTGCTATCTGTCCCTCCCTCTACTGTGTGGTCGGTATTGAAATTCCCCTCTGATGGGGGAGACATAGAAGAAATGTGCAAAAAAAGTGATGTAAATTGGGGCAGAGGAGAAAAGTGGTGAAAGTGGGAGAGATGTCAGAATATCAGTTCCCATAATAGGTCTTTCATTTGTAGAACTAACAATTGGGTCAAGTTATGATTTAGAAAATTTTGAGAAATATAGAAAATTCAGTTTTTACTCAGTGCTGCCACCCACCAGAAAAAAGCAGAATCACCAGGATGATCATGAAATTCACTAGGGTCAGATCCATTCTTTACTAATCAGGTCAGGTGAGTGGCTATCAGTGTTAATAGATGGTTACTTATTTTATTATTTTTATTAATACTTCCACACGATCACATTTAATTTTTTGAATCAGTCATGACTGTTTTTAATTAATCTTGGTCATTCCTTTCCTTGCATCTTTGACCTTATCACTTTCCTACCTTAAAAATACCAATATTTCCTGCCTTTTCTTAAAATTCCTCAAAAAGAATATTTTCTAATGTTTCTCGGTGTTCTTATATGTCATTTGGAGACTTTATGCATCACATTTGTTCAATTTGTTTTTATCTGAGTTTCATTCATGTCTCACAAGAGTATTTTTTAAGAAACCAATCCCTATTTGATTTCCAAACTTTTTCATGCTTACATTTTGTCTTATTTTCCCCAGTGTTTTATTTAATCTTAAACTCATATATACACCCTTCCATGCACTACGAAGTTAGAGGTGGTGATAGCATGGGAGACAGAAGGAGCAAAAGATGGACAATCTAATCAACATAGGTTACAATCATTTAAATAAAACTACTGAAAGACACCAGAATTTATATGATGTACAATGTATATTCTTGGTTCCATGATGAAACAAATTTCACTCTTCTTGGAAGATAGGTGATAGGCTATGATTGTGAACAATTTCATATTTTTTTTATCACTGGAAGCTGCTTTTTTAGTTTGATTTACTTTGTTAGCAGAGAGTTCTGTGGGGGGCTTTATTCTATGCATGTAGGTTTCATAATAAAGCATTGGTATTGGAATCAGCAAGAATTGAGTTCAAATTCTGTCTCAGGTACCATCTGTGTGAACCTAGTTAAGTCACTTACCTTCTCTATGCTTCAGTTTTCTCATCTGTATAAATGTGTTGGAGTCGGTGAACTCTCGGAGGACAAAAGAAAAAACAGTCCCGGTCCTCAAGACAGTCTAGCCAGGGAAGATAATGTGTGTATAGGATATATATATATATATATATATATATATATATATACACAACACAGATACAAAGGGATATTTGGGGAAAGGCACTAACCTAGTGATGAAGGGAAGGATTTTATATTAGGAAAAAATAGACATTTGAAGGAGGTATTTGAATCTAGCTTTGAAGGAAACTAGGAATTCTAAAAAATGGAGATAAGGAAGGAGTACATTCCAAACACAGAGGAATGACAGTGGCACAAAACCCCAAAAGGATCAACACATCACTTTTAAAAAGGAAAGCACATGATTCCCTTTCCTTGAGGACTTACAGGATAGCTCTGAGATGCTTTCAGTGGAATCCACATTGGACATCCTAGTTCTGTAGAAGATACCTAATATGAAGGTTACCCAGAGACCTTAGGCACCTGTGCTAGGTCATTATTTTCTTGCTTTTGTTATACAGAATCAGAGGCAAGGCTGTACAAAACATGTGCTCTTTAATCTTTTTCTAGCTAAAACCCAAGTGGATGAGCTACTACCTTTAGAAGATTATTTTCTAATTGAACAGATAAGACTAAATCAAATCCTTCATCTGACATCCAGTAATTATTTTTTTTACTATTAAATCATTTTTTCCATTTTTCTACACAGCTTATCCATATACTACATCCACAACTTCAAGGATGTGCACAAAACACATGGGAAGGAGAGAAAAAGGCCCATGAGCCAGATATAAAAATGCCAATCAGATTTCTGCTTTTCATGGTACTGTCAGCATTTTGGGGAAAATACAGGTTGTTCTTCTCCTGCTTATTTTGCCTTTGGTTAATTTCATCTTCTATCTCTAAGTTATATCCCTTTACACACAAGGCATTCCTATCCCATCTTTGTTATATCCCCTCATCATAAAGACTACTTAAAAGCAATACTGTTTCTTTCTGTTGTCATTTGCACAAGCTACAAATAATTAGTTCTTTTAATCTTTCTTCACGAATCAATCCCTTTGGTCTCTTAATAAGTATAAGACTCCCCCTTGCATTCCCCTCCATTTTTGGAACCCATTTTGATCATGCTAGTGAAGTGAAATGCTGGGTATGGTGTCAATGCAACTTCATAGAGGGTACAATTACTTTGTTTCAGATATGAACTTAGGGCTCAGGTGAGCTATTCTCAGAAACCAAGCACAAACAAAATATTTCTCTTTTGTAGACCTGGGCCTCAGGCAGCTGGGAAGTCACTAAAGGTCATAATAGAATTCCTCTCCGGGGAGTCACTGCTGCAGATATTCAATTAGGTTATTCCAGGAGGCTGCTATACAAAGGGAAAGCTTTGTAGCTTTTCTATGTAGTACAGGAAAAAGCAAATGAAAACTAGTTTGCTTTAGGCATTTCTTAGCAAAATCAGGAAC
>CM053770.1:377765809-377870064 GCA_028658325.1 Potorous gilbertii | reverse complement strand
TTTTTTTTCATGTCACAAACCTACTAGTAGTAAGAGGAAACCCATTCAATACACAGGAACTTCAACCTTGAAAGTCAAAACTAGGATAATCAGACATAAAGTCACCGCACCTCCATGGGGAAACAGGTTGAATTTAGAAGGCATCACTGAAGAGCTAGATCTGGCAAGAAATCGCTATTGCCCTTGAAACTGAGAATAAGATAAAGGAAATAAAGTGCTTGGGCATGATAATCTAAAACCAAAAATGTGTCCTAGATGTTGTTTGTGTTTTATTGGACATAAATATGCGAGGCATAGATTATGAGGAGAAGTATTCTCTGACACACAGGAAAGAACTAAACATTTCATGGCTCAAACAATGGCATAAAAGAGACAATAATGATAGTTTTCAACATTAAGACTATTAGGCAATTTGGAGCCCTTGAAAATATTTTTTGCCTACAAAACAGATTTTAATACTTTAGCCATCACATCATAATTATATCAATTAGAAAGGAAATCTATTACCAGATTAATTTTTAAATGGTGATTTCAGTTTCATATCTAAGGGATAAGTAACAGTTTTTGCAGAGTTCATGAAGGTTATCTTCATAGAGCATTTCAAAGAGGAAACTTCCTTTTTAGAAAAAAAAAGTTTCCTAAATACTATGTACTACTGTGTACCTTTTCTTCAATTTATGTTCTTCATAATACTTAGATTTTTCTCTCTTTCCAATTTCAGGGAATCATTAAAACAGTTCAAAAATCCTTCTGAAAGAAATTTGAAAGAAAACCTTTGTCTGAGATTGTACCAATTCTACCCCTATTTACAAAATGAAATTAATTTTGTATCTTGATTTCCAAAACCCAGATGTATCAAGAATCTCAGGGTCAAGGGAAGAATCAAGAGGGAAGGAGGGAGAAGAAAACATGGGAAGGGATAAGGAAGGGAAAAAGAGGGAGGAGATGGGAGGAGAAATGAATTGGCAAAGTCCCAATACTGGGAAGGTAAAATACATTTGAAACTTATTTCTTCATTATGCATTGGTTAATCTGTATTAAATTATAAATATGCCATACTGAAATGAATAAATTTAGTGAGCTTGAAAACTGAAAAAGAAATTTCCCTGTTTTTATTGTAAAATTTTAGAAAGCAAATTCTTGTCAGCACATTTTTTTTTCAGTGATGAATCATCTTCATCACTTACATATTCATAGATACCAGAAAATTCAACTTTACTCATTATATGTATAATATCATATTCTCTCTCCAATGTTAAAAATACTCTCTAAAGTGACCAAAAAGAAATGTAGTATTGGCTTGATCAATATACTATAGTGAGTAGACATCCATCACTTTCTTTTCCTTCGGGGACAAAACAAATCTCTAATCTACACACTAGATTCCTAAATTGACTTTCAACTACAGGGACCTCAAGGGATTTCATTTTTAATAAAACTACTTAACTTGGTGATGCTCAAAAGCTAGAGTAAAGCGTCTGTTTCCAACAGCTGGTAAGTCTCCATACCTTAGAGAATAGATATTTATTATGTGTTTAATTCTTCAACAGTTCAGTCTTACTCAATTAGCACCAAAAGTGTTACATATAGGAATAAACCTCTTGGGTGGAAGCAGCATTGGAATTGAAATCTTATATTTAGAATCAAGTTTCCAAAGGATTAAATTTTCACTTTCCTCCTTTAATTATTTTAAAAGTTTATAAAATATTCATGGAATAAAACACAGGTACAAAATTACTATCTTAAAATCAGCTAATTATTGGCATACTCTTTTGAATGAGAAACCCAATGTTTCTTAATTTTTCTGGAGATTAAAAATTGCATGGTACAGGCCTAGCTGGCGGAAGCCCTTTAAAATAGTATTATAGTAATTCACCCAAACCTCTTTCAACTGTTCCTACAATGATTGTCCTAGAGGAAGCCTAAAATCAAATAGACATAACAGAGCTAGACACCCATTTTGACTAGTTTCATAAACTATTCAGATCTCTTTATACAACCAATCTTAACAATGATGCAAATGGTTGGCCAATAATCCCCAAATCATTCAGTCAAATGCACTTCAAACTCTACTAGAAGCAGAAATCAAATTTTGCTCTATATGTCCACTATTCCCATATTATACTTGTTAGAATTTAGTATAACAACTCTCTCCCTTGTTCTAAAAAAAAAACATCTCTGCACTCTAGATGTTTGAGTTTATTATCTAGATCCATCTGTTATAATGCAAATTTGTTGTATTAGCAAGTAAGTGGGCATTGGCTTGGGGCTTGGAGATTTTCATTGTCATAGTTTTTGTCATGACATGACAATTCATGGGTATCACGTGTCTTCTAAATGACAATTTCCAGATCAATGGAATCAGGTGGCACAATACAAAAATGGAAACAGTAGATTGAATTGAAGCACTAATCATCATCAGGAAGCAATAAGCCTGTTCTCAGACCAGTGACTCAAGGACCAGTCTTGTCCAAAGCTGAGAAGAACAACTCTTCAGTTTAGTAAAGAACAGCCTTGTTCCATTTATGTAGAAAGAGTACACAGTCAGCATCAAAAAAAAGTCCCTTTTTTCTTTGCTTCCACTTTGGGTATTTAAGGACTTAAATGAGTCATTCTGGGTCCTTATTCATTTAAATATTAGGATTAATTTCTTCTCCTCCGATACAATAGTCTCACCTCAAAGTGCTGGTGATCTTCTTTTGTTTCCTAAGACAATGATAAAGACAACAGAATCGTCCTTTCAATTAACCTACTGAAGGAAGGTGGTAATATGAATGAGCTCCTGTCTATTTTTTGGTAGCCTTATTCTCTGATACATGCACAACAGCAAAAATCTCTAAACATGACTACAGTGTCCCTAATAAGGTAGTTTAATTAAGTTTTAGCTATCCTTAAGATACACATACACACACATCTTACTGAATACATTTCAATGTTACAGTAAAGCTATTTACCAGTAATAGAAAGTGTCTAAATTATTCTAAGGTTTCTCTTCATGGCACATTGTGCTTTTTTGTTGTTAAATAATGTATTTAACGAGATTTACAAGGAGACAAGGGCATGGAGGGAAGTAGATCCAGAAATGCAATTCTAAGAAACTTACTTTTCTCAAAAAAGAAATCTGTTCTCTGATGATTTTAATCATTGAGGCTGCTACTTTTAAGAACAGCACTCAATCAATCAAGAAGCTTTTATTGAGCATCTACCCTGTACTAGGCATTGTACTAGGCGCTGAGAATAAAAAATAAATGTCTTGCTTTTCAAAAACGAACAATGCATGTTAAGATGTTGTGGAAAAAAATATTTTTGATTCTAATATGATTCAATATATATTATACTAGAGCAGAGGAAACAAATGCCCTCAAACCCACCTGTCTACTTGACTTTTATCCTTCAGACATGAGACATAATATTTATCTTATGACTGATACAAAGCCCAATGATATTCTCTGTCATATGAAATTTACCCATTAGATTTACTCCTTACTTTGAATACACACAATTTAGGAAGGACATATGACTCTGGCAAACAAGAAACTCCCAATAAGGAAAACTCCCTTTAACAATGCAGATTGCAACTTATCTACAACTTTGGAGCTAATTCCTAGGCCCTATGAGACCCATAGAGTTGTAGTCCTCAGTCAATGACAAATATCACAGTGTGCTTTGAAACTAGACCTTCCTGACTCTAAACACAGCAATTTGTGTAGGCATTACATGCCTTTTTGCTTTGAATTTAAGTTGAATAATTTGACACATCTATCCCTATAACTGTGACAGGCAATCAAGTAACATATGCTTTATTGCTAAGTACTAATTCAAGATGATTGGTTATTGTCAACACATCTCTTGCAAACAACAGATCTAGCTGCTTCTTTCTCCAATGAGTCATCATTAAAGTGTCATGACATTTGGAGCTATGCCAGATAATTGATGTGTATTTTCTCATATTATGCCATATAGTTCTACGATTCACATTTCAGGTGAACAGAGATGTCCTGTAACAAACAAACAATAATGAGAAAAACCCTCTCCAGAATTTTGAAGGTACAAAGTTTTCATGTACATCATTGATTTGAACTTTGGGCAGTACTTCCTTGTTTTTCTATATTCCAGTTCCCTGAAGTGTTGCCTGTTTACCAAGTTGGTACATTGGGAAATGGCATCATAGGGCATCAGCACATTGGTGTTTATTTGGATTGATGAGTCTTTCTCAAGGAATTTATCTTCTGTCAGAGAACTGAATTTTATTAGTAAAGTCATTAAGACGAAGCACTTAGGCAGAACTGCAACAAAATAAGTGTCAGTGCACTTTAAAAAAAATGTGAGAGGGATATTTTTCTCCCTCTGGGTTTAACAAATCCAGTTGATAGTCTCCAGAGAGTTAAACCCCGTTAGAAAAAATATACTTAATTCTAAAGTTTTTGCTTATCTAAGAGAACCTTGTTGTTCAAAGCTATTTAGGATCAATACAGTGTTGTTATTTAGTCAACCATGTATCCTCTCAAGTCCCTCCTCCCCATACCACCCATACACATACCCACATCCCCGCCACAAACACACACATATAAGCAAATAAATGATAGAAGGATATCATCTCAGTGCTAGAAGATCTAAAGTAAGCCACCCAGAAATTTCTCCTCCTGGGGTCTTAGGACCCTGTGTTGCCTGGGTTTTTGGAAGGGAAGAATGCAGGCATTCAATCTTTGCTTCATACCTTCCCAAACAAAAAAATAGCCTAAAGTTGATCATACTGTATAAAAATAAAACCTGACTTTCTTATAGATTTAGGTTAGAAACCTAAATTTAAGTATTTTATACTCAGATTTGGGCGAATAAATGCTGGCATGTGGGGGGAAATACCAGGTGACTTTGCTAGTTCTTCAAGGTTTTTTTAAAGTTCTATATCAAATATATATACATACATACATACACGTGTTTACTATGTAGGATTGTACTATATAAGGCAACCTACACAGCAAAGCTTGGACTCTCTCAGAATCAAAGCTGGTATCTAGTTCCCTCCACTGCAACTTATAGCTCCTAAAACAATGTCTAAATTGTTAAACATCCAATATAATTGGCTATTAACATTTATGTGTTAATTTGTTAGGACTTAAATTTTACCCAGGGCCTACCCTTTAAGAGGCTACAGCATAGTGGAGGAAATAAAGTACACATACAAGTAACCATGTAAATGTAAACAAGTAAAATGCAACTATCACTTCTTGAGAGATATGTATAAAGTTTTAGAAAATTCAGAGGAAACTTGGAGAGATCACTTCAGTGGGAGCAGGAAAAATTGGGGAAGACTTCTTGTATAAAGTAAAGATTGAACTGGGCCTTTTGAAGAATAAGAAGGAGATTAAAATAAGGAGAGGAAAAAAAGAAACTGTAGGAACAACTACAGAAAGACATTGGTGGGATAATGGAGAAATAGTTGAGGTACCATGAGTAATTTAGTTTAAAGTATCAAAAATTTGAGGGACCATATAAGGTAAGTCTGGAAAGGTAGATTGGAATCAGATTGCAGATCTTCTTGAGTACTAGGCAAAGAGCTCATACAACACATTGGTAGCCAATAGAAGTCATTGTAGCTTAGCAATATAATGAAAACTGCTCTTGGGAAGATTAACTCAGGATCAGTTGGAAGGATGCAAAGAGGTTATTGAAAAGAGGCTATTGAAAAAGTTTAAGCAAGAGGTAGTAACATTCTAAGCTAGGAGGGTTTTGGATGCCTGGAAAGGAAGGATGATACCCAAAAGACACTGTGGAATTAGAAGCAATGGGAAATGTTGATGACTTGAATAGGGTTTGGGGGAGAGAAGGGCAATGCAGAGGAAGAAATCAAAAAAGAAATTCATTTCTGGTCTGGGTGACTGGAAAAATCATGTTCTTATGAATAAAAGTCAAGAGAAATACATTGAGTTCAGAAAATAAGGGTAGCAAGGCGCATGTTAAGTTTAAAAGGGTATGTTATCATATTGGAGACTATGTCCAGCAGACAGCTAGAAATGAGTCTGAAGCTATATTAAAAAAAATGTTTGAGAAGGCAAGGCAGCCTTGTACAGTAAAAAAAAAGACACTGGCTCTGGTGCCAAAAGATCTGGGTTAAAATACGATTTCAGACACATTACCTGGAGTAGTCACTTAACCTGAGGGTTAAATGATGGATTTAGATGGATGGTCTCTGACATAATTTCCTGTTTGAAATTTATGACACTGAAGTACATAGATGGTACTTGAGGCTATGGCTATGGACTGAATCACCAAAATAATGTAGAAAGAGAAGATAAAAGGTTTGATGAGTCCAGATGGAAGAGCAAAAAAAAAAAATGGGGGCAGGGTACTTAAGGTTGATAAGAAAGCAAAAGCCTAGGAAGATAGTAGAGGAGTTAGTGCCAAGCAAACATTGAAGTCTCTGCAGACTATTCATCCCCCCTGCTTATCCTAATGAGGCTCATTGATATAGCACTATCAGTCTTTTTGCAACAACCATCTCCAAATCAGCATCTATCCACATTTTTGCCAGAAATTCTGCTCTCACTTCCCAGCCTTGGTAAAAACACACAGGGGACAGTGAGCTTGACTCAGTTCTCTTTCTCCAGCCACCTTCTGACTGTTCCTATTAGACCTCACACAAACCAAGAGACCCAAATACTCTGATTAAAGTTGATGCCTGACCCACAGGCTTTAAGGTCACTATTTCCTGTTGAACTGGTCCTCCTAGTTAGTGTCCCTACCATTTATTATTATTTCTGGTTTAAGATGATAAAGAAAATATGATACTTGCTAAAAGTAGCAATTGAATTGAAGAACATGTTTTTTATAATGTAAGTCAAATTCTATTTCAATAGTTGTCTTTACAAAGAAAATCACTGCCTGAGAAGATTTTCAAAATCTGATCAGGTGCCATTTATTTCAAATATTAGTTAAAGGATCTGTGACTTCATAGTATGAGTACTCCTGATCATAGCCCCCAGCAGGCATTGGTAGACAAGTCCTCAGGAACTGAAAAAGTTCATCACCCTGTGGCCAACCTTCTTTTATGAAACTAGGCAATTTTTATATAGCCCACCTCTAGAGCCATGTTTAAATACCTTTAAGTCTGGTAAGATCTAAAACAAGATCTAGTACTTCCCTAGACAATCTTCAAGAACTTAAGAGTATTGTTATACTACAACAAGGTATCTTTGAAGGATTTCATAGTAAAAGAGCAGCTGGGATTGGGAATTATATTCCAGGCCTGGAAATTCCTTCCACAAATACAGACAACAGTGTATCCATCTATAATGTATATAGTCTTAGATATTTGCCTGAGAATTAAAGTTGTTTGTCCATGGTTCCATTACCAAGGTATATCAGAGTAAGATTTGAACTCTGGTCTTTCTTACTCTCAGATTGGCCCTCTATCTATCATAGCATGCTGCATCTCTTCAAACATTGTGAATGGGCATAAAATTCAAAACAAACCAAGTAAAAATGCTGACCTTCTTATGAAGTATGCAGCCTTTGAAGCTATCATACAATAAGAATGAAAGTCTCTGGGTAGTGTTCCTCAGAGATCAAAGACAATGGAAAGGAGTTTCTACTTTCTCATCTATTCTGTTGCTGTTACTGAGTAATTTCAGTTGTATCTGACTCTTCATGAACCCATATGAGGTTTTCTTGGCAAACATACTGGAATGGATTTACCATTTCCTTTTCCAACTCATTTTACAAATGAGGAATTTAGGCAAACAGGGTTAAGTGAGTTGATGGGGATCACACAACTAGTAAGTGTCTGAGGCCAGATTTAAATTCATAAAGATTCCAAACCCAGTGCTCTATCTACTGTACCACCTAGCTGCTGGCTGATCCATTTATCACACTACAAGTCACTATGTTGAAGTTTCTGGGATTACAGCGAAAAGAGCTATGGAAATGTACATATAGCTAGATTTAGAGGAGTAAATATACAAAAGCAGAAACATAAACAGCTGTGAAAGATGCAGTTGAATACAAAATGTCACTGACCAGAATGGTTCAAACTTTTTAGCATATTAGCAAATATTTAGTTCTGACTTTGTTAAAAATAGCCCTTTTTATCATGGATAGGTTTTAAAAAGCATTCACTAGAAACAATCAATTTTGACTTAGATTTGTATAGTTCTTACAAATGTTTCAACCCATAAATTTAGCATACTTTGCATAAAAAAATGTTTCAAAACTACAATTTGGCATGACATGCTTACAAAGCTTAATTGCCATCTTGTAAGCTCTGAGGTACTTTTCTCTACTGGGAGCTATAGAATTCATGCTGTTTTATTGATTGGTACTATTCCAGTGTTAATTCAATCAAGCACACATCTTTTTATTACAGGCCTACTATATGCAGAACACACAGCTCTTCTTTCATTTAAATAGCACTGAAATGGTCATCTTCTTCTAAAAGTCAATGTGTTTACACTACAAGCTTCAACAATAACAAAAACCTAAGCAGCAATGAACATTTAGCCATTCTGTCATGAATTATAAAATGTTTACAGGTAAAATAAAGTGAAATTAATAATAAAAATAGAAAAAACTTTTCATTTTCAACAGCAACAAAAAAGATTTGGATATGGGAGGTAAGGGAAAGGAAGAATCACAGAAAACATTGTGATTTCAAGTTTCAAAATCATAAGTACAACTACTCTTAAGTATTAAAAGAAAAAGTAATTTTTCATTAAAAAGGTAGCTCAGAGAAGTGACTAGACATCTTGGTTCAGAGTCAAGAAGACTTGAGTTCAAGTTCTTCCTTTAGGCATGTGACCTTGGACAAATCATTTAATCGCTGTGTTCCAGACAAATCTCTAAGACTAGAAACTGCAGGAAAGGTGCCATTTTGCAAATGGTAAACAAATTCCCCACTGACCCCTCACTATACCAATAAATTCACAGATCCAGTTAAAAATCATTAATTCATTCAACATTTATTGATTGACCATGTGCTGAATATGAGTCCAGGTCCTATGATGATACAAAAATGAATAACATTTGGTTCTTGCCTCCAAAGAGCTTAAGAAGCAGTAAGAACGGTGGCACAGCCAAGTTACTGCAATACAATACTTAGTAAATAAGTGCTAATAAGTTGCCAGAACCACATAAAGGTTATGACTTGGCATACAGCTAGTGAGGGTCAAATTTTAAACTATGTAGGTCTTCTTTCTAAGCTAAGGACCCCATCCATTCTGTAATACTTCCTTTATGCATCCAATGGGTCCAATTAAATGGTGATTCAGAGGAAAGTTACTGGCCTACCAATAAGAATTTGATTTCTGATGTGTATGTGTGTGTGTGTGTGTGTGTGCGTGTGCATGTGTGTATACACATACACATATATATATATATACAGACAAACAGACCTATTACATGAAAACTCAATGAGAGAGATGAAACCAAGGATTACATAGTTCATCCTGGTGAAATGGAGAAACTTCTGCACTAGCTCTCAAGAACACATGCTTCCCATTTTTATTCTGCTACTTGCTAGCAGCATGACCCTCGGCAAGTAACAATGGATAAGTGCCTCAAGCACTTCCCTGTTAAGTGTAGACAGGCTGCATTTTGACTTTGTAGAGGACCTTCCTGTACAAGGCAGGTCCTCACAGTGACAAAATCCCAGATGTTTTCAGTATTTCAGTACATAGCTCTGAGGAGTGGAAGATTAATACTCTCTGGGGGAATCAGAGACAACTTTATAGAGTCAGTGACATATGAGCAAGGACTTGAAGGGTGGGTAGGAATTAGGCAAAGTTGGTGGGGGAGGACATTTTTGGAAGAAACAGCCAAGTATAGAGATCTGGCCTCTTCAGCAGATTCCATCAAGAAATATTTCAGAAGGGCATGAACCCTGTTAACCATTTAATCCTAATTCCTTCCTTGTCTAAAAACCATGAAAATAAAGATGAAATCAAAATTTTAAACTGAGCATAACTAGAAGCATAAAATGTTCTAAACGAAGCAGCTAAAGAAGTAAATTAACTACCTCATACTGAAATCCAGACTTGTAAGTTGACTTTTTCATTCCAATAGTACTCCAGGAAAGTTGTACCGTCCAAGATATGACATTATTTCACTGTTTCCACCAAATAACCATAGAGTGAGATACAATAAAAGTCATCTGAAGTTTTAAGATGAAGAAAAGGCAAAGGGCAGCATGGAGCAGTGGAAAGAACACTGGCACAATAGTTAAGAGGGTCTAGGGTTCAAATGCTGACATTGAGGTTTACCAACTGTGGGAGCTTAGTCAAGTAACTTCATTTAATCATAGGATCATAGCTCTAGAGCTACAAAGGGCCTCAGAGGCCATTTATTCCCCCTCCATTTTTCATATGAGGAATTTAGGCAAACAGGGTTAAGTGAGTTGGCAGGGATCACACAACTAGTAAGTGTCTGAGGCCAGATTTAAATTCATAAAGATTCCAAACCCAGTGCTCTATCTACTGTACCACCTAGCTGCTGGCTGATCCATTTATCACACTACAAGTCACTATGTTGAAGTTTCTGGGATTAACCTATGGAGTTTAAATAACCTGGCCAAATCCAAATAGTATTAAAGAAAGGACTTGAATGTAGGCCACTTGACTCCAGAGATTATTCTCTTTCCACAGTAGTACACTGCCTTCCTTACTTCCTTGGGCCTCCATTTTCTTATCTAGTCTTATCTTATCTAGTTGAACTAGATGGCCTCTGAAGTCCCTTCCAGATCTAGAATTATAATCACAGAAAAATTTGTTGGCATGAGAGCATGGCCCTCAGAACAATGTAGTCCAATGTTCCCCAGGTCCACATGTTATTAGAGTTTTAGAAGCATACTCACTGAAGATTTAGAGGCTATTCTAAATAATTTATTCATGGAAGCTCTTCATCTTTCTATTTCATCGATTAGGGGAACATCCACCAATAAGAGTCTTTTTTTGGAAAATGAAGAATGTTATTAAAATCTTATTGACGATTGCAGTTTTGCAACATAGCCCCTTCTGATGAATCAGATGGTTAGTTTGAGCTGGGAGAAAGCGGGGGGCGGGGGGGGAGTTGTAAATGATGGACAGATGATAGACTAATATGACCAGTGAGTCTGGAAAGGGGAGGGAAAGAATGTGCTGACATCCAGACTCTGTGGACACAAATCACTGTGGAGTCAGCTATATCTAGGCGAAAAGGAGCTGATGCTTCCTGTTTTTCCTAGCTGCCCCTTACACGTACCCACAATCACTTCCCATTAGGTAGCCTATTTCTCTGTCCTCTATCCTGAGGATGTCTCCTCAACAAAGCTCTCTGATGTGGATTCAGTCTGACTCGAATTCTTGCTTGTTTTTGAAGGCTTAAAACATCATTCACCAGAAGTAATCTAAATCACTTGGAGATGACTCCAACAACCATGATCCTTATTCAGACTTTAGCAGTTTTTGTTGAGCATTTTTCACAAATAGGAGTTAGCAATTTAGTTGAGCTGAGAGACAAACACAATGGTGGAGATACGGTGGTACTTTGCTACTCTTATCAACGAATTCTTCATTTAAGCCAATACACAGGAACATGAAAAGGATCTACTATTGTGTCAGCATAGGAAACTCCTGGTGTAGGAACTCCTTTCACCAAAGTAGAACACAGCCCATTTTTCACTTAGTAAATAAGTGCTAGTAAGTTGCCAGAACCACATAAAGGTTATGACTTGCCATACAGCTAGTAAGGGTCAAATTTAAGCTGTGTGTAGGTCTTCTTTCTAAGTTAAGCACCCTATCCATTCTGCAATACTTCCTTTATGCATCCAATGGGTCCAATTAAATGGTGGTTCAAAGGAAAGTTATTGACCTAGAGATAAGATAAGAATCTCCTTTCTGATATTTCTATAAAGGAAATGTATGTGTGTATGTGTATGCCTGTATATGTGTATATATATATATATATATATATATATATATATATATATATATATATATATATATATATATACACACATATATATATATACACACATTGACTCAGTTATGAATAAAAAGTGTTTCCTTATATTAATCATAATGTTATGGGGTAGGGGAGAAAGACTTCTTTCCACTCTCTCACACTGATATCTCAGGGGGAAAAAATGTGTTAGCTATACATATAAATTCTGCTCCAAAGCAGGGTTAGGTTTCAAGAACACTGAATATTGTTTGGAAAAAGTCAAGATATATTCCTATCATGTATATTCTATTACTGCTTCTATTTGTCAGGATCAGATAGATTGTTTCATTACTAAAGCAATTTAGGAAGCATGTTTTGAGTTTGGGAATGAGGAGTATAATCTATTATATATTTTAACTGGAGATGGGAAGACTGCTACTCCAGAAATCAGAAACAATTCTCAAGGCAAGCTGGCACAGTATAGATGGAGCCAATCTTTCTTAATTTGGCTGCGTTCCTTTTCTATGTCCATTTCTGAGCAGGAGACTATGTCTTATTCACACACACACATACACACACACACACACACACACACACACACACACACAAAAGTATACATGAAAATTCAGCAAAGGGGAGGAAAGGTGTGAACAATAATCTGGAAAAATGTATGACTACAGGATTCTCAAATCTTTACTTTTTAAAAAACATTTTATAAACAAATTCAATCCCTCCCTCAGGCTTCAGGTTATGTAAGGAACATTCCTATGTGAAAAAAGCAAAATTACATGAAGAAAGAAAAATAATACTCTTCAGGGTTTTCCAACAGACATATTGTGGAATAATAACGTTGAAGGGGGAGAAAGAAGAGCTTGATCCCTGGATATTTTTTCTTACAAGCCCTTTCATTTCTGCTCCTGCTGCCACCATGGCTACCATTTCCTGTAGAGACCAGCACAAGCAAAAAAACTAGTGTGATGACAAAGTCTGGTTGGTCCTAGGTCTGTTCATGCACACAGGTGAGTGACAATGCATGCAATGTCAGGACTATATACCTTATCTCCTGATGGAGGGCAATATAAAACAAATGGTTTCACTAATAATAAAGTAACATACCAGCTAAAACCAATTCTGCCCAGAAGGATATTTTTTAAATTTCCAAACATCAAACCTTTGTCTTAAGTACTTATTCTATAACAATGTATTGTCTAGTGTGGATGAAGCAATATCCTGACCCTTTTCACCCTGCATTAGGCCATTGTTGGTTTTTTCCCTTTAAAAATACCAAGACATTCCTCGAGACATGGTTGACTCAGTGGACTAAAAGTTCAAATTGCCGACATCACTTTCTCTGAAAGCAGCCACAGGAATACCAGGGGCATTCTAATGCTTGGCTGACAAATCATGATAGGTAACTCCAACAAGGAATTTTACTTGGCTGGATCACCTGAAAGTGTCCTCAATGCTTGTCCTTTTCAAAGATTCTTCTCCTAAAATGTCTAAGCAAATCTCTTTGCTAAATGCTGAATGACCAATAAGTGCCTCATTCTGTTCCAATATTGAACCAAAGTTACTAAGGAGACTAGCCTGCATCAGGCTCAGCCAAAACCAGCTAAGAGAAGACAACAACCTTTCTGGGCCTCAGTTTCCACATCTATAAAAACGAGATTGAATTAAATTACCTCTGAGCTCCCTCATAGCTCTCAATCTTTGATTCCATAAGCCTATGGAGAAAAGTTCCACTTTTGTTCTCATTGCCCCCATCTGGAAAATGCCAATTAGATGAGAACCTAGCAGTATGACATCATGGATGGATCTATGGATGCTTATCCCTGACTTGAATCTTCACTTTAGAGCCCACCTTTCCTGTAATCACTACACCCAACAACAACTTGGAAATTCTTGAAGTAGAAACAATCCAATCCACTGTCATTATTTGACTCCTCTACAGATCTACTCACATCCCTTTAAGGACATCTAGGTGGTGCAGGGGATAGAGCACCAGTGCAGGAGGACCTGAGTTCAGATCTCACCTCAGACACCTGATACTCACTAGCTGTGTGACCTCAGGCAGGTCACTTAACCCCAATTGCCTCATCCTGGGTCATCTCCATCATCCTGATGAATATCTGGTCACTGGATTCAGATGGCTCTGGAGGAGAAGTGAGGCTGGTGACCTGCACAGCCCTCCCTCACTCAAAACCAAGTCAAGTGCAAGCCATGTCGTTATTTCTCTGATGGCATAGTCTTCTTCGGCAACAAAGAACGAACCCACATACTCACATCCCTTTAACTTTCTAAAGCAAAATATCCCTCCTTGGCCACTAGCCCCACTTATGTGGTTTATGTTTCCTGTTATTGTGTAAACTTCTTGAAGGAAGGAACTGGATCTGTAGCACTTAATTTTGCATGTAGTGTTTCATAAATGTTTTTATCCATTCATCTATCCATTCATTATCTATAAGTAGTGTGGAAAGAAGTGGAAAAGAAACAAGGGGGATAAGAAAGGAAAGAAAAAAGGCAGAAAAAACAGGCAAGAAAAGGAGAAGGGAGTGGAGGAAACAAGAAGGAAAAAGAGGGAGAGAAAAGAGGGGAATCATAGGACCAAGAGCAAATAGAAATAGAGAAAACAGCATCATACATGCTCATTGCTGAGACTGCGGGCGTGCTCAGGTAACCTCCCACAGCTCCCTTTGATGTAAGGTGACCTTTAAGAGGACTTCTTATAAATATCTAGAAGCTGAAAGAAACATCCAAGGAATAGCTATAGTACCAATACAAAGCACTCAAAGAAATACAATGACATTTACAGATGCCTAAGAATGTTCTGTCTCTAGACTGCAGGCATCCCAGCAAGACCATGATTGACTGAGACAGTGAGAGGGTCTCTGGAATAGTTGAGATTCTTAAAATCATAAAGGAGATGATGACTGTCTCCAAATAATCATTCTGTATACTACGTAGCATAGTGCTATTCTCAGGCTGGCATTTAAAAATGCTTTGTAATATCCATAATGGGAAGGGAAATATCCTAGGGTGACACTAGCCCAGTAAAAGATATCACTATAACTGGAGTTATCCTCATCCCCACCCAGAAAGAAACCTCACATCTCTCTGCAACTAAAAAAAATGGGAAGTTTGAGTAGCATCTACAATGACAAGAGTTATCCATGGAAGATGTATTGCAATGTGAGTAGTCCTAGACTTCCCTCGCTCAATCTCACCACTCGCTCTCCAAGGTATCAGGTGCATGAATATTTAAATGCTGTTGTATGTTGAGGAGTAAAACCAAAAAATCACCTACTACCAAATAATTGCCATCTTAATGTAAAGACTATGGGAAATACCATTCATATTATGTACATAGGATGTTTGCCATAGCAAAAAAATAGATAAAGGGTTACAGATATTATTTCTAATAAGACGGAACAAGACAAAATTTTAACCTTACTGTACTATCAAAGTCATAATTCAAGAGCTGGAAAGCTATTATTTCCCCTAGATTTCAGGCCAGCTCCCCAACGCAGATAAAAGCGGAGGCTATATTGAGAAACTCTTTTGTGGAAGAAGGTGCTAAGTCCCCTATTACATCTCAGATCAAATTCAATAGTTGCTCATCATAGAAAATGACATATATTTGGAGAGCAAGAGTCAGCTACCTGCCTGGCACATAGAGGGAGAGAGAAAAATCTGTCTGATATACTGTGACAATTTAAGTTTTGTTAATAAAAATGAGAGAAAAGATTAATATATAGCAGAGCTACATGTTCATAGTTAAAATTAAGGGCTTTAAATCTTTTTTTTGACCATCTCTTAACTGTATCCAAAAAAATCATTTCTGCCTGCAAATGCAGGTTTAGTTTTGGAGTCATAAGGGAAGAAAAATCAACTTGGAAACATTTTTTCTAAAGTGATTTTGTATTTTCAGAAAAGAGGAGCTTGTGCATATTTCTAACTTTCATACAATATGATTATCTTTTTAACTCTATTTGGAGTCTCCAAAGTCTAAGATTTAAAAGGTTCTATTGATGAATATTTAAGAGCTCTAGTCATGAATTATTTTCTTGTGAAGTTTCTCAAACTTGAAACAATGGAGGCAGAGAGACTTGATGGTAAAGGAAACTAATGGCTGATCAACCAAAGAGGGAGAGGAGAGTAAACATTTAAGGTAGAATCATTTCAGGTAGACTTTTAACTAGCATGGGATTGCTGGGACTTGGCTCTAGTGTTCCAGTTTCCCCATAGTTTTAAATGTAATCTCTATGCAGATGTTCTCCAATCTATATATCAAGTATGATATTTCTCCTAAGCTCCAATCCTTGGTCACCAACTAGTAGTTGCACATTTTCTCCTCAAGCTGTCCCATCAACATCTTAAACTCAACAGGTACAAACCCATCCTTCTAAACTTTCTTATTTCTGTTCAGAGAAGCAGTATCCTCCTAATCATCCAGATTCTCAATATCAAAGGCACCAGGATTGTTCCCTTTTTTTCATCCCGCATATCTACTGAGTTCCCAAGTCTTGTTGATTCTGTCTCCATATTTCTTGAATCTTCCTTCTTCCTTCCCTTTACACAGCAACTACCCTAGCTCAGGCCCTCAACAATAATAGCGAGCATTTATATAGTGTTTTAAGGTTTGCAAGGATCTTAACAAATATTTGCTCATTTTATCCTTACAAATTAGACTCTGTTTATTTCCATTTTTTTAGATGAGGAAACTGAAGAACATAGAGGTTAAATGACATCCAGGTTCACACAGGGTCTGACTTGGGATTCTAACTCAGTTCTTCCTTACTCTAGATCTAACACTCTATCCACTACACTACTTGGTTGCCTCCATTTCTCACCTGGATTGCCTCGTAAGTAGTCTCAATTTTTCTAGACATCACTTTCCTAAGGCCATCCACCATACTGCTGCAAAAATAACCTTCCTAAGGCCATGTCACTGCTTGAAAACCTTCAGTGACACCCTACTGAATCCAAGATAAAATAAAAAATACTTCAATCTGGCATTTAAAGCATTCCACAAACTGATTCCAACCAACCTTTCCATACTGATTTCCTCTTATTCCTTCTTACATTCAATCTGTTTCAGACAAAATTGAATACTTGATGTTCTCCAAACTCACCCTTCCACCTCTTGTCTGTTCTTTCACACAAGCTACAGCCATGCCTAGAATGTACTCACTTCCCATCTTTACTTTTTAGTATCTTCTTAAATTACCTTGTGTTGACCTATTTGTGAGTTATCTCCTTCTCCCATACTCTATATAAGTTTCAATGACTCCATATTGCTTCCAATAGTGAACATATCTGTTTATATTCTAAAATCCTACATAACATGACCCCAACTCTTCATTGTTCTCTACTACATCCAAATTCTACAATCTACCCAAGCTGGCCTTTTGTGTTCTTCATAGATCACATCCCAGACTATGTCTTCACTTGGGTTTTACCCAGTGCTCATAAAACACTCCCTTCTCACTTCTGCCTCAAAGAATCTCTCTCTTCCTTTATGACTTTGCACAAGTATTGCCTTCTACATTAAGACTTTTCTTATCTCCTACCTCCTAGTGATCTCCCTGTCAGACTACCTTGTGTTTTTTAATTTATTCCCTCTGTATTATTAGGTATACATTTATACATGGACTTACATTCCCCACAAGAAAGTAAGCTCCTTCCACTCCTTCCAAGTAGGGATGATTTCATTTATTCATTTGTATCTCTAATGCCTAATCAAAATGCATGGCACATAATAAGCACGTAATTTTTCTTGTTGATTGATTGATATGCTCCTTGAGGTCAGGAGCTCTCTTTTTTGTATTTAGGTCCCCACTACCTAACACGGGGCCTGATACATATTAGGTGCCAGATAAATATCTATTGGATTAAATTTTGCCTTCCCTAATTCCTACCTAGATCTCCTGAGTCTAAAGTCTCTTCCTGTACCTGACTCAACTTTTCCCTATATTTCCTTCATTGTTATATTCATCATCATCAATAACAGTTACATAGCACCTACAATGTGTCAGATACTGTACCAAGTACTTTACAAATATTGTCTCATTTGATGAGAGGTAGACACTCTGGTTAACCCTATTTTATAGTTGAGGAAACTAAGGTAAACAGAGGTTAAGCCATAATTATAGAATAACAAACTAAGAACAAACACACACACATACATATGTACATATATAAATGCTACATATGTATGTATGTATATATTCTGTGGCTATCTATCAACTGATAGAGGGCATGAGAGAACATTCTCTCTCCCAATTCAATCACTAAGCAAGAAGTTTCCAGTCTCAGGTCTTGTTCAACCTCTTTGTCTCTCAGTTGTCATTGCAAAGCTTCCATCATCTATTTTATGAAGTCTCCTTGTCCTCTGAAGCTTAGCAGCCCTTCCTCCCTATGGTCAGATACTCCTTTGTATGTTAAGTGCCTTTTTCAAATTGCACCATATTACTCAAAGTGGACAGGTACTCAATTTAAAAAATGAAAAGAAATACGTATAAAAACATCAAAGGAATGAAGAAATGTCCTTGGGATATAACTAAAGCAGAGAAAACATAATCAGATGACTGAATAGTAAAAATTTGAAAAAACACTTTGATTAGGCTACAAATGAGTTTAGAAGTTGTATAAGAAAATATATTGGTTTTTAGTCAACATATTCATGGCAATAAGATATTATCCTGAAATATACTTATTTTGGTAAGTTTTAGTTTTATAAAAAGGCATTTCTCTTATCCTCAAAGGAAAAGTGGTGAAAAATCATGTAATAATTGAATGTAAAATTCAGTTATTTTTACACACATATGTTTTGTATCTCTCACATTAAATATCTAGTATAGGAAGAACTCTAAGATCTGTATAAGTCAAAATACCTCAGAAAAGTCGGGTATTTTTGTTGCTGGATATGCAAAATATAGACAGAAATCTAGCAAAAATGAAGGCTAGACCTCAGTCCTTTTAGGTCTTTTTCCTAGCTTTACTTGCAGGACCAGGAGAAATCATGAGGACAAAGGAAGCTTTGTTTTCTTTGATTTTTGTTTGTTTGTGTTTGTTTTAGTTAGTCTTAAAAATTGGTTTGGAGATTTCACCATCAAAGATGTGACAAGAGTTAAGAGGAATTTTATTACCCCCAGCGAAGAACCTGGAGTCACCATGAGAAGAAAAATAATCCAGAAACAGACAGCCTTAGCCTGAGATCTTCTGCTAGCTTTTGCTAATTGCCCAGGCAGGTGGGGTTGCTCATGACTCTGAATTAGAGTTGTCCAACATTTCCACATAAGTCATGAAACACTTGTGTATGGTGCCTAGTGCAGTCTGAACCAGATTAAGATGTAATTGGGAAATAGTTAACAAAAAATAAAAATATAATAGAACATAGTTAATATTAATGTAAGGTTTTCTAACTCAATATGCAGCTTGAAGGGGTCCTTACGTGTGGTTCAGTGACCCTTGTTTCTAATTCAGTTTGACACCACTATCCTAAATTATTCATTAAAAGAGAGATAGGGGAGCCAAGATGGTGGAGTAGAAAGACTCACATTTGCTAGCTCCGAACCCACAGCCCATAGATTTCCTGTAAAAAGAACTCCTGACAAATTCTGGAACAGTGGAAGCCGTGCAGCAACACAGTGAAGGAGATTTCCGTTGCAGAGAGCCCTGAAAAACCAAAAGAGAGATAGGCTTCCTTTTTTAGGTAGAGGCTTTCTAACCATTACATCCCAATAGATAGCAACAAAGAGAAGCAGTTACCTATGAAGAAGTTAAATATGTGAAATATCACAGAAACAGTAGAAAGTTATTCAGTAATCACAAAACAGGTATAAACAAGGAAATGGAGAGTGGAAATACAATACCCAAGAGAGATGATTCAATGTCTAGTAAAAATCAGAGATGCAATTTCCAATTCAATCCCAAGAAGAGAGTAACAAAGAATACTACAGTATTGCCAGAGAACATAGGCAGTTCTTCAACATCAGAGGTATATTTTACCACAGTCAGAAATGTCTCATATAACATCCCTCCATTCACATGCCCTAATTATGCTAGTTCCAGACATTGTGTTCATCCTTCATTGCTGAAAAAGACCATGCCATCAGGGAAATGATGATATGACTATCATTTGACTTTGAGTGAGAGAGGGCTGTGCATGTCACCAGCTTCACTTCTCCAGAGCCATCTGGATCCAGTGACCAGATATTCATCAGGATGACTGGAGATGACCCAGGATGCACTGGCCGATCTTGGGCCCTTTAGGCCAAGATCTTTGCAGGTACTCACTTAGGGTGAGGTAGTGCCCATTCATTGAATAGGCCTATTTAAGAAGTAGCCAGGGCATGGCCCCTTTAAATGAGGCCAACAGAAAGAAAGACATCAGACTGGGAGAGAAACAGCAACAGTTACTATCGATAATCTCTCTAAAGCTAGGAGGGTCCAGAAGACCCTTTAGGCAGAGGCCCATTGGTGCCCCAGCTTCAGAGTGCAGTAGGTTTAAGGTTTTGGGAAAGGAAAAGACAGGACAGGACCGACAGGAAGGGAAAGGAAGGGGAGGGGACGAAAGGGGAAGGGAAGGGAAAACTAGCCAGTAAAACCCAAGTCAACTGGGCATATTTTGGCCATCCGAGTTTACCTTCTTTTGGAGAGCAGAAGGAAGGGGAGGGGGAGGGAGACAGGAGAGGAGGAGGAGAGTTGTTCACCTAGCTGGGTCCCCATTCGGCATCTACTGACAGGATTGTGTTCGTCTTTCATTGCCAAAGCAGACAATGCCATCAGAGAAATGATGACATGACTTGCCCTTGACTTTGTTTTGAGTGAGGCAGGGCTGTGCAAGGTCCCCAGCCTCACTTCTCCTCTAGAGCCATCTCAGTTTCAGACATGTCACCTTTAAATATGTTCTCTGGTCACACTTGTTCCTTGTATATGTGCCTTTTATGAATAAGCCTATATAATCTGAGCCTATACATTCTTTGCATATATGCCCTACCCTCCTGACAGTGTGGTCAAGTGTGGAAGCGTGCTCCATACATACATAAAATAATATTTTCTTGTCATTTATATGCTAGGCCGTTTCTTAAATATCATTTGTTTTGAACTAATCTGTTTGGCTGGCAAACATAAACTCATAAATGGACCCATGAGCTTTGTGATTGGGAAGAGTGTTTACTCACAGCGTTCTCAGAAACTGGAGAGTTTTTTGGATGATTCTTTGAGTGAGACCCAGGTGCTAGAATTGTACTAGGTACCATGAAGCTAACATAGGGAGTAGAGGAAATAGTCCCTCCATAGATTGCTTTTTAGTGTTTGCAGAGGTAAGCCATGATGGTGATGAAGATAGTAGTTAGCATTAACATAACACCTTTTATGTGCCAACCACTGCTCTAACAAGCTCTTTACAAATATTACTTCATTTGATTTCTACAGCAACCCTAGGAGGTAGATGCTATTATGGTCCCCATTTTAGAGTTGAGGAAACTGAGGCAAACAGATAGTAAGTGACTTGCCCAAAGTCATACAGCTAAAAAGGTTAGATTTGCACTTAGGTCTCCCTAACTCCAGGCCCAACACCCTATGCCTTGTGCTACCTACATGTCCTAATAATTTCCTTTATCTGGAGAATAAATTTTGAGAAGCAACTCATTACCCAAAGATATATAATGTGAATATAAGTTCTGTTAGCAAAAAAAGACATAGTGTCTATTGTACCTTCTCACACATGTCATTATGTAATAAATTTTATAATAAAATTACAGCTATTTTAGAGACTGCAAATGTTTTATGTACATCTTCATAATATACATTATGTATCCATAATATACATTAAATAACTAGAAACAGCCAAAATGTCCAAAGGTTAGGGAATGACTGAACAAATTGTATTCTCTCAATATAATAGAATATTGCAGTGCTACTTCAAATGGCAACTAGAATAGAAAAACACATGAACTATGGCAAATAAAAGAATGCAAAACTAGAAGAACATCAAAAACCTTAACTGTGTTATTTTTTAAATTCATGTACACAGATATAATTATACAAACTAAGAGACGGCTAGGTGGCCCAGTGCACAGAGCACTATACTTGGAGTTAGGAGGCCTTGAGTTTTAATTGTGCCTCGGATAGATGCTTTCTAACTGAGCATTCCTGGGCAAGCCACTTAACTTCTCTGTGCCTCAGTTTCCTCATTTATAAAATGGAGAAAATAATAACACCTACCTCAGATAATTGTCAAGAGAATCAAATAAATTAATACATGTAAAATGTTAGCAAATCTCGAAGCACTAAATAAATGCTAGTTTTCATCACCATCATCATCCAGAGACCAGTTATTGTCATTCATTTGTTAAAGTACACTATTATAAATAATTTTAATATATGATCATATTGAATTTTTATTACTGTAGTTTCACCATAACTATTATTTTTAAAGCAATTGACTAAAGCTACGAATTTTAGCTAAATGAGAAGCTTTTTTTGTACATCATGTATAATGGACATACATACATATGGAAAAATGTATTGACATTTTCCATCTAGACCTGTCCCTGACCCCAGCTAGGATAAGGCAGCTAAGTAGCATAGTGGATAGAACTCTTGGCCTGAAGTCAGGAAGACCTGAATTCAAATATGGTCTCGGGCACTTACTTGCTGCGGGATTCTGGGCACATTACCTCTGCCTGAGTTTCCTCAACTATAAAAGCCCTACTTTTTGGGTTGTTGTGAGAATCAAAGGAGATAATATTTGTAAAGCATATGGCACAGGGCCTGGCACTGTAGTCGTGCTATATAATTATCTACTTTCTCCTTTCTACTATAACACTATAAGCAGTATATAGTATATCCTGTATCTTCACTATATTTAGCCAGTCATTTACCTCACTGAATCCTCAATAGTATCATCTAACCCAAGGCTTTTCACTCATAAGGGAAAACAGCATCCTAGGAAAGATCATCTACCCATCTTGTCTCCAGTCCCATAACTGGCTAGTTTGCCATCTGGCAACAGAACAATTCCACAAAAGCAGAATTTTTTAACCTTTTGAGTGTCATGAATTCCTTCAGCAGTCTGGCAAAGCCAATAGTATTTGTAAATGAATAAAATACATAAAATTACAAAGGAAAACAACTATATTGAAGTAAAGATACAATTTTATTCCCATCCAAGTTCCCATACAGACTTCATGTTAAGAGCTTCTGATTTAAACTGTTCTGTGGTACTTTGATGTATCCATGATTTCATCAGAGTTGTTCTTCTTTTCATTTTACAGATTAAATCCTCTCACTCTTCCTCTTCTTATGAAATTTCTAGGATCCATTCAACACATGTGAGACTTCCTCTGTTTCTTTTAAAATTCTGGAAATATGAATATATTATTTAGGTTTTTCATCTCTCACCTCTCATTCCTGCTTAACTAGATCATCTCCTTTCCACTTCATTGATATGTTACAACTTCTTGAATCAAGTCATCATTGATAATATACTGCCACCTATTTACACTCATGTTTTTCCCTTTTGTCTTGTAGTTTGGATTTTTTCTAGAGCATTCTGTTCATGATACTATATAGTGATGATGATAGACAGTATTCAAGTGACAGTATAACTGGGAGAAAATTGGTATTAAAAAACTGGACTTCACTAACAGTGTGATTTGAGGATCTTTGAAAGCATTGTGCAGTTTCCCAAATGCATTACAGTCCAATACTCTACTCAATTCTGGGTTCTATTCATTATCCAATGGCAGCACCTATAAGATAGATGATAGATAAGAGAAAGACAGAGATGATAGAAATTGATAAATAGATAAATGAACTGAAGAGTTGCATGTCAAATTCTTTGTAATATGCTTTTCCTTTTTTTAAATCAATTTATTTTTAGTTTTCAACATCCAGTTCCACAAGCTTTTGAGTTTTTAATTTTCTCCACCTCCCTTTCCTCCCCCTTCCCCAAGATGGCATGCAATCTGATATAGGCTATATATATACATTGATATTAAATATATTTTCACAGTAGTCATGCTGTAAAGACAAATTAGAAGCAATGGGATAAACCACAAGAAAGAAGAAATTAAACAAAACAAACAAAAAAAGAGAGAGAGCAAACAGTATGTTTCGGTCTGCATTCAGACTCCATAGCTCTTTCTCTGGAAGTGGATAGTATTTTCTTTCCTGATCCTTTTAGAGTTGTCTTAGAACCTTGCACAGCTAAGAAGAGCTAAATCTATCAGTTAGTCATCGCACAATGTGACTGTTACTATGTACAATGTTCTCCTGGTTCTGCTCACCTCACAGCATCAGTTCATACAAATCCGTCTAGGTTTTTCTGAAGTCCCCCTATTCATCATTTCTTATAGAACCATAGTATTCTATAGTATTCATATACTACAACTTGTTCAACCATTACCCAAATGATGAACATCCTCTCAATTTCCAATTCTTTGCTACCACGAAAAAGAGCTACTATAAATATTTTTGTACATGTGGGTCTTTTTCTTGTTTTTAAGATCTTTTTGGGATACAGCCCTAGAAGTGGTATTGTACATTTTTATAGTCCAGGTAATATGCCTTTTCTTTCATACATTTTATTTTTCAAGTGTTGACAGACCAGTCTCTTTTCCTTTAAAGCAGACTTTAATGAACAGACCTTCTACTGCTCTGGGGCCTGTCTGAGGCAATTTGTAAATTATCATCTGTAAATTTGAGAACATGGAGAACCTCACCATGAACTAGGAGATTCCTCATGTATAAAATGAGGTTGAACCAGATGGCCTTCAAGGTCCCTTCCAGTTTAAAATCTATGGTCATATGATGTTGTGAGGGTCAAATGATCAGGATATCAGAATTATTCCATCCTGCTCAAAACCACCCCCTGTTATATAAATGTCAGCTAAAGCACACATAAAAAGAAGAAATAACATGAATTAGGATCACCAAAACTGTAGGGACTATTATAGAAACCAGAAAATATAATTTTAAAGGATTTAATAATTCCTGAATGAATTATTTTCATTTCAAACAATCCATAACAGGCCACGTTGGTTGAACTAAAGAATAGGAAAAGAAATGAAACCAAAAATGAAAGCATCCCAGTTGCTCCAAGTTTCTCCTGATGATAATTTATGCAGCAAATCGCAGTTTGTCAGGTGAAATACTGGATAGCTTTTTGTCATTAGCTTTGGTTCAATGCTCGAAGCCTCTAGGAACAGAAGTGTTACATTCTCTGTATTTTTAAAAAACAATTTCATAAGCTTAAAATGCCACCAGTTTCCATAAATGTTGCCATAATTATTTTAAATCACCTAATAATATTCCAGGGGAAACTGACTTAACTTTGTTATGCCCAAGTTCATTTCAGAGGAAGCTGCATGACCCTGGAGCTGTTTCTTTTTCATTAAGATGTCTGTTGTCGACCAATTATTATTATATTTTTCAAGCAGCTGTCTTTAGGCGGGCATGCAAAATAGCTTCCACTGATATAAAGAAAACTGACTAACGTGGAAGATTAATAGACTAGGGAGGCATCCAAAAGTCATTTTAAATGTCCCTTAGTCACCATCCTAAATAGTGTCTATCTACCTCCACTAGACATTCACAAGAGATTATTTTACAATGAAATCAGTTACCATTTCATTCTTCAGGAACCCCATTTTCACAAACAAAAATAATGAGAAAATATGATCCATACTAGACATGAGAAAAAATCTAAAATAATTATTTGCTAAAGGCTTTCTCATAAAAATGTCAGAATTTCTGCATCAGGGCACTAACATTTGCACCATAAAAGCTAAGGACTTTTTCCATGACATAATTATCTAGGACTTCTGTTATCCTGAAAGATAATCTATTTAGGTACAGGTTTCATTTTATATGTACCAGAACCACACCCACAGCAACTACTCAATTTAAGTTTTTTCTAAAGTCATTTTAACTACTTTTCCCATAGTTGCAACTCCCCTATTTGAGATTACTTCCTACCTGGGTAGGAAATAAAAAAAGAAGGCAGAGAAAAACCTTAGCAATGGGATCTAGCTCATTTATGTGCAATGAGTTCTCTACTGCTATGCATTTAAATAGCTGGTCTTAATTTATAATAGCTGCCATTTTTGGTCCATTTGACTTCATTCCTTCCTTCCTACTCCACGGATCTCCTATCTCCAAGAAATCTGCCCCATTCTGGGCCACAGAAAACATTTGACTTTCTCACCCAAACTTTGGTCTCTTGGCCAATTTGCCTTGTTTTTACCAATAGGAAGGTGCAAGTAAACAGTCTTTACTTGCCTCTCCTCCAGGCAAAAGAGAAAAGAGAAAGAAAACATCAAGAAGTGGCTGTAGGTCCTACGACTTCCAAAGACCTGTTCACATGCAATAGGACAAAGCACTAACTCTTTGCATTAAATAATTGGCAGAAATCAAATTTCAAGAACATAGCTGGAGTAGAAAACACTTTAAACAAACTAGAACACTTAAGCATTAAATTTCAATCAATCAAATAAAAGTCCTTAGACTAAGTAGAAATGGTATAGAATTTCTAGTTCATGATAAATGATGCTAGAATATGCTGAGGAAATTTGACCAAACCTAGGGATTGTGTATAAATTTTCAATAAATTTAGGAGTTGGGGGAGTGAAATTCCAGAAATTGGAATGAACCCCATAAGAATGATTTGGGGCAAAGGGGAGAAGGGGAAAAAAGAGATTTCAGTTCCAATTACGTCTCCACACCTCCACCTCATTAGAGAAGGACCTTCTAGCATCAAAGTTTCCAAAGGATATTGAATTCACCATTGTTTCATTGGTGACCTAAATGGCATCCTCCTCCCTCTCCTCAAATAAAAAGAGGGCCTTCCAACTTCAAAGGTTCCAGAGGATGTTGGACTTAGCATCTTTCCGTTGATGGTCTAAATGGCATCCCAGGACCAGCTAATGGCAGCATCTGCATCATTGGGAGGCAAGAACAGACTGTACTCACGGCTCTATAAGAATTCCAGCAGAGACTAGAACATGTCTAAAGGGAGCTTCTTAAGCAAACCATAAATAGAAGAAAAATTATCTCCAGCAGCCAGTTGCTATGAGTTACTCCTCTGTCATATATTCTTTCTAATCTGCAGCCTAACTTTTTTCTGTACTTGAGAGTATGTTACAGAATTTTGGGTTGATGTTTTATACCAACTATTCTTAATAATAATATTATAATATTCTTTTTAGAATATACTATACTATACAATAATATTATAATATTCCTTTTAGAAAGGAATAAGATTGGCTGACTGATTATCAACTGATAATTAAAAGGTAGAAGGACCATCCCAAAAAGCACTTAAGTCAATGGTATGACAGAACCACTCCTTCAGAGATACCCCTAAAACTGTGACAGGGTGATATTGTCAAGGTCTAGGGATCTGGGAGTGGGAATTAATATAGTGATACCCCAGAGTTATATCTTCCCAAAGAATGTATCAAAAGAGCTGAGCCTTGAAAATGTTAAGGCTTCACTTTTTTTTCAATTACAGAACATCTATTTATTTGCCAATAGAGAAATGTTTAAAACACAAAAGATACACAAGCATGTGTTAGACAGTATGTAAAGTATCAGCAAACATTTCATTGTCACCTTAGATGTGCTGTCTTATTAACTTCCCTCAAGATCTTTATCTTTGAGCAAACCTAGCATGCATGACTTCCTCTCAGACTAGTGATCATCTCCTTCAAGGATATAGGAATGCCCAAAGTAGCTAATCCACTAATAAAGTCCGCTTCTCACAATTATTCTTTGGTACATTATGTTCTTCATCTCATGGGAAATTCAAGGGAAAGGCTCAGAGTCCTGACCAGCATGGCAAAGGGAACATAAAAGAAATTCCTTCTTTGTTGAATGTGCCTTTCTTTCCGAATCAGTGACCAGTCCTCCTTGCTCCAGTCTTTCATTCCAGGCTGAGTGGGAGTGGTGCACATGGAGACCGATGAAAAAGCATCAAATTAGTCATGTCTTTTATCAAAGAACCTCCTGAAAATGTCCAGGTCACATGTGTCCACAGAAGTGTCCCAGAGTACACATCAGTAGGTGAGGTTTAGTACTAGTCATCTTCTCAGAAAGAACAGCCATGTAGACAAAGTTACACAACTACTTATTGGGAAGGCTAGCACTAGAACCTAGATCATCTGATTCTCACTCCTGTATCCTTTCACAGTTATCACCTACCCCATTTCTGTAACCTCACTGCCTCCTGGCCTCTGACCCCAATTAACTGTATGACCTCATACCAGTTCTTTTTTTATTTAATGTAATTCTTTTGTTATATTTTAAGTTATGAACTGTCTCCCTCCCTTCCTCTCCACCCTGTACTTGAGAGGGCACCATTTGACACATATTAATAAATATATACAAAACTATAATATGCATAGTTCCATTTATCAGTCCTTTCTCTGGTGGTGGACAGCATCTTCATAGATTATTTGTAGTTGATTTGAACATTTAAAATACTCAGAATAACTTGTTTGTTCACAATTATTCTTCAAACATTATTGCTCTTACTGTATACAGCAATCTCTGGGTTCTGCTCATTTCACTTTTCATGATATGGCATTTGAAAGACAAGTTTGAGGTGCTATGTAAGGGAAAATTCCCTAAACAACAGGCCCCCCATAAAAAATTGGAATATGCTACCTTGAGAAATTATGGTTTTTCTGTCACTAAAGATTGTTAATAAAAGACAGCCATCCTAAACAGGATTCAACTCTAAAACATAAGTGGCCACAAATGTTATCCATAACTGAGGGGAAAAAATGAAACATTGTCCTTGCCCTCAAGTAGGTTATGGGAATGAAGCATGGAAATAAATAAGGAAATACAAAATAACTGAAAACTTCAAATTATGGGAATCTTCCTACCTTATCAGAAAACAAATTTCATTTTTGGTTATCATTGTAAAGAATTGATGTGAACCCTAGGTTTATCCAGGAGAAAAGGCATTTATTGCTGGCCATAGGAAGAAGAGACGAGTCCAGGTTACTACTGCCTGCTAAAGGGTTACAATGACAGCTTGACATGAACAAACAAGAGGTGCCCTGCCTTTCAGGGCCCGTATCAAGCTTATCAGGATTTATCAGCTTCACCATCTAGCTATCTAAAGTGTCTGTTGTGCATACAACATCAGAAAGGGAAATAAGTTCCTCAAAAATAGTGCAAAATTCTCTTTTTCTATCACCAAACAAGCACACAGTTCTTTAACTATTCTCATCAACCTGCTAGTTCCTACAGCTGTACCCAAAGAGAAAATGCAGAGAATAGAAAAGTTTTATTTAATCCTAAAAAGTGAGAGATGGTGTAAGTGATAAAATATTATGACAATTGAAATTTATATATCAAAAGCATCACTAAAGAGGTATATTATATTCACTTTTATAATTGGTTTTTAGATTAAGCCTTTACCACTTTAGGCTAATTAAGAGGAAGACCAGTCTGAATTAAGGAACAGTCTAATTGTGTGATTATGTAGTTGTCTTTTCAAGGCAAAGAATAACTTGAACTATCAGCGACTTTGTAGATTATCCTGATATAATGAATATATAACAATGATTTACAGTCAACACATCAATTGTCAGCATGTAGATGAATGCTATGAATCCTTGAAAATGGGGCTTCCTTAAATTGATAAACATTTCCACCCTATAATTCTATTTATTCTATTTTCTTTGCTTAAAAAATCCCAATATCCATAATTAATGCAATAGAAAATTTTCACCTAACTTTTCTCTGAATTGTCATTAATGCTGAATTAGTGAAGTGTGAATTAATGAGGTTTTACAATTGATATGACTTGGTAATTTACAGTTTTCTCTGAATTGGAAAAAAAATATGTTGATTAAACTGGACTTTTCTACTTTATAGTAAGAACTTGTTTAAGAAAATTAGACCATCATAAATCAAATTGATTCAGGCTCCTTTGATCTAAGGTAGAAATTTCCATTATGACACAAATAGAATATACATCAAAAATGACTAAATGCTTTAAAAAATTATAGAAGTATTCCAATGGACTAAAATAAACCTGATTCGGTTTTAAGAGTTCTTTCTCCCTGCCCAAAATTGTCTCCTTCATTGGAAATGGGTAAAAAATTAATCCTATTGATCTAGTCAAAGAAAGCAAGTTTGAATTAACCTGGAATTTTGAGAACTCTGATGTTGACTACATGAAACACTTCTCCATTTGGCTCATAGAGAACTTATTTCAGACTAGATTATTGAAGACATATATGATATACAAAAAGAAAAGTTAGCTTAACACAACATTGTACTTGAATACAATCTTCCTATCATGTAAGCCTGGGAAATCTGAATATTTTTTCACAGAATCAGATCAATATAGAGAACAAAAAAGTTAGGTCTGGGCATAATTCATTATGTCATAAAGGAGGTCAATAAAATCACCTGTAGATTCAACTGTAAGACATGAAAAATAGTTCAGATACGGAAATATGTACGGTGAATTGGTTCAAACTGTAATGTGCACAGTAGAGAGTCCTATGCAATTTTGAGCAGATAGCCTGGTAAGTCAGCCAGTTTTACAAGTATTTTATGTGAGAAAGAGACAGAGAGAGAGAGAGAGAGAGAGAGAGAGAGAGAGAGAGAGAGAGAGAGAGGGAGGGAGGGAGGGAGGGAGAAACATTTTTAAGTGCTTACCATGTGCCAAGCTTAGTGTTAACTGGGTGCTATTAAAAGCAATACAAGAGAGTAAGACCATCCTGACCTCAAGGACAATACGTTCTAATGATGTAAGCAAATACCTAAAGTGAAACTAGAGAGAGTAAGAGTGAGAGTGCAAGTTTCAAGTAGGGTAGAGATGGTCAAAAAGAAGGGCCACGTTCAGAAGACTGTGGGTTAATGGTTCCCTTTGTTCACAATATTATAACTTAACCCCAGAGGAAAGGAAACAACAGGAAAAAAACATTCATATGAGAAAAAATGCTCAGTTTAATAGCTCTTCAATTACTAAACAAATTTCTCCACTAAAGTCCTATACATTCATCATTAAACTCCATACCTCAGCTGTATTCTTAAGGCTGTATCAATAGAACATAAAGTCTGAAAAGTCCTACCAAAGCAGAAAAGATTTAAGAATAAGCCCACAGAATGTCTACATGTCTAATAACCAAAGATCAGACAGATAATTTTCTCCAGGATCAAATATAAAGTCCTTGACTTGGCATTTACCATTCTTGACAACCTGGTCCCTCATCATCTTTCCAGACTTGTTATACTTAACACCTCCCGTGAACTTTGTGATCCAATTTTCACGGGCCTAATACATGGTATCTTCATTATATATCTTCATGTCTTTGCAATTACCATACTCCATTTCTAGAAATTCTCCCCTCTTCACTTCTGTCTTGTAAAATCTCTGACTTCCTTTAAGATGCAGCTCAAATGGCAGTTTTTGTAAGAGGATTTTCCTTATCCCTTTACCTGACAGAGTCTTCCTCACTACTCTCCCTTCCACTCATGTGTGTGTATATGTACACACACACATATAAATGTATCTATAAATGTGTGCATGTGCATCTATCAGAACACAATACCATTGAATACAGAGACTGCTTTCATCTTTTTTTGTATCCCCAGAGCTTAGCAAAGTTCCTGGAATATTCTAAGTGCTTAATAAATGCTTGTTGACTAACTGACTAATTTCAGAGAGGCCCATCAATAGGCTGGCTACAGGTTGATGAATGAGTTGTCAAAACTACTCTCAAACGTCATTGTCTTCTAATAATTAATAGAGGGGTACACACTTGAGGTGTATGCATGTGTGCATGTGTGTATGTGTATGTGTGTAGAGCTTCCAGACCAACTAGATCACAAATCCTTGAAATAACATAAAAATATTTCAAAGTTCAGTACTCAGTGGCTTCAGATTTGAGTAGAAGAGGCAGTAAAAAAAATCTAGTCAAAAGATAAAACTAGAAACAAAAAAATTGGCAAGCAAAACTGTTAATCTTTCAAATCAATACAAATTGGCGCTTTCATTTCAAGTCAATGTAAATGAGAACCTAGTTAGACAATATCCCAAGCAGAGTTTTCCAAAAAGCACTAGACTGGGACTCAATCCCAACATACCAGTAAAAATTAGTATCAGCAGCTGTAGATAAAGATTTTGACTGATAATGAAAAAATAACAACTCAAGGCCACAAAATAGGTTCCCATCATCTCTGAAAATGTGTTTAAGAAATTTTCCCTGAAACTTTAGCCTGATGATAAAGGATTATATCATAGGAAAATACACCAATTAAAATAAGAAATCACAAATTAGGCAATTGAATATAGGTTTACTTAAGAATAAGAGTAATAAATGATAAAATAACCATAAATTTTGAAAAGTCATTTAATCTTATTCTTGACCTAGGAGAAAAACAAAATAATGACAAAGATCTTAAGTGGTCCAAACTAAATTTTAATTGACATATTAATAAATTGTCTATTTAAATGAAAAAGATGCATTTCAAATAGAAATGGGAGATGATCTCCACTCTAATGGAGGTTCTTTAATATTATGGCATGATTTACAATCTAATGAAATTTTCTCTAAGGCAGAATATCCTGTCTGAACAGCAGGGAATACCTTGTTGTTTTCATATTGAAAAATTACTACAAATATGAGTAATTAATGCAAAAGGGGTAATTGCTTTCCCATTTCTATAGTTAAGCTGACAGGAAATTAATCAGTATTTCTCTGCTTTACCAAGATATCAGTGTTTTGGCAATGCTACCTGGACCTGAAATTATCTGTTCCTAGACAAGAAACCTTACTCATTGAAACAAATCTATAAGACTTTAAAATTTTTAGTTTTTGCCATTCAAGCATTTGCTTGTTATGTGTAATTAAACAGAAAATACAGTCACAATATCAAGGTTAATATAATTCATAAGAAATAGTAATATATAAGGGGTAGAGTGCTGGACCTGGTATCAAGGAGATCTGGGCTCAAATTCTTCCTCAGAAATTTACTAGCTATGTAACACTTATTTATAAATTCCTCATCTATTAAGTGAGGTGGTTTTCATAAATGACTCTGAAAGTTTCCTTCAGTTCTAAATCTTTGCTCCTAAGAACTAATTCATTAAAGTCCAGATTTACAAAGAACCAAGGAATATCTTGAAATAGTTGACTATCAGTAAAATGAATTTCTACAATAAAATAAGATGGAGTGAAAAAAATCTCTCTATTACCTTTGAGACTATAAGGATGAATACAAAAGCATATTGACTGAACATGAAAAACCATGAGATAAAAACAGGTCTCAAAATTAATGAGAGGAAATTCTCTTTCAACTGCTTCCTCATAAAACGACCAGTCGTAAAGTCTCCCAAATCCCATCAATGCTACCTGTCTTGGCTTTTCACAATCTGTCCACCCATAAGCACACAAAGGTTACATCTTCCATGTGTCTCTTCTTTTTGGAAAGTTGAAATAAGAAAAGATAATTAGTATTTCTTTAAATAAAGATCAGTTTATTCTGTCAGAGTTCATTTGGTTTGACAATTTGTTCCAAATCAGATGATACTTTATCACCTCATATTGTTTAGATCATCAAAGCTGTTGAAAATGTTGCTCGAGGGAGATATTAAAGGATAAGACTGGTCCCTGCCTAGCAAAAATTCTTGGCATCATTAAGTAGTGGCCCATAGGATATTAAGCTAATTGAACCATGCTGGGAAAAAAACAGACAAAAGAGAGATATCTCATAAGTATTGATTAGCATTTAGAAGGGAATAATCATTTATATAGCACCTGCTATGAGCCAGACACTATGCTAAGTTCTTTACAAATATTAAGCTCCTTTGATAACAACAACCCTGCAAGGTAGATGCTGTAATTATCCCCATTTTTACAATTGAGGAAACTGAGGCAGAGGTTAAGTGACTTGCCCAGAGTCACACAGCTATTAAGAGTCTGAGGGTAGACTTTATTGTGGATTTTCAGGGAAATTCCTAGCTCATACAATGCAAATCCATCAGAACTAACTTCTATCAACTGAAGACAATTCTCTTAAGTATATTTTTAAGTTTAATAACCATTAACCAAAGTAAACATAAGGAATAAGAATATACAGCATTTCACAAAGAATTAAGCAAATTAGCAATTAATAACCCCTGCCCACAATTATTTTTCTGTATTCCCTTCCAGTTCTCTAAGAATTATTTACTGATTGAGAAGTTAATGAACTGCTCATTTACCCTAAAATAGATGCATTTTTAAAAATTCTCTAAGATTATAAATTGCAAAGAATGTGCTGACTTGCTTCAGTAGAGAGTTTTCTCACAAAGTAGTTTCCTATACCAATGAAATCACAGGTCCATTTTCTATCCCTTTGAAATCATAATATACCATTATATATATATTTCTGGGTATATATGCGTACATAATCACAATTTATTCTTTCTTTTGATTGTTGGGTACATTGATCATTCTCAACCATAACAGAATAGTTTCTTTTTTCCTTTGTGTGATATTTTAAGGTAAAGTCCTATTCAATAGAAGTACTGAGTTAGAAGGTATAATTACTTTTTCCCCCTCTTACTGTATATTACATATTCCTCTCAAAATTATTTGCACCATCTGTAGTCCCAACAATAATGGGAAATATCATTCTTGACAATTATACTAAAGATACAGTTAAGTCAAAACATTAGATTACAATCAATTCATATCCTAAGATCAATTGAATGTGCTTTGACATGAGGCCATTTAGCTACTGAGAAGGAAAGAGAGGGGAAAGCTAAGTCTAAATTCTTCTCTAACCTTGGGTAAAAAGAGAACAGAAAATGAAGGTAAAAGATATTACTAAGGCTACTCTACTCACCAGAGAAGAGAACTCAGACTCTGAAGGCCAAAAGAAAGGTCCACGCATTCATTCCTGTTCCATTACTTCTTACCTAATCACGTCGTTTCTCATCAATTTCATTCTTGTTAGAGCCTTTGTAACCCCTTCAGCTCCCATTGAGTGTTGTAGGCAAAATCTCACTACTGCGCTCAAGTTCTCTACCATAAATGAGAACTGGGGGGATGGGTTTGGTCAGCTTTGAACCAAGAAGACTAAACCCTGCTAATAACCAAAAGCTATTTCTTAAGCACAGGAATATTATTCATTGCTCTCTCTTTTTTTTTCAAAAAGCTAGAGCTGAATAGGAATCACGCCTCCCATTTCAAATATCTAGGAAACAATAAAACTTCAACAGGTAATTATAATGAAGTCAAATCAACAAGCATAAACTATGTCCCTGGCACTGTGCTAAGCACTAGTTTATTGTGGCTATTATTACACCACAAACTATAGCTAAATGGGCAGACTCTTCAAAAAGTACATAACATGTAGATCCTGAATCAGGAAAAATAAAGTCCTGGAAGGTCAACTCCAGGTACGTCGTTGAATGGAGGTTCAAGTAATGTTCATCAAAACATAAAGAAGCTGTAATTTCATAATTTCCCCGTGAGGAAACTCATTCAACCAAAGCAGTTCACAACTGATAATATAAATAAGTCATAGGAAATTGACTGAAACACACAAATTTATTTGTCCAACATCACACAGCTAGAAAGTGTTTGAACCAAGCATTGAGGCAAAGAGAGAGGGGCCCAATATTTCCTTTCCTTGATATGAGCAAGTCTATTTTCAAAATGGCCTCCATTTAATGACCCACATGTGTAAAAAATTATAACAGGTCTTTTTTGTGGAGGCAAAGAATTGGAAACTGAAAGAATGACCATAATCGGGGAATGGCTAGACCAGTTATGGTATATAAATGTGATGGCATACTATGGTGCTACAAAAAATGATGAAGAATAAAATCAGAAAGATTTATATGAACTGATACAAAGTGAAATGAGTAGGACCAGGAGAACAACTTATACATTATCAACAATATTGGAAAGGTAAGCAACTATAAAAGACAGTAACTCTAATCAGTACAATGATCCACCACTATTTCAGAGGACTCGATGAAAAATGCTATTTACTTCTAGATAGAGAACTGATAGAGGCAGTGGAGATTGGAGCACATTTTTTCCTCTTTCTTTATCTTGTCTTTTGTTTCTTCTGGAACATGGTTGATGTAGAAATATTTTGCTTGACTGCATTTGTGTAATGGATACTACATTTCTTCTTTTCTTGAAAAATATAGGAGGTAAATGAGCAGTCCATTAACTTCTCAGTCAATAAGCTAGCATTTATTAGATGCCTACTCTGTGCCAGGTACTGTCTTAAGTGTTAGTAATATAAAGAGAGAAAAAAATATTTCCTGCTCTCAAGGTGCTCACAGTCTAACGAGGGAAACAGCTTATAAACAACTATGTACAAACGAGATATATACAGGATGAACTCGAGATATTCTTAGAGGGAAGTACTAAGATGAAGGACAATTGGGAAAGGCCCAGATGGGACTTTAGCTGAGCCTTGAAGGAAGTCATGAAAAATAGGGGATGAGGAGGGAGAACCTGTTGAAGGCATGGAAGACAGCTGCTGAAAGCATTCAGAATCAGGAAAAGGAGCATACTATGCAAGGAATAGCAATGTCCTAAGTCCCAGATCATATCAACAGATTGGTGACTCCCTATTCTTTCTTGCTTCCAGAACTAAATAGAGTGCCTTTCTCAAGGATAGCTATAGACAGTTTGATATTAAGATTAACATCCCTTCACTATTTGTTTGTTTTATAGTGTCTAGAGAGAAATGATCTATAAGGTGTGTTCCCTTTCTTTTATGGGCTACCCTATCTCTCCCTAACCATAGTTTATAATAATAATCTGAATAAAGCTTTTTGCTGATTTGTACCTTAAACTTGAAAACTGGGTCTTATTATACTGACACCAAGTCATCCTGACTCCAAGTCCAGTTCTTTATCCACTACACCACTTCTGTTCATCTTTTGGTTTTTTTAAGTAGACTTATGATTTCATCAGTTATAGGAATTCCTAACTTGGAAAATCTACCTGATAAAATGGACAGGCAATTCATGTATAACTTACAGTACTGGAGAATTGTTTGATGTATGTAGAGGTCCCATGATCTCACAGCTAGTAGGTGCCAGAAGCAGAACCAGAACCGGTCTTGTAACTTGCTACTTCTAGGTTCATCAATATCCCAACCTAAATGCCTTGGGGCAAAATTATTTCCCTAACTTAAGAAAGAACATTTTCAAAGCACATTTTTCATAGGGCTCTCCATACAGTGGTCTAAATAAACATCATTGTTATACTTTTTATTTACAAATATCTTCAAGGAAAACCACCTTTTACCAAAATTTAGCTAAAATATTCCTGAACAGGTATTTCATTAACAGAATAAAATAATAGTTGTTTGTAAAAATTCATCATAGCCCATTCAACTTTCATTTCTAGTCATCTTAAATCATGTAAAATACAAATGTATTTTTCTCCTGAAAGTTAGAGGTAAAAAAAAATGGGCCAAGATTTTAAGTCACCTGTTATCTGAAATGAAAAATAGTTGCTTCTTTCATTCACAGAGAGTTCCACTTGCAGTTTCTCATACCTTCTGCTAACAGTTGTTAATATGTAAATGAAGCATTAATTGTCACTTATCATTTTTATAAGCATAGTGTACTTTAATAAATGCTCATAACTAGAATTCTGCACCTGATACCAGAAGGCAAATGACATAGTTTTCTAAATTAAAACACGTGATCAACCATATCTTTTCCAAAAGAAAATCAAAGGACTCTTGGTTCATACACCAAAGAATTATATTAAAACTGTATGGGGCATAGCCCACTTACGCATGGCCAGAAGCCTAAACAAGAACCATAAAACAGCAGAGAGAGGAAATTTCCATCTAACAGATGGTGAGGTGGATAGAACTGAGAAGTGGATCAAAGTGAAGCTGGCTATCCCAAAGCTCAGCAAAACAAGATCGTTTATTTACAAGGAACTCCAGATAGAAAGATAGGCTCATGCCAAATTCATTTCCAAGTGTGCATTTTAATCTCCACTTTGAAGACTAAACACCTTCCCTAGGTAACATGACATTTTCTTTACTGGTAATATCAGTATTCATCAGAAATGATTCATTTTCTTTTTTTAATATTGAAAACATGGTCACACATACATATTCCTTGTAAGTTTAAATGAATATAATGTGCATATAAAGGTACATACACATATAGTACATTATAAGTGCTTAATTCTTGTTGACTTACTGATACATATATACTTCTCATATATTTACTTCGTAGTTGGAAAATCCTTGCTGCAGATAGCCAATTATTAGAATGAGTTGACAGTGGCAACATTCACCAATTGCATATTTTCCAAAATAGAAATAAAAAGATGATATAGAATCGCACATCACTATGTATGATTAATGAGTTTCCTGATCAACTTGATGAGTTTGGGGTGGGAGAAGGAAAAGGATGGGGAGGGAAGGATCCAAGATGAGCCTCAGCTTTATACTAGATCATCATATAAAGGGTATGGACATTCTTTTTGAGGTTTCCACAGGATAGGGTTCATTGATGTGACTACTGCCAAGATAAATAGGGTGACTCACACTGTTGCAAGGTGGACTGTTAAGTAAGGATCTGGTCTCAGTTGTGTCTACTTGGGATACTAAAAACTATAGTGTTGGAGATATTCTCTGCTAACTCCAATTTTATATACTTGGTATATATTGCATATGAAAGTCATATCTCTAAACCTGTATTTATAAGCCTTTGTGTAGTCCCTATGGCACAAAGTTCTGACACTGGCTCAGACAATGAAAAGATGTCATACCTAATAAACTTAAATAGATCTGGGATCTCACTGATATGGCTACTCTGTCCACCTGTGGAAATCCCAATCCATCTACTCCACACCCTATGCAATTCTTGTCCATGTCTTTCCATAAATATTCCATGTAGGACCTAATTCTTAACCAGTCTTTCTCTAGTTCTTTTACTATTTCACTGACACCAATATACTCATATGGACATTCCTCGCTCTTATTAAATAACTAGAATACATTCTTTTTCTGATCACACTTTTATTTCACTTCTTGTGCACATATCATTAATGGTATAATGCCACAGCCTACTTATACTCACCATCCATCTTTCAAATTGCACTTTGAGTCACCAACAATTACAGTTCGTCTGAGATCATGATGTTCATTATTTGACAGCTAATAGAAGCTTCTTGAAGATGGGGACTCTTTTTTTTTTCCTTTTTGATACCCAGCACAGAACTTCACATATTGGAAGTACTTAATAAATGGTTATTTAATTATTGATGGGTAAAATCACTGGAAAAATATCAGTGTTAGAAAGTCAGACTATTGTGGGAGGGACAGCTGGAGAATCATCGAATACTCATTATTCCTGTTAACTTACCTTCCTACTCCATATGACTCATCTCTTGTTTCTTGTCCTTCACAAGTTGAGACTTTACTGCTCTGATTTGCATCATACTTGCAAGATCACTTTTTCCAAGGTTTTGTCCTTGCCCCACTTCTTACTAGAACAAAAAAGAATAGTAATGGCATACACACATACACAAACCCTTTGGTTCAGACCTTGTCATGAGATACCCTTCTATAGCATAGGTGAATTATTTCAGAGAGGTAACGTAATATGAAGTGATATGCTTATCAAAAAACATATTTTTACCTGGTCTGAGGTTAAATCCTTGAATTCTACACAAGTGATTCCAGTCAAATTTAGAAAAAGAGTCAAGCCAGGAACTTATTGCACATGGGCACAGGTTTGTGTTACCTTGAGTTACCCTCTACAATGTATACCTGCACCCCCACCTTTGCATTCCTTCCTACTAAATGTCATTATCTCTTGAGGGTTGAGGTCGCCCCATCTACCATGGAAGATCTTATTGGAAAGTTCTACCTGTTGTGGAAGTGGTATATACAGAGATGCAGTCCTCCATGGTTAGAGTCCCTATCCTGTACAATTGGATTAGAACAAGCTGTTTCACACAAGTCAGAAAGGGCTTATACTCTCAATATTGCCTATCCGAACTATAAAACACTATGGGCAAGGGAACGATTAGTCAAACTAAGAAATCAATGCGAAATCACATAGCAGAGCAAAGGTAAAGAGGATTGGTTCTTAATTTGAGAGTCCAAAATTATATCTGAGAACTATACAGGGCAATATTGAGGCCTGGGGTCAAAGGATGAACAAAGCATAGCTGTTGATAAAAGAATCTGTTCACAGACATCTGGACCCCATACTCATAGGTCAAAGTAGCAAATGTCAGCTTGAATATCACCTGAAGTCAGACCCAAAAATTGTAACTCAGCTTTCACTTAATGAGCAAATAAAAAGGAAATCAAATAGGTAAACATAAAGGATGGGCAGACAGCCAATGGCCCTATGGGAAAGTGAAAAAAAAAAACATTATCTTTAGAAACTGAAGAACTAAGTTTGAATCACAATTTTCCTACTTATCGCCTGGATAACCCAGGGTGAGTCACCTCACTTGTCTGATCTACTATTTCCTTATTTATAAAGTGAGGAGATCTCTAAGGTCCCTTTCAACTCTAAATTTATGATGACATGATTTATATTTGATGGCAGAAACTCAATTCTATAAGTAAGTTGGAAGTTATTACCCATGCTAAGCAATTCGTGAATACTCTCTTGAGCAGATAAGTTATTTTAATATGAAAAGGAGGTAGAAACAATTTTATATATATATATATTCCAAGGCATAAGGATTAAGGAATCATGGTAGCTAATAAGTGAGAGGAAAATAGAAAAATGACCACTGCAGTCAGTCTTATCCTCCAATAAGAAATTCAACAAGGTATGAATAGGCACAGCTCAAGCCCACTTTGCTACTGATTTACTGCCACTCACGATGCTGACGGAACATTGCACCCGAGGCATCAATATTAATCACTTCACAGCTGTTCACAAATTGCCTCCTGAGTTTCACAAATGTTAATGGCACATACTAGTCCCAAATGGCATGAGTTAAAAGTTTGGAGTGAATATTAAGTAATACATAGATAATTTATAAACACTAGACAACTGGGGGTTTTAAAGTTAAATAAAAAGGGGTATCCAAGGACCAAATGCTGAAGTTTCTTTTATTCATTTGAAAGAAAAATTGATCTTTAAGACAGTTGTTTTCAAATACTCACAAGTTATGTTATTATAGTACATATATGATATGTGTGTATGTAGTGCAAATGCTTCCTGAGTAAAAATATTCAAAAATTTCCATGAAGTCGTGAAAGTCCTTTAGTGGTTACATGCCACAAGAAAAGTTATTCCAAAATCAGTCCAAAAAGGGCATTGTCACATAGAATACTGATTCTTGCAATGACCTAAAATAGCTTTATTTGTGTTTAGTTTCTACCAACATGATATTAGCCAAAATAGGTAACAGGAGGGAAATGTGCACCTTTTTCCAAGGACATGAGGGTAAAAGAGTTTGCTGTCATTTAGAATTTGGCTGCTTATCAGGAACTAGTAGTTAAGAGGGAGTTAATTGATTATCCACCAATGTGTTAGAGTTCTGGAGAGCAAACAGGAGGCATCATAAATCTCACTATTACCTGGCTTGGGTGAAAAAAAAAAGTTTTAAAAAAATAGCAAAAGTAGAAGAAAAGGAAGCTGAGTTTGGGCTGGGAAGGTTAAGTCTCTGTGGATACAGACAGGTTTGAGATTATTCCAAGCAAAACAATTCACAAACACATAATATTTTAAAAATTTAACAAAATTTAATGGGAGGAAAAAACTCTAACAATTATAAGACTGCAAAAACAAAATGGATATCCAATGAGTTGGCCAAGAATTTAACAAAAAAAAAGTAGTCGGTATTGTATTTGATAAGCTATATAACATTTCTAATGCTTTCAACCTTTTCCTTTTCTTACTTATAGTAAGAAAGACTTTGGGTTTAAATCCCTTTTTAGACACTAACTTCGTGACTCTGGGTAAGTCATTTAACTTCTCTGTGCTTTATGTTCATCTCAGTCAGTCAACAATCACTTATTAAGCACCTACTACATGCTTAATACTTAGTACAGAGTATGGTGTACTAAGCATTTGTAAAATACATTCCAAGGGACTAATAATTTACATTTTCTCTAAAAATTTGGCTCTTATCTTTTGACCATTGCTCCCATTGAAGAGCACATATCATTAGTCTCATGTGTATCAACTCCATATAGTTATTAGATGCTGAATCTTTGATATATTTTCTGCATCTATTTCACATCCTGTTTTTTCTTTTAATTTTATATATTGCTTTTTGTTGCACAAAATTATTTCATCAATGAATGAAAAAAATTTTCTCAGTTACTTATAATATGCCAAGTATTGTTCTGAGTGCTAGGGATACAACTATAAAAGCAATGGCAGTCCTTGACCTCAAGGAGTTTATATTCATAACAGAGAACAAATACAGTAGGAGAGTAGTGGTCAGGGAGGTACACTTTGGTCTAAAAAGTTACAGGAATGGCGATTGGGTACATACAGAAACAGACTGATTCACTCCTTCCAGGAACAATGGAAGAGCTGATTTAATTATATAATTCCAGAACTGGAAATTAGGGAGAATATACCCAAAGTAGCAAGGCAACTGGAGAGACGACCAGAGAAAAGGGAATACAGTGAAGTATGGCTTGCACTTGCCTGAAATATTGAGCTACAAGAGGCAATTGCCAGTTAAGTCAACAAAACTCCAGATCAGAAGTTCCAGAAATGAAAAGGCAAAAATCTCCAATATCTGGTCTCATCCCAAGATAAGGTAGCTGGAGAAACTGGAGAGAAACTGATCAAACTCATTAATTTATTCTGTTATTTTTTTCCATTTGATTAAAACATTCTTGCTCTATGCTGTTGAGACATTATTCCTTTTTCTTCCAGTTTTATTGGGAGGGGTGGGTTACTTTTAGAATGCTAATCTAATTAGAATTCATTATGATTGTGTGGTATGAAATATTTATCCAAGACCATTTTTTTTGCCATCTAGACATCCATTTTCCTACACTTTTCAAAAATTATTATTGAAGAGGGATTTCATTCCCTAGCTAAGCAAATTGTTGTTTTTCAATCATTTCCAACTCCATGTGACCACAGGGATTTGTCCATAGAGTTTTCTCAGCAAAGATATTGGAGTGGTTTGCCATTTCCATGTCCAGTATGCCTCATTTTACAGATGAGGAACTGAGGCAAATAGGGGTCAAGTGACTTGCCCAGAATCACATAGCTAGCAAGTGTCTGAGGCTAAATTTAAACTCAGATCTTCCTGATTCCAGGCCCAGTGCTCCATCCACTGAACCACTTGGTTACCCCTTAGTTTCTCAAACACTATTCTTTATATACATTGTGATCTGATTCTTTGGTTCTAGATTCTGTTTTGTTTATTTATTTCTCTATTCCTATTACAGCACTCAACACTTTATAAAAATTGCCTCATACTACCTTTCAAATTCTCATCCTTTTTCATGAGTTTTCTTTTTCAAAATTAATCATACTATGTATGTCCATCTATTTTTCCATGTGGATTTGATTATGATTTCATCAAACTCTTTGAAATAAGATACTGGTATCCTGATTGATAAGACATTAAATATATTAAACTAGTTTGGAAAGTACCAACATTTTTACTATATTTGCTTAACATGACCTCAGGTCTTCCTTCATTTCTGTCAAAATCATTTTGAAGTTGTCTTTGATATAGGTTTTTTTGAACACCGTGATAAGTGGATTCCCAGATACCTCAGAATGTTTTGTTATCATCGTTAAGAGTATCCTCATTTCATCAGTTTCTTTTGATTCTTGGTAATGACATACAAAAATGAAAATTATTTGGTGAGTCTATCCTGCTACTTTATCAAAATCATTTCTTTGCCTTCATAATTTTTACTGTTGACTATCTTGAATTTTCTCCTTTTTTTCAAATTTTAATTTAACATTTTATTTGTTTCTCAATTATATGTAAGAAAATTTTAACATCCTTTTTTAAAATACTTAGTTCCAAATTCTCTCTTCTTTCTCTCCCCACTAGTTCAGAAGGCAAGCAATTTGATATCAATTACACATGTGCAGTCATACAAAACATATTTCCATATTAGTCATGTGAAAGAAAGCACAACCAAAAAAAATAAGAAAACTTAAGAGTAAAAAATTTAGATCTCCATTCAGTCTCCATCAGATCTTTCTCTGAAGGTGAGTAGCTTTTTCATAGTAAGTTCTTTGGAATTGTCTTGGATCACTGTATTGATGAGAATAACTAAGTAATTCACTTCTGATCATCCTACAATAATGCTTTGTATCAGTGCATATAAGTTTTCCCAGGGTTTTTCTGAGACCATCCTGATTGCCACTTCTTATAGCACAATAGTATTACATCACAATTGTATACAAGAACTTATTTAGCCATTCCCCATATAAGAAGTAAACAGTTTGACCTTATTATATCCCTTAAGTTGGCCTTTAATGTTTACTTTCTTATGTTTCTCCCAATTCTTGTAGACCAAATTTTCCATTTGGTTCTGGTCTTTTCCACACAAATACCTGAATTCCTTTAATTCAGTAAGCATCAATTTTTCATAAAGGATTATACTCAGTTTTGCTGGGTAAATTATTCTTGGTTGCAAACCCTGCTTCTTTGGTCTTCAAAATATCTTGTTCCATGCTATTTGGTCTTTTAATGTAGAAGCTACTAAATCATGTATCACTTTGACTGTAGCTCCACAGTATTTAAATTGTTTCTTTCTAGTTGCTTGTAGCATTTCCTCCTTGACCTGGAAGCTTTGAAACTTGGCTATGATGTTCACTCAGGTTGTGAACAGTGGAGTTTTTCAATTTCTATTTTATCTTCTAGTTCTAAAACTTCAGGGAAATTTTCCTTAGTTTCTTGAAGTAGAGTATCTAGACTTTTTTAATCATAACTTTCAGGTAATTCAGCCATTCTTATGTTATCTCTCCTCAATGTTTTCTACATCAGTTTTTGTAATGAGATATTTCACCTTCTCTTCTCTTTTTTACTCTGTTGATTTTGTTTTATTACACATTGGTATCTTATGAAGTCATTAACTTTCACTTGCCCAATTCTAATTATTGAGTTATTTTCTTCCTTAAGTTTTTTTGGATCTCCTTTTCCAATTGTCTGACTTTCTTTTCATAATTTTCTTGATTTTCTTGCATAGTAGGTGGAACATTTAATAAGTATTTGTTGATTGACTACTTTAAATTATCAAATGTTCTTCACCTGGAGCCAAGATGGGAATTTAGGCCTGGCTCTTCAACTCAGAGATTTCTTGAGAAGATCTTACTTAGCATACCCAACACTCTCAATAATAATTTTTTGAATAAAAATTTTTTGAATAAACTTTTGAAAACAGAAAAGTAAATGTTATCCCAATATATTAAATTAGGAGTTGCAAAAGGGTAGACCTGATTCAGTCAATCTAATAACTGAAATTCAAACCTAGAATAAAATGAGATACTTATATATATTATAATAGTCAACAAAAGGTTTCTTTAGTCATAGCAGGGAAATGACATTAAACAAGAATACATCAGTGAGTCCACTTTCCTTGCCTCTCTGTTGTCCATGCTTGGCAGAAGACTAAGAAAGGAACTCCTGATTCCTCATGTGCCAGATTTTTGTACTTAGACCTTCTGAAATTAATTGTTTGGACCTTAGTCCTTTGAGCTAATTAAGTTTCAAGGATTATTTCAATGCTTTTTAAAGAAAGCAAAGGGGGTAGACTAGGATATTGGTCCTACCACAGATGTTTAGGAAAGAGTACTATCTTTCATGGCCAGTAATGGACCACTGGATAGTTTTTTTTTAAATGACATGTTTTCCTATATGAATACTATATTGGAGATAATATCTTCTATAGAAGCTAAGAAAAAAATAGGGCTTCTTACTTAGAAACAAAAAAATCTGTTAAATGTCTAAATCAGAACATTTTTTTCCAAATCTCTTTCCTTAAGTCAGTTACAATATAATTAATGTTGAAGATAAAAACATTAAACTCTATAGAGAAGAAAAACAACTGCTGCAGCATCTGGAGTAATTGAGAAATTTAATCATGAATTGGACCAACAGATAAATAGGACTACAGAATAGATCTATCCTCCTAAATGTGGTTATTAGCAAAACCCTTATTAATCTCTTCATGCCAGATAAAACCTAGGAGTAAAACTTTCACAGGGTTGATTGCTCTGCTGTCAAAACCATAATTACAGCAAGAAATTTTAAAGGAAATGCTGGGACACTGAGGAAACCACATCTAGGATGATAAGGATATTTTCCTATTTATCAGGGAAATAGTTTCAATATCTACCTAAATTAAGTCATTTTGGTAAATAATCTTACTTGGAAATTGCCAGGATACCACTCCCTATAGAAATAGGACCAGGATCGAGCTATTGGGAATAAGTGACAAATCAGGAGACAAAGAACAGTAGGATAGAGGAGGGAGATGGAAGTGCAGGCTTTTATCCCAAAGAACAATGGTCAAGTCAAGCCAAAGAGTTCATGGGGCAAACAAATCTGAAAGACTAAGCTGGAATCCTAAAAGAGAGGTCAGAATCGTGATCCTGAAGCCAGGGAAGGTCAGCATGGAGTGAATCAGGAAACACTACTGAGGGAGCTACACTGGCACTGGCAAAGTCTCGACTTGAGACCACATCCTTTCCTGAAAGAGTGATGGTAATAGCTATGATCCTGCTTTACTGCTAGGTACCTAGACACATGGCTACAAGAAGATGATACCCATAACAGATGACATAGTGGGAGAAATAATTCATTTAGACCCCTACTCTATTAAAATTAGTATTAATCAGTCTGATATAATTCTAGAGGGGTAGTGATTATAAGTTCTGCGTATTAAACCCTAGAGCTGTGAACCGCAGACTATAAGTTCACTTACTTAATCATAGGAAGCTAATTTTAGAGGTCTTTCACCCTTGTTTTCCTTGTTATGGTGACCAGGTCCAGCATGGCAGAAGTGACTCAATTATATGGAAAGTTCCCAAACTTATTTTGTTACCTCTGGACCACTCTCTCTTGTTCAACATGAGCAGACGACCATCTTGTGACCACCGAGTCAGTAGAGATGCCCCATGTTTCACTCAGCCTGTGACCCACTGCTGATGTCATTTTTGGCCTGCAAAGTAAGGTCTATCAACCAATGGAATTCTGTGTTTTGTATAGCCCATCTCGAATGTTCAAGGATCAAATCTGGTATAAAACTTTATAAGAATAAGGCCCTAGTAAAGGGAGTATCTTAGATCATGAAGAAAATCTAAGGTCCACTTCATTAGAGAGGACCATGGGCCCTTTAATAAAATGTCACTGGCTCAGAGCTCTGCCTCAATCTCTTTCACTGTAGGCTGAGCAATTTTAATTCCCACAATAGCACCCCCAGTCCTCTGAAGTGGAAAATGTAGATGACCTCCTTTCTAGCTTCCATAAGGAGGGGGAAGAGGAAGAAGGAAAAAAACATATAATAAGCACCTACTATGTATCCAAAGGGGCATCTAAGTGGTGCAATGGATAGAGCATGAAGCCTGGCACCAGGAAGTCCTGACTTCAAATCTGACTCTAGGCAAGTCATTTAACCCTGTTTGCCTCAGTTTACTCATCTTTTAAATGAGTCAGAGAATAAAATGACAAACCACTCCAGTATCTTTGCCAAAAAAAAAAGTCACAAAGAGTGTTGGACATGACTCAAATGACTGAACACTGTGTTATCAGATACTACTTTTATAAATATAACATTTTATAAATATTTTCTCATTTGATTTTTATATCTCTGTGAAGTAGGTATACCAGTATTATTCCCCTTTTACAGTTGAAGAAATAAGCAGACTAAGTTTAAGTGTCTTCCCCAGAGTCACACCCCTACTAAGTATCTGAGGTCAGATTTGAACTCCAATCTTTCTTAGTTTCAGCCCAGTACTCTATTCACTCCACCACCTAGCTAAAGACAGATAAGGGATAGGGGCTCCAGATAGTCTTCCATAGAAATAGGTATGTTGGAAAGTCAATCAATCAGCAAGTATTTATTAATCAATTACTATAGTCTAGGAATTACAGTGTTAGAAATATACAGAAAAATAAGGGGAGGGAAAATCTACCCTCAAGGAATTTCCATCCTAACAATTACATAATATTTACATTTTAATCCCAATAAAATGCACGTTGACATAAAATGTTCATGTTTAGGTCATTTCTACATTTAGTCATAAGTAAGCCTTCTGCTTCTCCTCTCTTCAACCCCTCATCAATGTAGCTGCCAAGTTTATATCCATACAGCACACATCTGACCATATTACGCCTTTATTAAAAAATCTCCAAAGGCTCTCAATTACCTCTAAGATTAAAAGAAAAATGCAAACCCGCCCCTCTCTGATTCCATCACACATTTTCAGACTTATTTCACATTGCTTCTTTTCACCCACTTTGCATTCCAGCCAATCTGACCTGCCTATTGCACTCTTCCTTCTTGTGACTCTTCACAAGGTTTTTTCCAGAGAGGTCTGGAATTCTCTTTTTCCCCACTGCTTCCTCTGAATCCCTAACTTTCTTCAAGATTCAACTCAGATGCAGGTCCTCCAAATACTCAATGTTAGTGCTCTCTTTTCCTCCTCAAATCATATTGTATTTATCTCTCCAGTAGAACATATGTTCCTTGAAGAAAGAGGCTATTTTGTCTTGGCATTGTGAAACTGAAAATTGATACCCTACTTTATTCTATATTATTTCTTAATTATTGATTGAGAATTGAATCCAAGCACTGGAATCAGTACGTATGAATTGGGTTGATTTAAAGGATAATTTGACTCCTTAACATTATAAGGTCTAGCTTCTCAAAAATATAACTTCCCTATTTTTCTGGGCTGTAACTTGTACTCTATCCCATATGGAAGCGTAGGGATGGAATCCTGGAGTCATAACATGGTCTGTCTGACCATATGTCATGACAATTGCTTAACACTAGATTTTCCAGAGAATGATGAATAACTCTGTTTTCCCTATTGTCATAAGTCCTGGAAATCCCATCCTGCAAATCAGGCTAATGTAAGCTCACACTACACCTCTACCAACTGTATATAATACTGCTCTGTCTGCTCTAATGCACGTCTGGTCACTGAAGGGCCGTTGACTTCTATTACCAGCCTCTGCTAAATTTTCCAGTTAATTATACTCGAAACTTGTGCCTCAGTTTCTCTTCATCACAGATATTTATCACAACAGCATCCCAGTACATCAAATAGTGTCTTGTAAATAATAGTAACTGATATATGTGTGAGTGCATAAATTTATGAGTGGGGAGAGAGAGGGAGGAGAGAAGAGAGAAAGAGGAGAGGGGGAGAGAGAGAAATAGAGAGAGACAGAGAGAGACAGAAAGAGACAGAGAGAGACAGAAAGAGACAGAGACAGAAAGAGACACAGAGAGACAGAAAGAGACACAGAGAGAGACAGAAAGAGACAGAGAGAGACAGAAAGAGACAGAGAGAGACAGAAAGAGACACAGAGAGAGACAGAAAGGGACAGAGAGAGAGACAGAAAGAGACAGAGAGAGACAGAGAGAGACAGAAAAAGACACAGAGAGAGACAGAAAGAGACAGAGAGAGACAGAAAGAGACAGAGAGAGACAGAAAGAGACAGAGAGACAGAAAGAGACACAGAGAGACAGAAAGAGACACAGAGAGAGACAGAAAAAGACAGAGAGAGACAGAAAGAGACAGAGACAGAGAGAGACAGAAAAAGACACAGAGAGAGACAGAGACAGAGAGAGACAGAAAGAGACAGAGAGAGACAGAAAGAGACAGAGAGACAGAAAGAGACACAGAGAGACAGAAAGAGGCAGAGAGACAGAAAGAGAGAGAGAGAGAATTTTCAGGTTTGCAAAGAATTTTATGGATATTATCTCCTGTGACCTTCACAATAAACCCTACGAGGTCGATGAGACATTACTATTCTCATTTTAATAATAAGGCAAACAAACATCAGAGAAATTAAGGAAATTGCTCATGCTCACAGAGCTTGGATGTGGGGTAGGATTGGAACTATGGTCTTCCTTAGTTCAAGAGCAGCATTCTACTCACAATTACAGGTGTTTTATAAATGCTGGTTGACTTGCTGAATTTAATTACTATGAATTCCTTGACACTAACAAATAAATTTGCTCTCTGGTCCCCTTTCATTTTACAACACCTTTTCCACTGCCCATGAGATATCTGCTTAAGCAATCATTTTATATGGGAGAAGTGGGAGGTCATTTGTTAAATCTGCAATGGACTTTGTAGATACTTTAGATGGTTTTCTTTCTGAGAGCAGACTTGAGTCTGCATATATTCTAAAAGATGGGCAATGCAAGTGTTCAGGTGTAAGCTAATGGTAAATACAAAGAGTTAAATCATTTAGATGACTATTAAATTTTAAAAGTGTCCTAGGTAATAACGTGTCAACACTAAGTAAAATGACAGAGGCAGAAAATTGATCATATCTTGTAGGGGGAAAAAAAAATCAGCTCTTAGCAATAGACCTGAATAAGCAAGAGATATATGTGTTAATGTACTTCAGGAAGAACGCAATCAAACATTCCTTTCCCTGAGATTTGGTTAAGTCTGCAATCGGGATCTTGATTCAAACCTGGGTAAACTCAGGATACCTACTGATAATACTGATAATATCTATTGATAATGAGGAACAGAGTGAGGATTCAAATCCAGTTTCTCTGACTCCAAATTCAGGACTTTCCTCACAGTTTTACCTTGTATATGTGTTTGTGTGTGTGTGTGTGTGTGTGTGTGTGTGTGTGTGTGTATGTATGTATATATATATATACCTATATATATATATATGATGTCACCATGATCTTTTAAAATAGATCATTTAAGTAAAATGTCAACTGAGGTATTTCTCAAATTCTTTGAAAAAGAAGTTAGAAGGGAAAAAAACTAAAGCTGAATCTTGAAAAAAAACTGGAAAAACCCATAACACATTATTTATATATTTATTTGAAGAACATTCATGGCTCATGGGGAAAACTAGAAATATAATTGAAAACTTGGGAATAATTCTACCTGTGTCTTTGTCATTTTTCCCCCAGTAACAGGTTTTGGTTTGAGTTTTGTTTCTTTCGCTACTCTTACCTGCCTGAAGTCATAATCTTCCAACTGCAACATCAAAAAACCTTTTGCACAACAACTAACTGTGTTGCCTCAAACAGAGTGCTATACTTTAAGATTTGAAAAAACAGCAGGAAATGTCTGTGTCAGAAAAAAAAATTTTTTTCATCATCTCTGAGCAAAGAATTAAGTAGTATAAATTCTGAGAACATAACATGGGGAGCTGAACTGATTCTCTATAGAGTTCTGAACAAGCTTCCCAAAGAGATTTCATGGGTTTATTTAGGCCATAGTCACAGAACATAATCATACAGGATTCATTAACCAGAACAGCAAAGCAGTCGAATGCACACAATTTAGGAGGGAGGAAACGTTCAAAACTCAAGGCTCTAATGGGCCACACTAGTCCAACTTGCAATACATAATTTCTCAAAAGTGGACAGGAAATTATCAGTAGACTCCAACATAGTGCTTTGAGAAAGCAGTCTATCAAAAGTGGAAATAGCCTAGTGCTCCCTATTAGTTTTTATGCTTCTTGCCTATGTTGAAAGAAGGGGTGAAACCTATTATAGAGGAAGCAGGATAAATAGCACCTGTATTAAAATGTGATTGTATAGTGTGATATGATGAAAGGAGTGCTGGATTTAGAGCCAGTGGACTTGGGTTCAAATCTTTCTTCTGCATTTAGGGCTTGGGGCAAGTCACTTCATTTCCCTGAGGCCCACTTCCTCCCTGCTCCCTACCCCACCCCAGTAAAAGGAGATGGCTTTGCAATCTCTCCTAGCCTTGCTTCTTTCTGAGCTCCACCATGCTGCACTCTGGAATTTCACTTCACCCCTAGTCTTTACATCCAGGAAATTCACTCTGCTCCTACCAACCTTCCCTCTGATTGGCTCATTTCCTCTAAGAACTTGAATTTTTAAGGAAGGTGTCCAGACTGTCCTTGTGTTCATCCTTCCCCAGGCGGCACTGAGTTTCCAGACTTTCCTCACAGATACTTCTCTCTTGGCCAACCCCTGCCTTTCAGCTTCTTTTTTATCTTTTGCCTCAATTAATATATAAGGTCCTTGAGGGCATCCTAATACATCAAATAGTGTCTTGTAAATAATAGTACTGATATATATGTGTGAGTGAGTGCATAAATTTATGAGTGAGAAGAGAGAGAGAAAGACAGAGAGAGAAAGAGAAGAGGGAAAGAGAGAGAAGGGGGAGAGAGAGAAGAGGGATAAAGACAAAAAGAAGAGGGAGGAGAGAGAAAAGAGGGATAAAGACAGAGAGAGAAGGGGGAGAGAGAGAGAAGGGGGAGAGAGAGAGAAGGGGGAGAGAGAGAGAGAAGGCAGAGAGGGAGAAAGAGAGAGCACTTTAAGATTTTATGGTTGTATTTGCACTTTTCTGCTTGCACTTGTATTCCCAGAAGCAGTGGATGGCACAAAGATAGACCTCAGGGTCTGGAGTCAGGAACAACAGAGTTTATCATCTGACCTGATGAATTTATTAGCTGTGTGACCCTGGGCAAGTCACTTACCCTCTGTAAACCTCAGTTTCCTCAACCATAAAACAGGGACAATAACAGCACCTACCTTCCAAAGGAGATGATGTTTGTAAACTGCTCTTAGCACAAGGTCTGGCACACAGTAGGTACTTTATAAAATGCTTTTTCTCTTCCAAGCATCATTAAGTCAAGAGAAAGAAAACTTGAATTTAGAACTACTAAGATTATGGTATCACAAAATATGAGTGGAGGGAAGAAAGAAGGGGTAGTTTGAAAAAGTTAAAACTCATTTGAAAGCCTAGCAATGTCATGGTTTTGGTGACAATAGAATGAATTAATACCTGGGAGGACATTTTAGGAAGCAGAATACACTCTACAAAGGTGAAGGACAATAATTGTTATAGAGAGGTAAGATGATGAAGAGGGCTGGCCCTGGTGTTAGTAAAAACTGGGCATAAGACCTGCCTCTGAGGAAGATTATCTATGTGCCCCTGTAAAAGCTACTTAAGTTCGACTCTGTAAGACTATAAACAAGCTGCTCATCTATATCAGTGGAGGGAGTTTACAAATCAGTTCTCTACATGGATAGAATCACAGGTCCAGACCTAGATAGACAGACAGACAAAGAGACAGATATAAATATCTGTGTATGCATACACATATGTGTATGCATGTACATGGATATATACATGAAAGATCTGAATCTATGAGTGTATATTCACATAGACAAATGTGCATACATATGGGTATATGTGTGTGTATGAATTGTCTATATCTATGTATTTGGTTAATTTGTTTATTTACTGTCATCATCATTAATGTCATCTCCAGTTGGGGGAAAGAGGCACACTAACACAAAGGTGAGAGCAAATCATAGAGTCAAGACACTTGGGGAATATTTGACAATAAATCACCTAAAGACTTTGATTTAAATCTTGCCTGTGATGCTTATTGCCTATATGACTTGGGCAAATCACTTAACTTCCTTGGGCCTCCATTTCACACCTACAAATGGAGTTATTGGTCTAAATGGCCCATTTTTTTAGACTTTTAGGTCTAAATCTACTAGTATCCTATGATCCTTTTTCAGATCCTGTTTCCCCAGAAAACAGTCTCCTCTGATGATCATTTACCTTTACCACCACCACCCACCACCACCACCATCACCACCACCTCTTTTTGGAGAAGTATTTTAAGGAAGCGACAACAGAGAGGAAAAAATAACTCACCTATCTTTTTTTGTAGCTTGCCTAACTCTCCTAGGAAAATGAAATCCATTTTCCTACCTATTTAATGTAAGGTAGTTGACCACATGGTCAAGTCAACAGAGGAACAGCCTTGGTATCAGGGAGACCTGGGCCCAAGTCCCACCTACGGCACCTATTAGCTGTGACCAGAGACAAATTACTCAACCACTCGTTGTCCCAGGCAATTCTCTAGGATTTTAAGTTACAGATCAGTAGCTGATTTACTTCATTGTAGAAGATGTTTCTGTACCAGGAAATACCCCCCACGGTTAAAGACCTTGGCTGTTACTTCATTGATATGGGGAACTCCCCAGTGAGAAAATTCCTTTTAGCAAAATAAGCTACCATTTTCCTCCATAACATGTTCTTAGAGAGTTTCCTAGGACCCTGAAACATTAAGTGACCTGGCCAGAGTCACAGAGTCAGTATGTGTCAAAGACAACATTTGAGCCAAGTTCTTGGTTTCAAGTCAGATCTCTGTCCACTATGTCATGCTGCCCCTCATTCCCCAAAGGGATAGAAGAAAAAGTAACTCAAGGGTCTTTATAGAATTTTATTTAAGAAAATGGGTAAACATAGATCTGGAGCTCCTACCACATGACAACAGGTTTTTAGTCAAGCTGAATTCTTTTCCAGGCTCACACAGGATATCCAAAATGCTATTCCATTTATTCCCTACCCAACAATCAAGGAGTGAGGAAAGAAAAGTAGACTCATCCCACAGGACCACTCTTCCACCCTTCTACTCAAGGAATTCTAAAAATAATAGCTGCCATTTAAATAGTGTAATGTTTGCAAAGCACTTCATGAACATTATCTTATTTGAACTTTACTATAACTCCCACAGAGAGTGACTTAAAAAAAAACCCAACAACTGTGGAATCATGTGAGGGAAATTAAAAATTTCATAAAGGTCTTGGTTGTTCCAGAAAGCAAATGAGGAAACATCAACAATGCATTTTAGGGATTATTCTAGTTGCTACTGTTCCTCTTGCAATGAAAAAGAGTAGATAAAATGATCTTTAATAATCTCTCACTCCCCTCCACATATGCTATAATCTAGCTACAATGACCTACTTGCAGTTCCTCAAATACAATACCCAATCTCCCAGTTTCAAGTGTAAGCACTGACTGTGCGCCATATTGGAAATGTTCTACTCCCTGACCTCTGCCTCTTGCTTTCCATGACTTCCTATAAGACTCAGCTCAATTCCCACCTTCTACAAGAGGCCTTTCCAGATTCCCCCAGCTGAGTGGTACTTTACCCCCTCATATTACTTTCTGTATATGTTTTGTATATGACTAGTTTTAGTATGTACAGCAAGATGGTAAAGTGAATAGAGCACTGGACTTGGAATCTGGAAGGTGAATCTTTCTGAGTTCAAATCTGGTCTCAGAAACTTAGCTGTGTAACCCTGAGTGACAAAACTTAACTCTATGTGCCTTAGTTTCCACATCTGTAAAATGAGCTAGAGTAGGAAATGGCAAACCACACCAGTATCTTTGCCAAGAAAACCCTAAATACAGCTACAAAGAGTTGGACACAACTGAACAACATTTTTTAATCCTTTCACCCCCACAGAACTTAAGCTTCTGGAGTTCTTGTCTTTCTTTGTATCCTTATTGCTTAACACAGTACCTGGTAAGTAAGCACTTAATACATGCTTATTGACTGACATTCTTTATGAAATTTCTTGTGGATGGCATGTAAATTGGCACCTCATCTAAATAAGGAGGGAGCTATCAAACTAAGTATAGTCAACAACAAAGCAACTGCTGAAAAAGATGAATCAGGAAGTAAGATGAGAGTTAAGGCCCACTTTTCCTGTATTGTGACCCTTTTTGAATGAATCGTATCAGACCAATTAATATCTTCATACTTAATTTGCATATTTTATCAACACCATTAAATCTAGCATTTGAATGAAAAAATCCAGTCACTCTAAATTAAATATGTGCCAATTTTATGGATTTAAGACCACACTAATCTTCATGCTGGAAGATGAACCATACAGATTGTGAGAATGTAGGGTATATTTAGAAGCACATTACAAGAACTGAGTACTGAAAACCAGAGCTGTGTTAGTGCCTTTATGTAGATTTATTCTCATTTGAGAAATGCATTTATAATAGTTCTTTTTTCTAATTGTTTGAAATAACTAAAAAAGAGCCCAAGTGACTACATGATTTTTCGCAAACAATAGACAACTCTATATCTGGGATTCTTACCATTGGACAACACTATTTCAGGCAATATATATATATATATACATATACATATATGTATATGTATATATGTATATAGGATATAGATATAGATATACACTTTTCCAGGCCCACATAGAACTCCTAAGATGCTATCTGCAGGCTTTCCACTCTCCTATGGGGTAATGAGGGAAGAATCAAATAGATGATACACATTGATCCCAAGAGACTTCCTTTCTTCCTATCTGTGTATTCAGGGCATCATAAAAGTAATAGCTTCTATTTATGTAGCTTAATATTTTCAAAGTGCTTCATGAATGTTATATTATTTGAGCCTTACATCAACCCCACAAGGTTGGTATTATTGAATTAGAAGTCTGATATTTACTACCCGCGTGTCCCTGGGCAAATCACTTAACTTTCTTGAGCCTTATTTTCCCTATTGATAAAATGGAGTTATATTACATAATCTCTTAGGAAAAAAGGGATTCTGTGCTGCATAGGTGAGTTCTAAATCTATGGTCCTAAGATCGTTGCCCCCATTTTACAGATAAGGAAGCTGGGTATCAGATAGTTTAAGCAGCTTTCCCATGGTCTCAGAGCTAATAAATCAATCAACAAATATTATAATCAGAGGCAAGATTTCAACACAATCTTACTGACTACAAGTCTAAAGGAAAGTATTCCCTACTATGTTGGCTCTCCCCCATCCTAATACCCCCTGATATGAAATCCCAAATTCTGAGCAGAGAACATAGCTGTTTCACAACCTGACCCACATAAACTAGAGCAGAGCCTAACAGAGAGAGAGGGGGAAAGGAAAAGTCGTATCACAGCAGATGTATTATGATATTTATTGCTAAAGGTGAAGGCAACTATACTTTTGTCAGAGGAGCTTTTACAAAGAAAGACCAAGCTTCTATAACTGCTCTAATATTCTGCATTTCAGCCAAATATATTGTTGTTTCCCATTCTTTCCTCCAAATTAAGGAGAGCATTTAGCCAGAGACCTCTTGGGCTGAGCAATGATGGGGAAGAGGAAGAGGGAGAGACAAACAGACACTACAGAGAAGAAAGTAATTATCTAAAATTTCTATTTAACATTCATTAAGCAGCAAGGCGGTTCATTTAATAGAACATTGACCTGGAGTCAGGAAGACCTAAGTTTAAATTTGACCTCAGACATTTACTTGATGGATGCCCCTGGGAAAGTCACTTAACTTTTATTTGCCTCGGTTTCTTCATCTATATAATGGGTAAAAAAAAAAAAAATGGCAGCTACCTCCCAAGTTTCTTGGGACAACAAAATGAGATAAATTGCGAAGATAAAATGAATATTTGCAAAGCACTTCAAAAAACCTTAAAAATGCTATATAAATGCTAGCTATTAATACTTTGTTGAAATTAGTGTGCAATCTTTTCCTTCAAGCCATGAAAATGAATAGGATGGGAGAGATCAGCCTCATAAAGTGCTGTAAATAAATATGCAGAGAACCTGCTTTAATGAAAAAAAAAAGAGTGAAGACCCCAAGGCTTCTTTCTCTCTTAAATAATTTGCCATTTATTGGACCATGAACAGAACTTTTGTAGTTAAACTTCAATTTTCTAAATGAAACATGACTATAGAATGACTTTACACTTAAAAAAAAACCACAGAAACTGCCTCTAGAGTGTCATACATTTCCTATTTTTTTTCCCTTAAATGTCAGTCACTACTGAGAAATCAGAGGAAAATTGCTTAACATGCCATAAGACCATGCTTGACTACTGTTCTCTGGTAATGTTAAACTGGTGCTCCTTAGACCTCTGGGCTCCATTCTCCAAAACTTACCAGTTAATACACAATGCTCTCCCAGAGATGGAAATTCATGATGGATTTTTAAGGGCAATCACTTACAGAAAAAAAAATTGATAGAAAACTATTACTATGTACACACTTACTCTTACTTGTCTGAGAGATTGGCCTTTTGAAGGCCTGTTCCCTTTCAGGAAAAGCAGTCTTAGAAAATTAAAAGTCCACCAAATGCTCATTCACAGCTCAAATGCTCACACAACACATGTTGTCATGTGTGCTACAAAAACATAACTTGAAACGGCATCTTGAAATTGCTTCTCCAGATTTTATAGGACATGGAATGCAGAACACAGTGTGTTTCCACTTCTCACCTCGTACAACTTTGGAAAAGCTGATCCTTATTTTCATATATAGCTTCCTTTTAAAGGGTATAGCCTTATAGGTATTTTAGCTGACTTTCTACAGCCTTAGAAAAGATTCTACACATATGCTATCAGATCATTTGCTTGAATGTCTCCTGACTTCTCAGATTTTTCTCTTGTGAGGTTGGAATACCATTTGATTCATCTGCTCTCTTTCAAGGGACAAGTCATTGAAATAAACATACTAGGTACCATATGCTATGATCACTGAATCCTCCTATATAAAATGAAATTGTTGCCCTTTCCTATTTACTGAATATCAGTCAAGAAGCATTTAATAAGCACATGCCATATTCCAGGAGTGTGGTATAGTACTGTGGATAAAAAAATAAAAGTAGAGACAGTTAGATGGCACAATGGAAAAAGCACCAGTCATGGAGCCAGGAGAAACTGAATTCAAATCCAGCCTGAGACACTAGACTCTTACTACCTATGTGACCATGTGAGCAAGACACTTAACCCCAATTGCCTTGCAAAAAGAAAGAAAGAAAGAGAGAAAAGGAAAAAAGTAAATCAATCCATGACATCAAGAAGCTTACTACAGTCTAATTGAGGAAGAACATAGGTACATATAGAAGTATATAAAAAAAATACAAAATTAGATATAGGATAATTTGGCTGGGAAGGCATTAGCAACTGTTGGGATAAAGGGAGACTTCATGTAAAAGATAGAAATTGAATTGAGACTTGAAGGAAACTAGGGATGCTTTCAGCTGGTAATGAAGAAGTATGTTCTAGGCATGGTGAGCAGTTAATGGAAGATGAAGAATCATGTATGGGGAGCAATAAGAAGGTCAGTTTGGCTGGGCCACAGTGTTCATTAAATGGGATAATTTATAATTAGGCTAGAACAGTAAGGTAGGCTGGGACAGCCTGTGAATGACAGAAAATGCCAGCATACCTACACACACACACACACACACACACACACACACACATGCGCACACATGTGTATTGTATGTGTGTGAATATACTCAGATATATAACACACACAAATGACAGTCAGAGGCAGAAATAAATAATTTTTGCAAGTACATCTGCAAATGATGTGTAACTTTACAAGGTGAATCATGTAGGATGAAGATGGGAAAAGAAAACTTTCCGTGTGCTCCCAACATGCTCTCAGTACTATTCTGTGTCCTAATAAAGGGAAGATGAGGTGTCTGCCCGCAAGGACATGATCAACTTCAGAGAAATTGCTAACACACCTTTCTTCCCAAGTCCCAGAAAAGGGAATCAGCTTTTTAAATGAAGCACGAAATTTGTCGTGTTTGATTCTCTCTGATGTTTTCTCTTTAGAATTGCAATTAATTCACAGTACAAGCTAGAAAATATAACACGTGGAGATGGCATGGAGATGACAAATGTGCATATGTTCCGTTTTCAGGCACAGCCAAATACTTATCTACCATAATTTTATTGAATTTTAGAGGGAAAGAATACTTTCTGTGGGTACAATTCAGTTGAGAGTTTTCTTTTAAAAAAAAATCAGGGGTTGAGAAGGAGGTTCAGTTGGTAGGTAGACTTTGCAGAATTCGTATATTTGCTATAATATTGATCTGCTATATGAAAAATTAATATCATATAGAGAGCAATTGAAAGCATGGTAGATAGGAGGAGGCTGCAATATAAAGCTAATGAAGAACTTCCAAGAAGAATAAGAGTAAAGGACTTTATCAGAAAAATGTATAGTAGAAAAAAGGTGGGCAGGGCAGGTGGAAGGATCACAGATGTATGGCTTAAGAGCTCCTCTGATAGGGAAAGAGGGAAGGAAACAAATACTTTTTCAGTCCCTTCTTTGCATCAGGTACTTCACAAATATAATCTCATTTTATCCTCACAACAATACTGGAAGGTAGGTGCTTTATTATCTTCATTTTACAGAGAAGGAAACTGAGACTGAGAGAAGTTAAGTGATTTCCCCAGGATCATGCATCCAGTAAGTATCTGAGGCCAGATTTGAACTCCAGGGAGAGCACTCCATCCACTCTGCCATCCATCTACCTCAAGTATATTAGGTGGTTTCCCTAGAACAAACTTAATGAAGGGCATGGATAAGAACCACACAGAACGGACCATCATGCATGGGGTGAAAGGAGCAATCAAACTGATGAAGAGTCAGATACAACTAAAAACAACTGAACATCATGCTTCAGTATTGTATATGCTGAACAAAAAAAGACGGGGCAAGAGGCAGAGGAAAAGACATAGTGTCCTCCATAAAGACAGTTTAAAGAATACCTTACTCTTATCCTTTGTTTCTTTTTGAGTTCATACTGTCCCTAACTTCTGCAGTGTCAGTACTGTGAAACACCTTGGTTTATGAATGACAGGATTGGTAGCTGTGTTGAATGATTTTAATAGAATTTATAGTTGGAAGGGACCTGACCACAGAGGTCATCAAATTCAATCTTCCACTCAGGAATCCATTTTACAGCATTTCTGTCAGATGACCACCAAGGCTCTAAATACTGCCACTGAATCAGATATGTGGTACCTTCTCAACTGTTCTATTACAATTTGGAAGAACTGCCAAATTAACTTCTTTAACTTCTGCCCATTGACTCTGTGATGACATTTTGAAGCACCCTGGAAAAATCTCATTGCCTCTTCTACAAGATCCCTCTTAATCAGTTGAATAAAGTCATTACAGTCCTACTCAGACCTCTTTTTTAAACTAAATAATGCTTTCAAGGATTTCCTTTATGATAGGATTTCCTCTCATTATCATGGTCCCCTCCCTGTATGCATTCAGGTTTATAAATTTCCCTTTTAAAATGAAAGCCTAGAACCAAATACAATGTTCCAGAGGTATGACCGGTATGAAATATCCTTTCTACATTTCTGTTATGGCAGTAGAAGACTGCATTACCATTTTAAATTAAAAGTTCTAAGTGTTTTTCTTGTAAGTACTCATATCAATTCAGGTTTTCTCCATTTTGTTCAATTGAATTTTTGAACCTAAATGAAATACTTTTAATTTGACCCTACCGAATTTCATTTTGATGCCATCCCTATGTTCCAACATATTTTCTTTTTGAACCTGACACAATGTGATACAATGAAAGGAAAAAGGGACTTGGAGTCCAAAAACTTGAGTTCTGACTCTAGAACCAATGTTTATTGCCTGTAGGACTGAGCAAGGCCCTCTACCCTGTGAACGTCTCTGGTTCCTTGTATTTGGTTTGGTTGTTTTTAAGTTGTGCTACCTAACTCATAACATTTTTGTAAAAAAAAAAATCTCAAATATAAAGTGTTATAGATTCTGAGCAATTAGTATAATAATCAATGTATCTTGGTTCTGTCTTTAGAATTAAAAGTTGTAAGTCACATTAGAAATCATTTAGTCAAACCCCACAACTGAAGAACTTGGGACTCAGAGAGATTGCCTTCTCCATAACAAGTAGCAAAGCTAAGATTTGGACACAAGTCCAAGGCATTTTAGCACAGCATTTCTGCATTTAAGTTTTACTCAGTGGCCTTAGTGGTCATTGATATGCTACTAATCTTCCATGTTTTATGAAAAATTCATGGTTCAGAACTAGCATCATACAGGATATCACTGTACTAATTATAGGTGAATTGAAAGAAGCACTGGTCCAGAGAAGAACAACAGAGATAAAATTTATTACTGATAATGATGGAGGAGGAAGAGGAGAGGAGAAAGAAAGAAGAGAGGCAGCTGGAGGATACCGTGGAAACCACAGAATATTAGGGGAGGGCCTCTGTTACATTTTCATACACGATTGATAAACTTCAGTATACAAAGTGTGGATTAATAAGATTGACTGCAATGATTCAGGGGGCTTGAACTCTGAGCTCAATTAATTATAGTCATTGATTCCTTCACCTAACAAAATGTGAAGTAACTTTATGATGTAGTTCTGTTGATTATTCCCAAATTCATTAAAAACAAAGAGAAAGAAAGAAGGGGGTAATGCCAGTGGGAAAGTACATGATTTAGTTATTATTTGCTTAATGATGAAGCCAACACACATTTTCAATTTGAAATTAGCCACTGGGAATTTTTCTAAAAAGAAAATGGTTTTATTTTCCAGTTGAAATACTGCTTCCATCTGTTTTTATTTCTCATTTCATTCTTCTTTGATGCAAGAACTAGCAAACTGTCAGCACAAATTTGGAAAATGTGACACGTAGTCAGGATCTACATGAGTGCAATAGATTCATGTAAGGCTAAAAGGTTTAGTGGAAGAATACTGCCTTTTTAGCATCAGGAACTGGAACTTAGAGCTTCCCTGCTACTCTGAAGATGTGTAGAACATCCCAGTTAGAAAAAGAAGCAAGGAAAGTTCAGAGATACCCCCTAGATAACTTTGACTTGGAGAAGTCTTGACTGAACAAGGGAGTAGAGACCAAAAAAGTTCCAATTAGATAAAATTAAGACTTTTGCAATAACAAAATCAATCAAAATAGAGTACGGAGAGAAAACTTTTGAGAGCAAAAAATAAATTAATAAATAAACCCCTTGTATAAAACATCAACAATATACAAAATGTATTTTGACACAATTATATAAAACTAAATCTATTCCCCAATGGATAAGTGACTAAAAGATATGAACAAAGTTTTCTTTAAAAGTTGCAAAATATAGATGAACATTTCAAACCATGCTTTAAAGCATTATCATCAGGAAAAAATGTACATTAAAACAACTGTTAGGTATCACCTCACAACTTACACATTGCAAAGATGACAATCCAGAGTTAGTACTGAAAGAGTTGTGGGAAGATAAGCATATTAATACATTATTGGTGGAGTTATGAATTGGTAAAACCATTTTGAAAATAATTTATAATTATGCTTTTCAGAAAGAAGTGATTAAAATACTCATGCACCTTGAACAGATCATACTGCTAGGCATATCCTCTAAGAATATGAAAGACAAAAAAGTTTCATATGCCCCAAAATATTCATAGTTATCACTTTTGTGCTAGCAAAAGCCCCAGAAACAAAGTAGATCTTGCTGACTGAAGAATAGCTAAATAAACTGTTGCATATGAAGAAAACAGAATATTATTGCACTGTAAGAAATAAACAATTTGAAGAATTCAGAGAAACATTGGAGAATTTATATGAACTGTTATAGAATGAAATAAGCAGATAAATATGACTACAGCAATATAATCAGAATGAAGCTAAATATTATAGAATTATAGTGACCAAGCTTGGCACTGGAGAGGAAACCAGAAAAATTTAGCTCTCTCCTTTAATTGGAGTAGTAAAAGGCTATAGGATGTGTAATGCTCCATATGCTGTAAGATCAACCAACGATGTCAGATACCATTGCTTTTAGTGAACTGCATTTCTTCTTAAATTTAGTTATAGGGAAGTTTAACTGGTTACAGCATGATCAAAATTGAATGTGATATAAAAACAAAAGAGGTTGTTTTAAAATAAAAAATTTGAATCTCTACCAAAATTGAACAAACTGTTCATAACCTTTGACCCAATAACTTCACAAGCGGATATGAACCCCAAAGTAATCACAGTCAAAAACAAAGTTACATTAAACAGAAAAATATTTGCAGCAGCATCTTTTGTTATACAAAAAAATTGAAAATAAAATGAATTCCTGTTAATTGGAGAATGATTAAAAATATTGTTGTATAGGAATGTAACGAACTATTATCGAGCAGTAAGAAGTAACCAGTACAAGGAATTCATAGAAACATGGGAGGATGCGTATGAATCAGAAGTAGAGTAAAATAAGTAGAATCACAGAACAACATAACAGTCAATAAATCAACAAGCATTTTTTTAAGCAATTACAATGTCCTAGGTAATGGAAATCCACAGATATTAGGGATATAGGTGCTTGGGAATCAAAGAAAAAAGATCCTAAAAGATCTTCCATTCCAGTAGGGGAAAGGATAGATAGGTCCATACATATGCACACATACATCTATACATAAAAGATCAATACAAAGTAAATGGAAAGTAACATTTGAATCAGAGGCACTGACAGATTGGGGAAACAGAAAAGGCTTCATGCAGAAGGTGGCATTTAAGGTGAATTTTTAAGTAAGCCTGAAATCCCAAAAGGTAGAAATGTAAGAGCCTTCCAGGTACAGTCCTTCTGGAAGTATACTCCATTTAGCATATGCTCAGCATTCCAGTCAAGCACATGGAGTTGGAGCATGTGTAGATATCTTCAGCTTATTCCAGCTAAGTATGATTCATCAAAGGGTGTGGTTTCTCTGAGTTGTTGCTAAGCTAAAAAGTTGATGATGCACGGTGTCTTATGTAGTAAAAGAAGAGGTAATTTCTAGTTGGCATGTCTCTTGGAGGAGACTTTTGAGAAGACTATCCATCTTGGCTCCCCTTTTGTGTTTCCTAGTGAACATAGACAAGTCCTAGAAGGTCTGCAAGCACAAGCTAAGAATAACCTGAGAAGTCAAGTAACCCTAGGGCAATGAATCTTGTACATAGGACGTAGCTGGGTACAGAGGCAGAGGAGTAGGTACTCAGACTCTGAGGTCCCACATCGTACCTATCAGATTGGCTAAGATGACAAAACAGGATAAATGTTGGAGGAGATGTGGGAGAGTTGAAACACTAATTCATTATTGGTGGAGCTGTGAGCTGATCCAACCATTCTGGAGAACAAATTGGTACTATGCTCAAAGAGCTATAAAAATGTGCATACCCTTTGACCCAGCAATAGCACTTCTAGGGTTGCATCCTAAAGAGATCATAAAAATGAGAAAAGGACCCACATCTACAAAAATATTTATAGTAACTCTTCTTGTAGTGGCCAATGAAGAAAACAAGCACCCCAACGTACACAGGAGGGTCCACTGTATAGGTTCTTAGATCTGCATTTCTAAAAGGAAAGCAACTTTGAGGGGTCAACAATCACTGTAATCAAGCACACGTATCATTCACTTAGTTCGGGGGGAAAGCCAGCACCCTGAACTTCAGAGAAAAAGCAGAGGAATCAGAATCAACAGATAGGGCTTCCAAGTGTCTAATCAACAGACAAATAACTGTCTGACCATATATACATTTCTAACATTCTGATTCTTCCATTCTAACATTCAGATATTTTATAAACTCTTTCAACTTACAATCATCTTTAAGAGATCATTTATAAATTGTTGCGTCTTAATGTTACTAAAGTTCCTTTTAAGTCAGAGAATTGCAAAGCTCATCAGATTGGCTATCTCTGAAATATAAAGATAAGCCTATTCATTCACCTTGATGCAGCACAGAGCTCACAACAACAAAGCTCAGATTTACTTTATAAGCTAGGTAAACATATCTAGCCAGCTCACCAGAACACAAAGCAGCTGTAAAGCCTCTCTTCCTGTCTGCTTTTCCAATGCAAATCACAAGTGGCAGAAAAGAGCAACAGGAACTTTCAAGAAGCTTCATCTCTCTTCAATGCTAGATGGTACTGAAGAGTGATAGCTATCACTGACAATCTTAGCCAATTAAATCAATTCTCTCTCCCATCAGTCAGGAATCACTGAACTGAAGCCTTACATCACCTGACTACTTTGACCAGACCAGATTTTCAGCTTCTACTGTGTCTTCAATTCTTATCCTCAGGTTCCTATATCATTTTCCTATGTCAAGTTTCAGTCAGGTTGAATAAGAGCCTCCTGACTCTAAATGACTCATCTTTCTCTTAAAAGATTAATAATTCCCCAAAATTCCCCTATGAAATTGAACCCTCAGTTTGTAAAAATTTATAAGATTTCTCATTTTTTTTGTTTTACTCTCTTTAGTCACAAAATAGTTTTATGCAAATATTTTAAGGTATCACAATCCCCTGCAATTATTGAGTATTCAATATGGTCCTCCATCTTCTTTGTCATCCTTGAATATGTCGTGATACGTGTGTGTATGAGTACAGCCAATGATCTCTTAATTGCCAAATCTAATATCTTTATCTCAATCCTCCTTTTTATGACTTCTTTTAAGCCTTTGACACTGTCAATCACTCTCTTCTCCTGGATATTCTTTTCTCTAGATCCTCATGACACTGCTCTCCCTTTCTCCTTTTACCTATCTGATCTCCCTTAGTCTCCTTTACTGGATTTTCATCCTCATTATACCCAGTAACCATAGATATCTTCCAAGGGCCTATCTTGGACTTTTCCCCCTTTATTTCTGAAGAAAGACTCCATGTGTGGTAAGGGCTGTCCCTCCATATATAGCATGGGGATATTTTTGTGTGGCTCAAAGGGAGCCAGAATGGACAGAATCCAGCCTCTTCTCTAATCCTCCCCCACAACCTTTCTCCAAGGGAGGAGCAAGAAATTGGGGTTGGAAGCCACTCTGCTTTCCTCAGAGAAAGGGGATGTCAGACTAGAATTATGTCATTTTCTCCCTTAAATACTATTGGTCTGGAAGATATGGTTGGGTTCAATATGATTTCTGAACATTATTGAAGGAAAGGAGAATCCTGTAAAAGCAAGTACCCTAGCATACCCAAGATGACCTGCTAGTACAGGTTCTAGGATCTGCTTTTCTTAAAGGGAAGCAACTTTAAAGGGGTCAACCATCTTACTCTAATTAAACACATTTATCATTCACTTAGTTCAGGAGGGAAAATTAGCACTCTGAACTTCAGAGAAAATACAAACAGAAATTACAAACAGAAAACAGCGTAAAGACCAACAGACAAGACTTCTGTCTGACCATAAGTAATACATACATCACAGATCAACAGACAGATCCAACTGTCTGACCATTACATGCATACATGGTTACTAGAGAGAGAAGCACCAACATCCAGGTTTTCAAAGGAGGAGGGGGCCAAGGTTTCCTGCTAGCTACAGACTCATCTAGCCAAATCACAGGACTATTCTTCCAATGAGTAAGCCCTAAAGCAAAACCTCACCTCAGAGTATATATGGAGCCAGAAGGTATCACAACCCATGTGCTTCAGTACCTAATTACCAAAAGGTGTGAAAGCCTTCAAGTAACCAAGCCTCCCCTAAGCAAGCTTCCGTTAATGGGCTCCACAGGAGGCTTATTAAGGTAGGGGAAGATCTTCATTCCATTTACATTACAGACCCTAAACTTTTTAACCCAAAGTTTCATCCTTTTCCCACCAAACCCCATTTCTGCAACACATAGTGAATAGAAATGAAACCCATTTATCTAAATCATGGCAAAACAGAAATCAGAGAAAATACACATAGGACAATATATAGCACAAAATACAGAAAGGAGATCTCTTATTGGGAACAAGGTAACTCAGCTCAAGCTAGTGAAAAAATACCAGATATCACCCAAGGGAAAACTCCCCAAAGTCTCTACTGTAGCAAGCTGGGGATAGGGGTATGATGGAAAGGGCCAGCTCCTCTCATGTCTTCCCTGAGTTTTTCCCTTTAGCAATGAAGTGGCTTTCATCTTCCTTTGTGAAGCTGGAATCGAAAGTACCTGAAGTGACTAAAGCTGATAGAAGGTCTGAAGAAAACTCAAACAAGACTGAGGAAGACTAGAGCTCTCCTACTCCCATCAATTCCACCAGACCTTCATATAAGTCAAGGCATTTATCTCCACAATGAGGAGAGAATCCTACACCAATGAGCTTTGAGGCTGAGGTTATACTCCTATACTATCTCAATTGGTGTTCTCTCAGTTCCCATGAATCCAACTACCAGCCCTTTGCAGATGATTTCATAACCTCTCTCCCGAGCTCATTTGACATCACCAATTGTATTTTGTCACTCAAACTTGATGTTCTACAGGCACTTCACATGCAACTTACAGAACCAATTATCTTTCTCTAAAAACCCTCCCTTCTTTCTAACTTGCCTATTACCATCACCATTCTCCCAGGCACCCAAGTTCAGAACCTCAGGGTCATCCTTGAATCCTGACTGGCAGTCACCTTACGGAGCCACTCTGTTGTCATTTTTTGTCACAATTTTTGTCATTTTTTAGCTTTACAGATCACTTGTATATAACTCCAGTCTTTCACAAGAGCCTTCTAATTGCCCTTGCCCCACCCCCCCAGTCAAGTCTTTCCTTGGTCCAATCTATCCCTGACTCAGCTGACAAAGTACTCCTCCCCAACTCATTAAACCCCACTGACTCCCTATTACCTCCAGACTCAAGCATAAAATCCTTTCTTTGGCATTTGAAACCCTTCACAATCTGGCCTCTTTCTAATTTTCCAGTCTTCGTATGCTGTATTGCCCTCCATGCTCTCTAGGATGCAGGTAAATGGGCTTACTTCCTGTTTCTCACAAAATGTATCTCCCTATTCTTTCCATGCATTTGCCTTGGCTATTCTTTGTATGCAGAATGCTGTCCAAACTCACTTCTGCTTCTTGGTTTCCTTGGCTTCCTTCAAGATTCGGATCCAACCCCACCTTTTTTACAGGCCTTTCCCATTGTCCCTTTCCCAAACACACACACACACACACACACACACACACACACACGCACACGCACAGCTAATCCATTCCCTCTGAAAATAATAAACTTAAATAAATAAAATAATAAACTTTCTGTTTACATCATATATATCTTACCTCCATTAGAGTGTGAACTGAGAGCAGGGACCTGGTTTTTGCCTTTTCTTGCATTCTCAGTGGCAGCACAGTGACTGGTACATGGTGAGCACTTAATAAACACTTGTCAACTGACATCCTTTCACTGTTTATTTAAATCTTTTCCTTTATACAAAATTACTTTTTTTTGGTTCCTTTTAGCACTAACTGCACCACATCAAAAGGACCTTAAAGAGACGGTATGTCAGTATACAAGAGACATCCCAGAAGCTGAAATAAGAAGTTTGGGCCACTGCTTATACATAATATATGTATACATATGCATACAGAGGGACAGAGACAGAGAGAGACTAAGGATCTGAGGATTACATAGAGGATATACACCTAGGTGACTGCAAAAATGGTGGTGCCCTCTACAATAATAGAGAAATTATGAATATGGGTGGTTTGTGGGGAAAGATAATGAGTTCCATTTATGTATGTCGACTTTGAGTATCCTATGGAGCACAGTTTAGAAATTCCTATAGATAGTTGGTAATGCAGGGTTGAGGACTCAGGAGAGAAACTAAGGCTATATGTATATAGATCTGGAAATCATCAACATAGAAATGATAATTGAACTCATGGTAGCTGATGAAATTATTAAGTAAAATAGTATGCAGAGAAAAGAAAGAAGGAAAGCCTCAGAAGATATCCACCATCAATAGGGTGGATGAAGATCCAGTAAAGGATACTGAGAAGGAGCAGTCAGACAAGAAGGAGAACTAAGAGAAAGTGGTGTCATGAAAACCCAAAGAGGATAGACTTAGAGTAACCAGAAAAAGGTGATCTACAGTGGTTAATAATGTAGACAGCTGATAATGTTAGAAAAATGGTAGAGGCCATTATTTGTCAATGAAGAGATTGTTGGTAACTTTAAAGAGAACAATTTCAATAGAATGGTCCATTCAAGAGGCCAGATAGCAAATGGGTTAGAAACATGTGAGAACTTATAAAGCCTCTAATTTAAAAGGCCTTTTCGAGGAATTTAGCTAAGATGAAGAGGAGAGACATAAGACAACAGCTACCAAAGATGGTAAAATAGAATGGAGATTTTAAAAAGATAGAGAGACATGAGTATGCTTGTAGGTAGGAGAGAAGGAGTCTGTAGATAGCAAGTAAATGAAGATAAGAGAATAGAGCTGATAGTAGGAATAATCTGTGGGAGAAGAAGGCTGATTGGATGGAATCAAGAGTGTGTGTAGAAGTGTGGTCTTGGCCAACAGAAGAGCTATCTCTTCATCTGAAAGAGGGAGGAAGAAGAAAATAGAGAGGGACAATGTCAGAGATGAAGAGGAGCAGAGAAGAGGAAACTAGGTATATAATAAGTGGAAAGATCACTATAAGGAAATCCAGAGAACAGATAATGAAACATACTTCCCTCCTCAAAGTAAAGAGGCAGAAGATTAATACGATAAAATATCAGGTACACTGTCAAGAGGCAGTCTTTGTATTGGGAGTTTTTTGTTTAATTGTTTTCTGTTGTTATAAAGGAGAGTTCAATCTGGAGGGATCTGTCCTTTTTTTTCTTTCCTAGAAATAAATGTGCTGTAAAAGATATCAATAAAAATGTATTTAAAGTAATTAAAAATGTTAAAGGGGAAAAAAGAACAGAGGTACTCTGTCTCTGAGGTAAATCTGAAAACATAAAAATAAAAAAATAAAAAGGCTTCAGATTATCCAACTGCTAAAAAGTTGGCCCCCAGTGAAGGTTATGAATACCATCTGGTGGAGAGTGGTAGAACTGCAGAGGCCAGAAAAAGAACTAAACTGTAGGAGGTGACGTACTTATGACACTGAGTGGGGCCTGAAAGGGATACCATAAGAGCAACACAGAACAGACCAAAGGGAAGGAATCAGCAGAATCATAGACTCTCCTCATTCTAGACTGTAATTCACAGGAACTTGGGGGAGGCAATTCACTGGGAAAGGGGAGTGGTCCTTTGACTCTCTAGGGGTTTAGATGAAAGTCTTTCCTTTGTCCACTAAATTTGTAAATAAAACAGTTCCAATAGAATATGGGCTCAAATACAAACTGGATAGAGTAGAAGGCCTGCAGTTAAAGAACTGAATTCAAACTTAACCTCAGATACTTTCAGTCTTTGTGAACCTGGGCAAGTAACTGAACCTATTTACTTTAGTATCCTCATCTGTAATATAACAGCACCTACCACCCAGAGTTGTTGTTAGGATAAAATGAGAATATTTGTAAAGTACTTAGCACAATATCAGAGTCTGCCCTGATGCAATGAGTCATATAAGCTTCTTGATGGATGTATGTCATAATGAAACTGTTTTTGGAAGATTAGTCTGGCTGGGGTATGCAAGATACTTTAGAACATGGAGAGATTAAAGTCCAGTAGAGGATTTAATAGGAGGTTGTTGCAATAAACCAAGCAAAAGGTGCTAAAGGTTATGAGTGGTATTAGAAGCATGGATGAAAATAAGTGAATATGAGATGATTTTCAAAGAAAAAAATCAATAAGATCTGGTGAAGGCTTTGATACAGGAGAGGTAAAAGAAAGGGAGGAGTCAAAAATGAGTCCAAGATTTCTAACCTGGAAAGCCAATATAATTATGATGGTTGTGGTCCACCAAGAGTTAGGTTTAGCTATAGCATAGATGAAGCATAGCTTGTTTTAATAAGGAGCTCTCAACAGGTGGATGACTTGAGGTGCAGGTGCAGACCTCGAGATAAGCAGTCATCTGTAAGTAGAGCGGACAAGAGGACGTTGGGACTGCCAATGGGAGCCGGATTCTTCAAATATGTGTAGTGTTCTAATTGTTGCCAGCCTCTCTAGGATGACCAGAGAGGTTGCTTCCAAATATGCAAAACAGAGAACCTGGTTCTCTGTGTCAGAGCATGTACAGGTATTCTATGACTATTTCCTATCCACATACCATGTGATGCAGAAAGGTTTTAGACAGGCTACTAAGCTAGAATCAAGTGTGTACATAGAGACTGCCTGAGGAGCAATTTGGATTCTTTCCTTCCTGGGTGGTAAATCAAGTGGACAACTGCTATGTCTTTCAAGTAGGGGAGAGGCTACTGTCTCTCAACTGAAACCACTATGAAGCTATGATCACATGACCTGACTATCTTTATTTTGCTGTCATGTCTACTCCTTTTTCGTCTTAGATAAAGGGAGTATTGGAAAGGACTATGAAAGAGCTTTGAAAAGTCAGAAGAGTAAGCTGCCAGAGGGCTGGAATCTGGAGTCCCTGCTGGAATTTGCCAGCAGTCTCTCCTCCCATTATACATCCAGTAGGGAGTGGCTTCTCCAGGAATATAAAAAGGCCACTGTTAACTACTTCTGCAGAGTTTCTCAGAAAAGATACAACCAACAATTCCTTTAAGAATATCTAAACCCATTTTTACAGAATAATAAAACCATGGGAAATTGGGCTACCCATTACTTATGAACTTAATGTTCTTAACAAAATGAGATTAGCTAAATAAGGCAATATTTGTTAAGTGCTTAATACAATGCATGACATGTAGTAAGTGCTAGATAAATGCTTATTCCCTTCCCCTACCTGAGTAAAGCAACTGCTTACACTTGCCTGTCTGAATGCTTCATTTTGGTAGACCACAAGTCTGCCTGGGACATTTGGTACCCAGCAGACTCTGACACAATGACAATTTAATTCATCTCCAGATTAGAAATAAATATAATATTTTGTGCAATATGTTGTTTATCCTTCATTTTCTAAGAAGACCAAAGACATCATGGGTGATGTCTTGACATGTGCATGAATTAGATTTCAGTGAAGTAAAGTTATATAAAGTCTTCAGCCTCACTCTCTCTTTCAGAGTCATCAAAGTCCAGTAACAAGTCAAAAGTCTATAGACAGCTGACAATGGCCCACGATGCAGTGGATGACTTTGGTGTCTTTGATGTCTGACCAAGCCCTAAGTGTTTCACAGCATCTGCTTCAGCTGCCTTCATGGTCTTTGGAACAAATTGTTCACATCCACCCATTCTGCCAGGGGAAGTCTTCACATGCTTGGGGTAAACAGCCCCAACTCAGGGACAGAGTTGAGGCCCACTGGTTACCCTCAACCTGGTTTAGCCTGTCTTACCAAGGTGTACTATACTATACAAACTATAGCTTCTTGGAGCCACAGCTGAGAGTTGAATGGCAGGCAGACAAAGAAATCAAAGCTATCTATAGGCATGTGAAAAAATGCTCTAAATCACTATTGATTAGAGAAATAAAAACTAAAACACCTCTGAGGTACCACCTCACACCCATCAGATTTTACAAAAAAAATGGAAAATGATAATGTGCAAGAGGATGTGGGAAATTGGGATACTAAGGAACTATTGGTAGAGTTGTGAACTGAAGGATTCTGAAGAGTGATTTAGAACTGTGCCCACAAGGGCTATAAAACTGTGCATAGCTTTTGTTCCAGCAATACCATAGGTCTGCATCCTAAAAAGATCATAGAAAAGAGAAAAGGACCCACACATACAAAAACATTTATAGCAGCTCTTTTTGTGGTGGCAAAGAATTGGAAATTTAGGGAGTGCCCATCAATTGGGCTGAAAAAGTTGTGGTATATGGATGTAATGGATTATTATTATGCTTTAAAAATTTATGAGCAGGATGATTTCAAAAAAACTTACATGAACTGATAAAGAGTGAAGTGAACAGAACTGTTTGATGAAGAATTGTGAATGACGTAGCTGTTTTCAGTAATACGATGATCCCAAAGGATGTGTGATGAAAAATGCTATCCAGGTTCAGAGAGAACTGATGGCATCTGAATACGGATTGAAATATATTATCTTTCACTATCTTTCTTTAATTTTTTTCCACAAAATAACTAACATGAAATGTTTACATGATTGCATACGTATGATCTGTATCAGATTGCTTATCTCAGGGAGGAGAGAGGAGAGGGAGAAAGGGAGGAATAGAATTTAGAACTTTAAAAAAAATGTTTAAAATTATTTTTACATGCAATTGGGGGAAATATTATTTAAAAACAAAGTAAATCAAACAACTCCTAAAAAACATATTATATGGTTAGGATTGAGCCCTGGAAGACACCTACTATTAGGGGATATGATATTGATGATGAACCAGGACAGGAAACTAACGGAAAAATGAAACTGGTAGTAGAAGAATTAGGAAAGAGTAGTGTCACCAAAACCCAAGGAAAAGAGGCTATTTAGGAAGACAGTGTGATCAGTAGTGTCAGAGGCAGTAGAAAAATCGGGGGAAAAAAAGCGAGGATTCTTGAAAAAAGAATGTCAGATGTGGTAATTAGAAGATTATTGGTAACAATAGGGAGAGCAGTTTCAGCTGAGTGATGAGGTCAGATAAGGAGAAGGACCAGGAGAGATAGAGTTCTTTAAGGGGAATCATCCCCTAGATCTTAATTACAGTAATAGAGATGTAAATAACCCAGCTTTGTAAGTCGGCAGAGGCAAAGAGAGAAAGTAGGGCATTTCCCTACCTGTGGACAAACTAAGAGAATTCATCATTGATTAGGCATGCTTGCAACATCCCATTACTGAAATTCATTGTGGTCAAGTCAACAGCACCAATCTCTGGAGCCCCACCACCCTAAGTGTCCAGGATTCAGAGGGGTACCATTTGTGATAGGGGAGGGGTTGAATTAAAGTATGTCATAAATATGGAACAATTCAGTTTAGTAAGGAATTTGCCACAAGTGTGACCTCAGTTTCAGATGCAGGTCTCTGTGGGACTGATCATTCAATAGAGAGAGGCTTTCCTAAGAGTATATAAAGACTACTTTATTTGCCAATTAACCACATCTCCATGCAGGCTGCTTTCTCCTGGTGTTAGGGGTGGGCCCAAATGAGTCTGGAATCCTGTTAAAACAGGTTCAGTGTTAGGACAAAATAAGGTACTTATAGGTCATTCAGCAGTCAACAAAAGAAGGCTCACTTAGCCATAGCTACAAAGTATATTCAACAAGGATATTCCAACGCTTAGTTCAGGTAGACTCTTCCCCTACCTTGACTCCATATGTAAATACATCTGATCAACAGATTCGCTCCATCTTAAGACATCTGCTAAATTAAAAGGACCCAGACTCCGCATGAACAGGCCCTTTCCCTCATAGGTGACCAGGAGCCTATGGCAATATGGACAAAGACTACCAGAAGTGTATGTTAAGGGAGTTGCAGTTTAAGTCTTACCTCTTACTCCAGACCAATCAAATCTTATAGGTAACTTTGTCACATTTTATGAGAAAACTACCCTAAACCACTTTGTGAAACAATGCTAAATCTTGGTCCACTCACACATGGATTTTCCTGAATCTATTTTCACAGGGTAATTAAGACTGGAGGAAGCTATGCTCACTATGGATTCTTGCACCCATGCTTAAAAACATTATCTTTTCTATAAATAGTTTTCAGATGAAGTAATTAAAGCTATCTCTAGTCATATAAAAGTGCTCTAAATCGCTATTAATTAGAGAAATTAAAATTAAGACAATTCTTGGGTACCACCCCACATGTATCAGATTGGCTAATATAACAATAAAGGAAAATGATAAATGTTGGAGGGGATGTGGGAAAATAAAGCACTAAGGCACTGTTGGTGGAGTTATAAACTGATTCAACCATTTTAGAGAGCAATTTGGAACTATACCCAAAGGACTATAAAACCATGCATATTCTTTGTCCCAGCAATACCACTACTAGATCAGTATCACAAAGAAATAAAAAAAAAAAGATCTATATGTACAAAAATTTTTATAGCAATTCTTTGTGTGATGGCAAAGAATTAAGAGTAAGGGGATGCTCATCTATTAGGGAATGGCTGAACAAATTGTGGTATGTGATTGTGATAGAATACTACTGTGCTATAAGAAATGATGAGTAGGATGCTTTCAGAAAAAGACTTACATGTACTAATGCAAAGTAAAAGGAACAGAACTAGTAGAACATTGTACACAGTAATATTATACGGTGATCAACTGTGAATGACTTAGCTATTCTCAGACAATGATTCGAGACAATTCTGAAGGACTTATGATTTAAAATGTTATACATCTCCAGAGAAAGAACTGATGGAGTCTGAATGCAATCTAAGCATACTTTCTTTCACTTTATTTTTCTTCTTTTGTTTGGTCTGTGTTTTCTCTCACAATATGACTAACATGAAAATATGCTGTCCATAAATGCACATATATAACCTATATCAAGTTGCTTGCCTTCTCTATGAGGGGAGAGGGGGAGAAAGGATAGGAGAGGATTTGGAACTCAAAATCTTTTAAAAGAATGTTAAACATTGTTTTTACGGGTAACTGGGGGAAAAATAAAATATTAAATAAGTATATTTTAAGAATTCCAAAAAAAAAGTCTTTTCTCAATAAAGCAACTGCTCCTTGAATGCCCTGACTCCAAATGCACCAAATTGGAACCCTTCCTAGATCAGTGGCCCTGACAGAGAAAGGAGATGTTGGAGTTAAAAGATGATCCTCAAATCCATGATCTTAATAGTGGGAGATTCCGTTATTCTGATTCTGAGTACTCTTTCCTACAATGCAACACACTGGCCATTTATACCCTCCAGGTACAAGCAACTTTTGTGCATATCCCTCTATAAATCCTCCACAAAAGCTCCATAAAAGTGATGGAGAGCCTTGCTCTAGTTTTCCTGATATTGTATGGATGCCAATGTGAGTCACATAGATTTTGCAGTGACTGTACCTCAAAGAGGAAAAGAGAAGCATTAAAATGGAATCATAGTGTGCTAAGCATAAGGATTAGGGCATAGATCCATAGGTAAGAGTTAAGGAAATAAAGTCTTTACAATGAATTAACAACCACTTATTAAGTGACTACATTATGCCATGTGTTTAGGATGCACTGACGACCAATAAAGCATTTATTAAGTCCCTACTACATGCCAGATGCTTGAGATAGAAAGATAAAAATTAAATAATCCCTGCCTTCAAGAAACTTACATGGGATAGAGGGGAAACAACCACTACTTATATACTTAGAGGCAGCTAGATGCTGCAGTGGATAGAGTACTGCACCTGGAGTCACTAAGACTGACCTCAGACACTTACTAGCTGTGTGGTCCTGGGCAAGTCACTTAACCCCAGTCTCCTTCAGTTTTCTTAAGTGTAAATTAGGAGGTGATAAAATAGCTCCTACCTCCCAGGGTTGTTGTGAAGATCAAATGAGATATTTGTAAAGCCCTTAGCACAGTACCTGGCACACTTAATAAATGTTTATTTCCTTTCATTCTATAAAAGTATATTCAAAATATGTACAAAACAGATAATTTGGGGGAAAAGGACACTAAGAACTTGGGGAGAAGAATCAAGAAAAGTTTCAAAGACATTAGGAAAGGAAAAGAAAGGTGGTACTTGAGCTGAGTCTTGAGGGCGAAAAGGGATTTCAAGAGACAGAGGTGAGGAGGGAGTATATGCCAGTAATGAGGGACAGTCAGTGCAAATATGCAGATGAGAGATGAGTGTTGTGTGTAGATAGAAATATCTACATAGATACTGATATAGATAAATGGATAGAAATCCAGATTCACTGGACCTTAGAGTGCAGCAAAGAGAATAATTGGGGTGAGATTATAAAGGGCTTTAAAAATTAAACAGAAGAGTTTATATTTTATTCAGGGAAACACTATGGTTTATTGAGTGGGGAAATTATATTGTTAGACCTAAACTTTAGGAAAATCACCTTGGCAGTTATATGGAGGATGGATTAGAGTGAGAAGAGATTTGGAGTAACGAATTACGAAGCTATTTTGCAACCATCCAGGTAAGAAGTGATAAGGGCCTGAACCAGGATATTTGCTATGCAACTGAAGAAAAGAGGACTATGTGAGTTATCCTGAAGGTCAAAACAACATTGAACAACTGAATGAATCAGTATATGGAGTGAGGAAGTAAGTAGTTAAGGATGACAGTGAGGTTCAAACCCCATGATCCTGAAGGACGCTGATACCCTTGATAGAAATGGGAAATTTTGGTAGATAGAGGGGAGGGGGAAGAAGAGTTTTCTTTTGTATGTGTTGAGTACAAAATTAACCACATAAAGGCATTAAAGCTACATGGACTGAATATCATGAAAAACAGTACGATGCTTTGTCACAAAACCAGTCAACTTCAAGAGTTGTGGATAACTTAGGTTGTTTATTGAAAGTTTTAGGAAAAGATTTCATAAAGGATTGTAATTTATTCTGATTAAAAGTAGCTCAGTTTTATTTGGAGTTAGTGTACCTAGGTCCAAATCCCAGCTCTGCAACAGGCACATCAACTTTGCTGGAATCTGATTGCCTCAAAGATAAAATGGCTGGAATAAGTCTGTCTGAAATTAACACTCCCTGCTATGTACCAGGTAGTGGGGCTAAGCCCTGGTGATACAAAGAACAGTTAAAGAAAGCTCCTGCCCTCAAGGGGCTCCTAGTATAATGGGGGAGACAACATGTAAACAACTATGTGCAAACAAGGTATATACAGGATAAATTTAAATAATCAACTGAGGGAATTTAATGGAAACAGGAAAGGCTTCCTATAGAAAGTGAGACATTAGCTAGGACTTGAAGGAAGTGGAAATGGAGATGAGAAAGGAGAGTACTCTAGGTATGGAAGACAGCCAGGAAAAAAAAACTGATCAGACAGGAGATGGAGGACCTTATTCACAGAAAAGCAAGGGGGCCAGTGTCACTGGATAAAAGAATATATTGGAAATAGAAGGTACAAGAAGTCTAGAAAGGGGTGAAGGGGGGGAGGAAATGGCTTTTGTCATGGATCCCTTTAGCAATCTGGAAAAGCCATTCTTAAAATAATGTTTTGTGGCCTACATTCATAACTGAAGAAAACGCTAAATTTCAGCTAGAGGTCAGTGAAAATAAAAATGCAAGTCCACTGATACCTAGGAATCTATCCACAGATTCCTTAATGGTCCAAGAATTATTAAGAATGTCTTACCTGGATCATCTCTAAGATCCCTTCCAACTCTCAAGCTATGATCCTATGACACTGTAATCATAAGAATTCTTAAATATTGTTGTATGTAGTTTAGGACTATTTCATAATCATAGAGAATGGAAGCACTTTCTGATAAGGCAGTCCTATCAGTTCATAATATTAGTTCATCTGAGATTCTTCTCTTTGTTTCTCTAACAGTGATAGCATCTTCAGAAAAGAATTTTCATTTCTTGGTTCCTTGATACTCTCATCACAACAGATATCAATAATGAATCAAATATGTCTGCTGCCCTTGCCTAGAATGTAGGTAACACTAACAAATCTACTAGACCCCAGTGATGTTTATAATCAAGTTTCCTGCTGTCCAAGTAAAGACAAAATCTTTCTTGTCTATCACTTCCAATGAAACTCAATAACAAAAGGTTTTACCTAGCTAGCTCCCAAGGTTATTTTGAGCCTAAGGGCTTAAAAGAGTAGCATGTTGTGAAGCACAATGAGCTCTTTTAGAAGGAATGTATGTGTAATTGCAATATAAATGAAAATTATGGCCATCATATATGCCAGCTAACTGCAAGATCCATACCCACCTCTACGTGGTAGGTTTTATTAAGCAATGAGTTCTGGTTAACAGAACATTGAAATAGGAAACAGGAAAATTAAGTGACCTGAGGTAAATCAGAGCACCTCTGAACAACTCTTTTTCTCCATTTATAAAATGGAGTTCACTCTGCTTAATACCTATTCCCAACTTGGGAGAATTAGTAAATTTGCTAAAGCCCACAAGAAAGGAACTACCGCAAAGGTTCCTGTCTCTTAATTGACTGCAACCAAGGACATTTGGATAAAAAAAAATCTGGATAATACAAAGAAATTAGAAAAACAAAGACATTAAGAAAAGTATTATTGTAAAATTGATTTAAGATTTCTATAGTGAATGGATCATCTCTTTTATCAAGTAAGATATTTACTGGATTCTCTGTTTATGCTAGCCAAAATGGCATGATGCGATTATCTTTCTAATAACTGAAAATCGTTGTTGTCAACTGCTTTGAGATTGTTGTGTGCCTCTTTCTTGTTAAACAGTTAAAGAAAATGGAAAAAGAAAACCAAGACATTGAACCCTTTAGATCATGTTAGGGAACATCCAGTTCTTTTAGGGAATGACTTGCTGGCATTTCTACGGCATACAAACAAGTCTGAGATACCTAGCTCTGCCGTGATTGGGAAAGTAGAGAGCCTTTGGTGACTTGAGATCCAAAAAGGCAGATACAGGCAAAATTAGGCTGCATTATAAATAAAACGTAAAGACAAAATATAAATTCAAGTCTTTCATCCATTTGGCTGTGTGACCCTGGGTAACTCACTTCACTTCTCAATGGTCCAAGGAACTCTCAAAGACTATAAATTGCATAGAAAATACTCGGCATTTGTAAAGGAGGTTTCTCACGACAAACTCTGGGCACATATGAAATCACAGTTCTAGTAAAAACAAAAGTATTTATTAATATGTTAGATGAAAAACAAGCACCTATTATTATGGAATGCAATGACAAACATAAGAATATTCTTGCAGATACATTTATTTAAGGTAGCATTTCTCAATTTTTTTTTATCCTACAATCTATCCCCCTGCCCTGCTTCAAATCATATCAACCCTCCCCCATCAATAAATAACCGTACATTTCTATTCTAAGGAGAACAGAATGATAGCAACATGTTTCATTTGTTTATCCAGCAAAGTAGCTACCATTAGGGGGCAGCTAAGGGAAGGCAGAGAAATAAGAGATGAAAACAGGTTAACACATTATCTACTCCACACCTAAAGCAAACTGATTAAAAATTATTGGTTGACAGTTGATGATAGACCAATGATAGGCAACCTCTCTTAGGAGGCTAGGTGGAACAAGTAACTGAGCCAAGGAGACCAAGAATTACAGTGTGCAGAGAATTTTGCAAATATAACCACAGTTAAAACACAACCAATTCAATTCAATTCAACAAATACTTTTCAAGCAATCATTTCATGCAAGGCACTGTGCCAACCCAAGGGACATAGACACTATCCTCATAATCAAGGAGTTTATAATTTCGTAGGAAAGATAAAACAGATGAATAAATGATTTTGATAAAAATTAAAATGAGTATTTAGGAAATGGGTAAACAAAATGCAATAATGAACTGCTGTCCCTCAGAAGAATGTGCACTTCAAAGGAAGGGGGTTTGGGGATGGGAAATTGGTAGATAAAAAAATTAGGGATGTTTTATGGAAAAGATGGCATTTAAGCTAGGCTGAGTGTAAAAGAAAAGGATTTCAAAGACACTGAGAACTGAAAAGACATGAAAAAGACATAGGGAATTTTGTGAACAAGGCAAGAAATTAAGAATAGGATGACTTTAGGGAATGGTGGATGGTTCAGTCAGCCTTCCAGATCTGTCAAGGGGATATGCCACAAGGCCTTGTTTGTACCCTAAGGCAGAGCTTCCAGATCATAAAAGCCATACCTTTGATCTTGCTATCACTGAAAAGGGCTACCTCGACACATTCAAGCACTTGGAAATTCCTTTATCCAGTCATTATAGCCTATCATTAAATTTCCTCCCTTGCCTTACTCCTCCTAAAACTTATTTTTTTATCTTCATAATAATTTCCATTACCTGAACCCCTCAATACTTTCCCGGTCGTCATTCTTGCTCTGGCTACATTCTCTTCTCTTCCCAATTTTGCCTCTCTTAAACCTGTTCAATTCCACATTATACTCTCAAATCTTTCTCTTGTCCTGTCATCACTCATGCCTTGCCAAACCCCAGCCTGGGTGTACTGTCACTATTTGACTCCTTTGTTTTTTCTCACCTGCTGCTAAACTGAGGCAGGGTAAGTCATACAGATGCTCTGACTAGATCCTCCATAAATTTATTATCCAATCTCATCTGGTCCTTCCTGTAGCTAGGCAATTCCTTTGCTCTTTACCAGTTGATTTACTTCCCTTCTTACTACAGCAGCTCTTCTGGATTTTGTTTCTTGTCCCCTCTTCTCAAGGCTCTTGCAGAAGTCCTAGCTTCCAAGTTGAGAATCTCACTTCATAGTTTTCTGATAAAATTGAACCCATTCCCAACAGCTGCCTTTCTTTCTCCTGTCTTCATTTCACATACACCTGATATCATATCCCATTTTCTCCTCCATTAATCCAGTCACTGAAAAAGAGAATGTCCTTCTGGCCAAGGCCAACCCCATGTACTTTTGAATCTTTTCCTTCCCATTTTCTCCAAAAGATTGTCTGTATTACTAGAGAAGCAGTTTGGTACAATAGGAAAGAACACTGACTTTGAAATTAGAGAACTTGGATTTGAATATCACTTCTGTCACTGTGTGATCGTGGACAAGTCACTTGCTTTCCCTGGGACAGTTCATCAACTGTAAAAAGTAGTTGAACACGATCTCCTCTGAGGTCTGTGGAAGTTCTAAATCTGTGACCTTTTGGTTTCCATCTCTTATCTATTGGATCCTTCTCTAATGCATACAAACGTGCCAAGTCTCTTTTATTCTTGAAGGAAAAAGAAACCCTATCCATACAGTCTGCTGTTCCTGCTATTTATCCTCTTATATCTCTCCTCCCTTTCTCTGTCAAACTTGAGAACATTATCTACATTTAGTACATCCACTCTTTTCTTCTAAACCTATATTCTGGTTTCCAGACATTCAACTGAAACTTATTTTCCAAAGTTACCAATGCTCACTTGATTGCCAAATGGCCTCCAAAGTATTTGGCACCATTGATCAACTTCTCCGTCTGGATAATATGTCCTCTCTGGGGTTTTTTGTTAGGGTTTTTTTTTAACCCTAGGGTTTTTTTTATGTGGCACTGCTCTTTCTTGGTTCTCCCGATACCTGCATGACCACTCTTTCTCAGTCTCATTTGCTGTATGTTCATTCATATCTGATCATTAACTGAGAGTCTACCCCAAGGCTCATTTCTGAGCCCTGTTATCTTTTCTCTCTATATTATCTCACTTGGTGACCTCAAATGGATTCAATGATCATCTCTATGAAGATTATTCTCAGATTTATATATCTAGCCATCATCCATGGCCCAGGGAGTTAGGGATGAGGTTGGCCCTTGCCTAGAAAAGAGGCTCTTGCTCTATACTTAAGCTAATGAGAGATATCTTCAGGGCATTTGTAACAGCTGAAAAAGGGTGAGCCAGTTTTTTTTTAACCACCTTCATTTTATTATTTCCACAACACACACCTTGCCATTCTAAGGAGAAATCACTTAAATAAAGCTTAGGTATGACTCAGTCTGGGTTGTCCTAAAAGGAATTAAGAAGGCACCTTCAAGAAAGAGACTAATTATAGAAAGCAGAATAGGCATAGGACAGCTATTTATTTATTTATTCTACCACAAAAATTATTAAAACATAAAAAATCCTCAGAAGAGTTCATTAGCAAATAAAACATACAATAATAGTCCACAATCTACTATATTTTCTAAAGAGGCAAAGAAATTTTGTAGGACTGATGAACAAGATAGTTCACATTCACCTCATGTCTTTACCATCCAAGCAGCTCCCAAAGTCTACATCTTCTAACCATCCAGGACATGGTTTGATTTTTCTTAGTCCTTTCAGCTGTAGAATTCTCCTGGTAGTGATTATCTTTTGCTCTGAGAAATGGCATAATCTCAGGAGTTTTCTCTCACTCACCAGCTAGAAGTAGCTGCAAACTCCCAACTTCTCATTTTTATGAGATTACTACCATGGACTAGAAACATTCATTTTTAGATCACTATTTTGGTGTCCTGGGCTTAGAGAAAGAAATACAAAGCCAAATACAAAAAAGAAGAGGCCACAAGCAGCTTGAGGATCAGTCTGAGGCTCTCCTAGGTAAGCCCAGAGTCTTACTAAAATATTCACAGACTTCATTACATCTATGGCAGCAAGAGAGAGAAAAACCTTTTCCCAGGCTAGAAATTCAAGGAAGAGACCAGTCAAGCATCAAACATAACTGGAAAACTTTTCTCCTCATTGTTTTTATAACCTGCCAAGGGGGAAGTTCTTCCTGATTCTGTCAAAAATCACTTTCAATTCAGTCCCTAGTCACTGGGACCAACAAAGGATTACTGTATCATTCCAGAGTCCAAGTTACTTGATGCTGAACAAGAGCTAATCCCTACCGAGTCAAAGTATATGACCAGCTCCATTGCCTTTGTTGTACCAAGAGAATGTTGATTTTAAGTTGAAACATAGAGTACCCAACTGTCCTCATTTTCCCCTCTATTCTAACTTTCAGATTTTCAAGAATCATGCTTTTTTCTTCAAGGCTTAGTAAAACATAGGTATACAAAATCAGTACTCATTGTGAAAAATAAAACATTGATCTTTAGCACACTCTAACCTTACTCAGATTTTATCTGGAAGTTAAAAGCCTATAAGTACAGAGATTTAAAGCTTTAGTCTTGGTTCTATAAGTCTGTAACAGCTTGGTACTTGTTTGAAATATTTTTGCTCTCGATATTTTTGCTACTGAATCAGTAGTAGTTTTTCTTTCCATTATCTTTTTATCAAATCTCTTAAGTTTTTTTTTCAGTTTTATAGAAATAGCCCCTCATCTCCTGCAAAGAATGTTAATTATCTCATAAAGACCAAAAGTTCTAAACCTTTAGACTTCCATAATGCATTCAGTTTCTTTAGGAAAGCAAGGAGACAAATAAAATAATAATCCAAAATTTTTGAAGCAGAGAAATTCCCAAAGATGCAGAAATCTTTCCCTCAACCAAGATTAGGTGGAATGTGGGGGAAGGGGAACAGTAAGAGAATGAGGAGGGGTAAAAAAAGAGAAAAGCCCTACATCAAAATTGAAAAGAAAAGGAAATTTTTCCTAACTATATTGTTTAAGCTTCACATATTGAATCTTTCACTTAGAAAACTGTATAAAGGAAGCCATTCCACAGAGCACACATGAAGATATATGATACATATGGCACATGTGACCCATTGAATTCTCATTGGTCCCGTGTGTCCCTATGACTAAGAGACTATATTGAAAATGAGTAGGCTCCAAATCATATTCTGACTGGTCCATGACTCTTTTGGGCCACACATAGACCACTTCTCTCGACCTTCCCCACCATGTAGTTAGACATCTACATCAAACATACAGTCAGATAATCATGGCAGACAATGTGAGACTGGGCCTCAAGTCCTTAGTTTCCTCTTCTGCTTTGTGTTTCTTTCCCTGAGCACAGGTCACTAAACAACCAACTCTAGAGGTGGCAGTTTCCAGTCTCAGTGGCTATCTTGTAAAATTAAGAGGTCCAGAGTTCCTGAGTCTGGTTTGATTGCCCAGCAGGTTGCACTTCCAGCAACTACCCCCTTCACAGAGGTACCATGACTACCACCAAAAATATACTACAGCTAAAAGGACCAAGAAATCAACCTGCAAATTCTGTTGAAGTTAGCATGCATGAAGCAGAACATGAAAGATAAATTCAGAGGACACAGAAGGTGACTCTTTAGGAGATGACATTAAAAGCTGAGAGGACTAGGGAAGAAATACAAAAGGCAGTTGTACTTGAGCTGAGGCTTAAAGGAAGTCAAAGTTACTCAGAATAGGAAGCAGGGAGGGAAGGCTTTCCAAGCATGAGGGATAACATGGACTATTGTGTTTTGAGGACATCAAGTAGGTTCCAATGACTTAATCATACAGTGTATGGAGGAGGATAGAATATAAGAAGATTAAAAAGGTAGAAGTTAAATTACCAATGCTAAACTTAATAATTTATATTGGATGGAAGAAGTATCATAGGAAACTATTAGAGATGTCTCAGAGGGATACAAGATGAGGCAATGAGAAGAGAGAACTTTTGGTGAGATATTAGGTGAGATCCTTGGGAAGCTGGTAGAGGAGGAAGTGTCATGAAGAGCTTTTGAACAACTGCTGTGGTGTATGGCACAGGGAATCAGACAGGGAGGAACAGTGGGATTGTCATAGTGAAGGGCTAGTTGAGATTAATTGACGTAAATTTGTAGTGGATATAATCAGAATGGTTTAGGGATTTCCTCCAGCTCCACTGAGCAACAAATGATGGGAATAGACCAAGGTTTAGCAAGGCATGATTGGCAATAGAACAAGGGAAAGGGGATTTGAAAGTAGAGGATTGTGTAGAGTTGAACTAATTCATCAGAGACTGTAGGAGAGTATAGTCATGTCTTGAGGGATGGCCTGGAATAGTACAGAGAGACAGAGAAACTGGAGGCCAAAATGAGGACAGAGTAGGTTTAAAAGGGATGAAGCAGTTATTATTAAGTAAAGGAAATTCAGAGTTCTTGGACATGGAAGTGGAACATTTGTGAGCAAAGACAAAATCAAAGTGGTGTCCATCCTGGTGAATAGCTGAAGTTTAGTGATTATTTAAATTAAGTTTATTAATCATTTGGATTAGATGAAGGACTTGAAAGGTTAAAGTATTTCTGGGAACAGCAATGTATATGCTAAAGTCCTTCAGACTAAGGGAAGGAACTGAAGCATAGAGAAAGACTTCAGTATTTGCTTCACCCTATTGTTAGAGTCCCAATTGGCTGCAAATAATATACAAATAATAGATTCTACTTCTTAATCTATGTTTTAAAAATACATAGAAAATAAATCCTCTTGCACTATCTCTACTGGCATTCATAAAAACTGTGTGGTATTTAAAATTTAAGAGTGAACAATTGGTTGTATATAATAGATAATAGCCATCTAATTGGTCTCTGTCTCAATTCTACTCCCCACTACCCAGCTCCAGACCACCCTCCTCACAGCTGCCAAACTACTAATCCTAAAGCAGAAGAATAACAGTGTCATAAGCCCCTGCTCAAAAATCTTCAGTGACTCCCTATTGTGTATCAATCGAAAATGCAAATTTCCGTTTGGCATTCAAACCCTCACAATCCAGCTCTTGCCCAACTTCATCATTTCTAGGTCCATTACTCTCCTTCCTGCATCCTGTGACCTACTTGTTGTTCCTCCTACGCAACAATCCATTTTTTGTCTTCTTGTTTTGGGACAGACTTCTCCTTGTGCTTAAAATTCAATCTCTCCTGTCTTCTACTTTTTAAAATCCCTAGTTAGCTTTGAAACTCACCTTAAGTGTCATCCCAAGGCCTCTGTGAGGCCTTTACTAATGTAACCACTTGTACTTGGGCTGGTCCCCCACCCTGCTCATTAAATTATTTTGAATGTATATATACATGCTATTTTGCTCAATAGATTATAAATTCCTAGAGGGCAAGGGCTTTTCATTTTTGTCTTTGTATACCCAGCTCCTAGCACACTGCCTAATATATAGTAGACACTTAAATATGGTTGTTGATTGGTTAGTTGGTTGGTTGTTTTAAAAGAAATTGTTGCCACTGAGTATAGTTTTTTGGGTTAAGACTAGTCTCACTTTCATACTGTTGTTCACTTGAGAATTATGTAAATTGGCTATCTCACAAGAATGTCTTAGAATGTTAAAGCTAGAAGGGACCTATCAAAAATTTTGCAGATTAAAAATCTGAGACCCAGATGAAGGGAAGTGATTTATCTAAGGTCACACTGCTAGTTAGTAGAAGATTTTCTGTCTTTCAATCCTATGTTTTTTCCATTATAATATGCTTCCTTCTAGCAAGCAACTGACTGATACATGAACACATATTATAGGAAAACACTAACAAAAAGGTCAGAGAAAGAAGCCAATTCCTAGAACAACTGAGAAATACTAGATTATCAACCTTTTCATAAGAAGCATTTACACGCTTATGGATTTTTTCATATGTCTCAAAATCCAATAGCATGTAAGGTTCAACATATCATACCCAGCATAGACGATGTTAAGGGATGAAATCATTCTCTCCCTTTCAATGCTTTGTCTTCAATCCTTGGATGAATCTGTGATCTCACCAATGTGGATATTCTCATAAATCCACTCCAACATGCTAAAGAACTCTGTTCAGAGCTCTTGATAGAGAACTAGCAAGATCTCACTACACTATATACTTGCTATAGCTATATCACAGAGATATCAGAGAGAAAAGTCTTTAATGTACAAAAATGATTATAGCAAATTCCAAAGAACTGGAAACTAAGAAGTCATGTTATATGAGTGTGTTAGAATACTCTTTCACTGTGAGCAATGAGAAAATAGATGATGTCAAAAGACACAGAAAGATCAGGACCAGACAACAATTTATACTGTAAGATCAATATGAAAAAGCAAACAATTATGAAGACTTATAAAATTATTTATTCTATGATGACTCAGATCTTCATCCTGAAGCCTCAATCCTGTCTTGAGATTCATATACTAGAAGGACCCACCACACCTGTAAGCTTCTCCCTCTCATCGAATGGCTCCTCCCAGAACTTCCATTTAAGAAAGGATCTCAGGTCAGGCAGGTCTCATTCCTGTGCAGACTACACTGAAGACTCTTTCTACTGTGCCCCCGTTTCAATCCCCTTTTCATCTTCCTTTAATTTATTTTCTTCCCCTATTAGGATGTAAGCTCCCTAAGGACTGGACCTGTCTTTCTTTCTATTTCTGCTTGTATTCCCAGCTCTTAGCACAGTGCCTGGCATATAGTAAGCATTTAGTAAATGCACTAACTGAATAAATGATGAGGAATTAAATGAGCAGAGCCAGAACAATCTATACAATAACATTGTGGAGAGGAATAACTTTGAAAACTCGTAAGAACAACAATCAATATACAATGACCATCCAGGACTATAGAGGACAAAATTATGAAATCTGCTGCCTCCTAACAGAAAAGTGACACATTTAGGGAAAGGCAAAAGTTTCATATATACAGACACATGTTATGAATATATATTCATAACATATATGTATATAGATAGATGCACACATATAGTCTATGTATGTGTATATATACATATATACACACATACATATACATACATACATGTATATGTATGTATGTATAAATATATTTCTGAGTATAACCAATAAAGGAATTTGTTTTGTTTGATTATGCATAATTATTACAAGGAATTTGTTTTCTTCTCTTTTTTAAGTGAAGTGAGGGAGGTGGGAGGAATAGAAAAATAGATTTCTGTTTATTAAAAAACAATTTTGAGATAGAAAAATAGGGTTGCTATAGATGTGATGTGTTCCAGGTGCCTTCAGATAACGTCATATTATTAGTAGTACTTAATTGTTTCACAAGTTGCAAGAAACCTCTCTTGAGTGGGAGCAATCCATAAATGTTTGTAATGCAAAAACAAAACTCATCAATAAAACTTTTTTTCAAAAAGGATCTTGCTATGCTAAAAAAAATAAGTATTCAAAATAAATGTAAAATACCTACTTATTTGATCAAAAGAACGGCCACTAAATGATAACATCCCAACCCTGTTTCTATCACGCTCCAGTTAATCTCAAGAGAATCATTTTATCAAAGGAAATCTTACAATAAAGGAAATACAAGACAGAAAGAGGCATTCAAGAAAAGGGTGGGAACCTGTGAAGTGTGTCTGACAGAATAAACCATGCCTAACCTTGCACAGATCATGACTGGGCACTTAATACATGCAATATTTCTTGGCGATTTAATAATCCCATCTCCAACTCTACCCCTATGGACAAAAAAACACAACTAGTTGCTGTTTTCTTTATGATTCATATGTCATCTATTGTTCTTTTCTATTTTACTCCTAAATGCATCTAAAACTCTTTAGGACAGGAAGAATATGAGTTAGAGAGCTAGAATACAGAGCTGAAAGCAAGACTCTGGTTCTGTTAACCTTTACTGTAAGCTGAAGTTAAAGTAGAAAAGAATGAGGACTCAAACAGAGAAGAAAACTTATGTAATGATGCTGAGACCTCAAACCAGAAGGTATCTCAAAAGGAAAAAAAAAGTTATATTAAAAAAAAGTACTCCATTACTTCAGTCTATAAAACAGAAATATATTGTATTTATAATTTATAAAACACTAGGAAAAAATAGAGTCACCAAAATAAACTCCTTAAGACCCTGATAACCTCTCTCAGTTACTTCATATAAGATACTTCACCTTTGTGTCATTGAGTAGGGTATTTAACTTTAATGGGCCTCAGTTTTCTTATCTTTAACATGAGAGCATTGGAACAGCTGAATGAACAAATAAATGACTGATGAAGAATTTATTAACTTTTTTTCTGTTCCAGTCATTATGCTAAGTAATGGGAATGTGAATACAAGGTATCAAGACAGTCACTAGATCAAGTAATGTACATGCTAATGTAGGGGGTGGAGGGGGGCAAGAAAATGGCTGGACAGAGAATACAGAGTATCATGGTGGTTTTTTTAAATGGTCAGAAAGTGATGGCTTCTGAAGTCCCTTCTAGATCAAAATTAAAAGGATTTTATGATCTATGATCCAATATTTTCCATGTTTGTGAGCAATCTCATTTGGTGCCACCATAAAGAATGTGAGTTAGCTGTCCCTGGAAATACAGTAATGTGTTTTACTTTGTCTATATGATGCTTTAAAGCTGCCTTGTTCCCATTCAGATTATAGACTCTTCCTAGGAGCTCCAAAGACCTTGCACAGGGACCTGATGGTGGAGAGCTGAGTCTTATATCAAATTACAGGTGATGAAGAAAAGAAAGCAGCATGTAGTGGATAGAATGCTTTACATGGAATCAGGAAGACCTAGATTCAAATCCTGTCAGACATGTATGATCTGTATAACTTTGAACAAGTCCCTGAAGTCTTCTTCGTATGTAAAATGGAAAATAATAAACACTACAGTGTTATTGTATAGAGCTAAAGGTATATTCATTTGACTTATTATATTCTTTGGTTACCCCTAGTTATTAAGGTCTTCTTGCTCCTCAATTTACTCTACATAACATGAATTTGTATATATGTCGCTCCTTACCTCCCACCCCTTCCTCAAAAAAATCCCTTACTTGATCCATTCATACTTGTTAGCTATCATCCATCCCATTTTTCTTGACTATCTCACATGAAGAGGTAGCCCTTCTCTTTGACAAGGTAAACCTCTTCACATGTGCAAATAACCTCATTCTATCCCATCTTCTCCAGTAGATTGTCCCCACTATCAACCCCACTAGATCATTTATCTTCATTTTTTCCCTGTCTTCTGGCTGTTTTCGTACTAGCTACAAACATGTCCACGGTTTCCCTCACCCTCCAAAAACCTTGACATGCTGCATCCATCCTCATTAGCTATTGACTCCTTTCTTTCCTCCCCTTTGCTGCTCACTTCCTTGAGAAGGCTATCTACAATTGGCGCTTCCACTTCTTTTCCTCTCATTTTTCTTAACTCTCTACAATCTAGCTTGCAAATTCATCATTCAACCAAAACTGCTCTCTCCAAAGTTACCAATTAACTGTCACATTTAATGGTCTTTTTTCAGTACTTATCCTTCTTGACCCTTCTGAAGCCCTTGACATTTTAATACTCTTTTTCTTGATACTCTCACCTCTCTAGGTTTCTATAACTTTGCTCTCTCCAGGTCCTTCTCCTACCTGCCTCATTATTCCTTCTCTGTCTTTTTTGCTGCATCTTCATCTAGGTCATACCCATTAATAGTGGGGTCCCCCCAGAATCCATCTTGGATACTCTTTTCTTCTTCATATATTACTATTCCACTTGAAGATGTCATCAACAGCCATGCCTTCAATTTTCATCTCTACATAAATGACTTTGAGATCTACTTGTTCAGTCTTAACATATCTACTGATTTCCACTCTTGTATCTCCAACTGCCTTTCAGACATGGATATCTCACAGACATTGTAAATTCAACATGTACAACTGAACTCTTTCCCCAAAATATTCTCTTCTTCTAACTTCTTTATTACTGCCAAGGATATAAGTGTCTTCCAAGTGACTCAGACTTACAACCTTGGTGTCATCTTAAATTTCTTACTTTCTCTCTCACACCTTTCTCCTGCCTCTATATTTAGTGATTAAGTTCTATTTTTACCTTCATCACATCTTTCATATATTCTCCCTTCACACATACATTGTGCATGCATACACTGAAACCACCATGATGCAGGTACTCATCACCTCAAGCCTGAATTATTGGAATAGCTTTCTAGTTAATCTTCTTGCTTCTCTTCCTCCTTTCTCCTTCCACCAGTCCATCCTCCAGTTGTCAAACTGATCTTCTGAAAGTGCACTTCTGACTATTTCATTGCCCCCATTCATAAATTCTAGTGGCTCCTGATTGCTTTCAAGATCAAATATGTAGTCCTCTGTTTGGCTTTCAAAGACCTTCACAAACTGACCTCTTGCTACATTTCCAGTCTTCTTAAATTTTATTTCCTTCCACTTAAAGTGGCCAGTGATACTAGACTCCTTGCTGTTCCATTTTCTGTACCTATGCCCTTCTCATGCCTGGAACTCTCTCCCTCCTGTTCTCCATCACCTAAATTCCCTGGCTTCCTTCAAAAATCAGCTAAAGTCTCACCTTCTACTAGAAGACTTTCCTAGTTCTCCTTAATCCTAGTGCCTTCCCTCTGAGACTATCCCCAGTTTACCCTGTATATTTCTTGTTTGTACATAATTGTGTGTATGATGTCTCCCCTACAAATCTATGAGCTCCTTAAAAGCAGGACTGATCCCAGGTTAAAATGAACTCTTTAAGGAAAGTTTATTTTTTTTAATCTATGTATCCCTCATGTCTAGCATAGTGTTGTGTATCTTGTACCTACTTAGGAAATATTTTAATTGATTTGAATACAATCCTTAAATTATGAATAGGATTGATATTTTTACTGAGGAAATGGATGTTTGGTTTTAATGAGGGATCACTTAGGTAATATTCAAATTAACAAATACTGCACGCAAACTTGCTTTGTCCAATGTACTACGATAGGTATTGAGGGAAATTCAAAGATAAGATATTACTCCTTCTCACAAGCAAGTTCAGGAAAGTCACCAAATTTGAAGATTCAGGACCTATGCTTTCATATATTAACTTAGGACCCTAACAATATATCACAGATTCACTTGTCTCTTTCATTTTATAGTTACACCCATCTTATTCCACCTTCCTGACTCTTTTCTTTTCCTATTACTCCTAGAAATTACTCCTACTCAATTTAATCCAACAAATATTTATCAAACACCTAACAAGTGCAAGACATTCTGACAGGTATTGGGAATACAAAGATGAAAAATAACACAGCCCTTGCCTTCAAGGAGCTTATTACCTAGTAAAAAAATATAGCATTTACTTAACTAAAGGTTTATCCCAGATTTAGGATCATAGATTTACAACTGAAAGAGACCTCAGAAGTTCAAACCTTTCATTTTGTTAATGAGGAAACCATGGCCAAAGGTCACACAGGTAGTTAGGCATCAGAAGCAGGATTTGCACTCTGATCTCTGACTCCAGAGCTGGTACCCATACCACTGTGCCACACTAAAACAGGAATAAGGACCAGTGACTTATAAGTCTTCGAGAGTTACCTATCTCACTAAGGGATTAATTTGCCCAGAGTCCCAGATCCTCAGTCAGTTTGTGTCAAAGTCAGGACCTGAAACTAGGTGTTCTTGGCTCCTGGGCATGGGGAAACATTTCGAGTTTATGACTATCAGTTACTGCTTTTTCACCACTATTATATCTTATATCCTAAGTGTATGAGAGTGAAATGTCTTCACTGAGATTAGTCAGATATGGGTATGGACTATTTAGCTAAACCTAAATTGATTTATCAAGTACATATTGATTGAATTGATTTTGAATCAGTTCTCTTACCTAGTCTACTCCCACAATCCATATTAGAAAAGACTAATTTTTAAACAAAGAAGGATAAACTCAAAATATATAATGTACATGAAACATCCAGGGAATGGAACTCAATAGCACTATCAGCTCTGGCTACAATCCTGAGCCCCAGACCTAGTCCAAATTTACTGATCCTGAAAAGCACAGAATGATATTCTCACAACTCTGCCTCAGAAGAACTACAGCATCTGGTCTCATAATCACCAATGTTTGTAGATTCTCAGAGCTTCCTTATACAATATGTTGTCAGTGATTATATATTCATAAACTAAAATCATTAACAACTAGGTTGTTTAATGCATTTCTCACCTGTACTCTGGTCAGTTTTTTCATTGTTATAAACTCCTTTTTAATATAGAAGATATGGTTTCCAGATCTCAAGTCACTGGATTTATTCATAAGGCCTTTTGACTATCCTAAATAGATGATGGAGGATATTCTTTATGTGTTTCATGACAGGGGGACAGGAAGGACAAAGAATTATTTTATATGTGAGGGTTGGGTCTATTTAGAACCAGTCTCAAGGTCTCAGAGTTGTCTTTTCTCAGCAATAGCCATCCTGGGACATTTTTTGGTATAGCTTCAGCACCAATACAACACGATTTAGTTGACTGGTAGAGGACCATGGGAATGTCATCAAAGATAAAGTGAAGGAGTTGAAAAGAAAAAGAAAATGAAAAGTTGGTTAAAGGTATAGAGCTACAAGACTCTTCTAGACATACCTACTACTCTATTTCACCATGCAAACATCAAGGCATGTCAATTTACCCCTCTTTTACCTCCTGAAAGTGCCATAAAGTTCTACTCTGGAAAGGTTCATATGTGGGGCATTCTGGGAAATGATAAAGTGTCCAGGACCATGCTGGAAGAAGTAGAGAAAGTTGGTCCTGATGATGTTTTTTGTTTGTTTGTTTTCCCCTTTAAGAGTTTACTGGAGAATCATTTTACTTCCACAATAGAGACTAATTCCAATGTTACCAGTCTATTTTAAGTAATAATATTTCTCTCTCCTCTCCCATTCTGATGAAAAATACGATATTTATGAAGGGAGAAAACTTCCAGATTTCCTCACCTATATCTCAAGTGTTGGAAGGGTGATGCAAGAGATGAAACTCTACCCTGAGATATGTAAGGGGTCAGGAGGAAGCAAGGAAGGAAATTATAATAGGTAGTTAATGTTAAAGTAAGAGGAGAAGGTAGTTGATCTGCTTCCTCTCTTCTCATAGTAACTTTGATATTGATGAAAGGATTGTATCTGCTGCAGTATGCTATTATGCTCTTCTTAAACTATTTTTACTTACAATGATATGAGAGCTACATGATTGTTTAACAGCTGATATTAAGAAAAAAACAAGTTTTCATGAGGTAAGGGCTAAGTCAAGAATTCATTAGAACCTGGGGTAACAGAAATACAATGCTAAAAAGATTTCTTTCTCCAAGACCATGGATCATCCTTATCACATGAAGTACTTATTGAACTTACCATGTATAATAGAAAGAAATTTCTTTAAAAGTAGTGGAGAAGGTGAGGAAAGAGGGTTCAAATGCCAGAAGGAAAACCTTCATCTACAGGAAGTCTAGGTAGAGCAAAGGCTGCCAAGGAGATAGAACAAATTCAAAAGAAAAGCCTTTGTACTTATTCTATCAGACCATAGCATTTAACCAAGGAGGTGCTAAGAGTTGACATGACACTTTGGAGCAGCTGCATCTTCTAAGTCACCTTCTAGACAACTGGCTTCACACATAGTCAGGCTTAGAAAGGTCAGGTCACAGGTATCCTACCATCATAGAAACCAGCAGGATAGTTTTAAGAACTGGCAAGAGTCAATGCAAGTGACTCATCAAAAGGAAAAGAAAACATCAAGTACTCTGTCAGACTTCTGTGTATGAAATGAATGTTATTTGAGCTGGATAACTTAGGCATTAGTAATGCCTAGTTGAAATTAAAGAAAAATATAGGTTATTAAAGTCCAGTTAGGAATTTTTCAAGATATATTTTTACTCACTGACAAAGATAAGGTAATTATATACTCCCACAAGATTACCTTAAGAAAGGCAATTATATTCTCCTACAAAATGTTCTATCATGTCATTATGGCACAAACTAAGTGTGTCCCAAAAGTCTTAGTGCAGCTTTAACCATAATTGCTTAAAACTACACTAAGATTTTTGAGACATCCTGTACTAGGCTAAATTGGCCATTAAAGTGATATAATATCAGAAGCCTAGGTTTTTCTCATTTTATGCTCTATTTTTTTAAAGACTGAATCTCAGGGAGCAATGTATATCTAGAGGGGTATAAAAGTCTCCTAAATTCAAAAAGTAATAAGAGGGAAAGGGGATGGGTGGGGGAGAGGATAAGGGAAGGATTCTTGGAGGGGTGGGTAGGTTAAGGGCAAGGTAGCAGTTAGAAGTAAAGCAAAAGAGTAAGGGGGAATAGGAATAGAGGGAGAAGGATAGTGAGAAAAAATAGTAAAGAGAAAATATACAGCAAGTAATTATAGCTTAGAATATGAATGGAAAATTTACTAATTTACCCACAAAATTGAAAGTGATAACATTAAAAATTTGAATTCAACAATATCCTGCTCTCAGAAAATGCTATAAAAAATGAGATACAAAGATAAAATAAAGGCTAGGAGTAGAATTTATTATGTAAAAAAGCAGAGGTACTAATCATGTCTCAGACAAAGTTAAAGCTAAAATAGATTTAATCAAAAGAGAAAAACAGGGAAATTCTAGTATATCAACAATATTATTCAAAATTGTGTTAGACCGTTTAAAATAACTAGACAGTATAAAATACCTCAAAGTTTACCTGCCAAAACAGACACAGGAACTGTATAAAAATAAAACACTTTTTATACAAATAAAGTCAGATCTAAATAATTGAAGTGATATTCATTGTTAATGGGTGGGTAAAGCCAATATAATTTTTAAAATGACAATTTTATGCAACTAGTCTGTTTATTCAATGTAAACCCAATTAAATTACTAAAAAAAATGATCTTATTGAGTCAGGCAAAATAATAACAAAGTTCATTTGGAAGACCACAAGGTCAGGAACTCCAAAGAAACTAGAGGAAAAAGATGTAAAGAAAGCAGATTCCATAGTATCACATAAACCATATTATACAGTGAGGGTATTGCTGAAGTGTAAATTGAATAATTTTAAATCAAAATTTTCTTGATAAATAAAACATATGCAGCCAAGAATAGGAGGAATGCAGAAAATTGGCAGGAAAAAAACTCTAGACGATCTCTCAGATAGAACATGATTAGGCCAGAATCTTGCTATAGTACAGAAAATAATGAGCTGGTTGATTTGAAAGAACATGCAAAGACTTGGACTTATGAAGAAAGGTGCTATTCACCTTTAGAGAAAAAGAAAAATGAAAATAAGCATAATATTCTCTTACATATATGTGTATGAGAGTATATGTGTATGTTTAACTTATCTATGGATATAGATAGTCAAGTTTTATTTTTGGCTTCTTTATGTGAAGGTGGGAGAGGGCACAGTGGAGAGGAAGGGAAAAAATAGAGTAAAAAGTACACATCAGTGAACAAAATAAAATCTATGAGGAAGCAAAGAAAAGTTGGTCAGTCTTTATTTTATGGGTTTTCTTGAATTGGAAATTTATTGTTTTATATTGAATTCTCTCTTATGTTTTGCTGTGTACATGGCAATGTTTTTTTTTTCTTTTCTCATTTTGTATTTAAGTTTTAAATAAATTTTAAAGTTTCCATAATTTATTTAAAAAAACTGGGTCTCCCCAGGTTAGAATGCAGGGACTACTTACACACCCAGTCCTACTATTGATCTACACAGGTACCATGACCTGCTCTGTGTCTGACCTGGGCCAGTTCATTCTCCTTAGGCAACCTGGTGGACCACCCCTCCTTCTTCCCCACTCTCCTCCCAGGGGTTTATTATACTGATTCAAAACTTAGTGAGGAACATTACCAGTATAACTCACTGAAGCATAGAACTCCAAGTTCAAGTTATTGCCTTATCCACCCAAATAGCTGGATTATTGGAATAAACCCTGCTCTCCCTTCCCCCTACATATTATTAGACAGAATATTAAATAGAAGGGTTAGGTATTATCTTTTTCTAAATTTATCTGTAGTTTCAGTATGTAAGATATTTTTTTTTGTTTTCTCTTAGGTAATTTTCCTACAATTAAGTATGTTGCTACCAAGAGCATACCTATTTGATGCAACATGTATTCCATGGTGTGTATTTGTCCTTCATAGCTGAAAAAGACCATGTCATCAGAGATATACTGACATGACTTGCACTTGACTTTGTTTTGAGTGAGGGAGGGCTGTGTGGGTCACTAGCATCACTTCTCCTCCAGAGCCATCTGAATCCAGTGACCAGATGTTCATCAGGATGACTGGAGATGACCCAGAATAAGGCAATTGGGTTAAGTGACTTGCCTAAGGTCACACAGCTAGTGAGTGTCAAGTGTCTGAGGTGAGATTTGAACTCAGGTCCTCCTGACTTCTGCACTGATGCTCTATCCACTGCACCACCTAGTTGCCCCCTCTAGAAGTGATATTGCAGGACCAAAGGATATGCACATTTTTGTAGCCCTTTGGGCATAGTTCCAAATTTCTCTCCAGAATGGTTGGATCTGCTCACAGCTCCACCAACAATGAATTAGTGTCCCAACTCTCCTACATCTTCTCCAACATTTATCATCTTCCTGTTTGGTCATGTTAGTCAATCTGAAAGGTGTGATGTGGTGCCTCAGAGTTGTTTTGATTTGCATCTCTCTAATCAATAGTGATTTTGAGCATTTTTTTCATATGACTATAGATAGCTTTAATTTCTTCCTCTGAAAATTCCCTGTGCATATCCTTTGACCATTTATCAGTTGAGGAATGACTTGTATTCTTGTACATTTAACTCAGTTCTCTATATATTTTGGAAATGAAGCCTTTTTCACAGATATTAGTTGCAAAAATTCTTTCCCAGTTTTCTGCTTCTCTCCTAATCTTGATTGCATTGGGTTTGTTTGTGCAAAAGCTTTTCAATTTAATGTAATCAAAATTATCCATTTTTCACTTCATAATGTTCTCTATCTCTTGTTTGGTCAAAAATTTCTCAATTCTCCATAAATCTGACTATTCCTTGCTCCCCTAACTTGTTTATGGTATCAATCTTTAGACGTACATCATGTATCCATTTGGACTTTATTCTTGTGTATGGTGCCAGGCATTGGTCTATGCCAAGTTTCTGCCACACTGTTATCCAGTTTTCCCAGGAATTTTTATCAAACAGTGAGTTCTTATTCCAGAAGCTGGAATCCTTGGGTTTATCAAACAGTAGATTGCTATATTCATTGACTACTGGATCTTGAGTACCTAACCTATTCCACTGGTCTACCCCTCTGTTTCTTAACCAGTATCAAGTGGTTTTGATGATTGATGCTTTATAATACAATTTGAGATCTCATAGGGCTAGGCCACCTTCCCTAGCGTTTCTTTTCATTAGTTCCCTTGATATTCTGGACCTTTTATTTTTCCAGATGAATTTTGTTATTAATTTTTCTAGCTCTACAAAATAAGTATCTGGTATTTGATTGGCATGGCACTGAATAAGTAGATTAATTTAGGTAGAATTGTCATTTGTATTATATTGGTTGAGCCTACCCAGTAGTACCCAGTACCCAGTTTCAGTATTTCTAATTTGGTATTTACTTGGGGATTTTCAGTTTGTTCATTCTTTAACATTTTCAACTGCATGCCCAATTCATTGATCTCCTCTTCTCTATTTCATTCATGTAGGAATTCAAAGATATAAAACTTCCCCTAAGAACTGCTTTTGCAGTATCCCATAAGATTTGGTAGATTTTGTCATTATTGTCATTCCCTTGAATGAAGTTGTTGATGTTTCTATGATTTCTTCTTTAACCCACTCATTATTTAGGATTGGATTATTTAGTTTCCAAATAATTTTTGGTTTATCTTTCCATGGCCTTTGATTACATACAATTTTTACTGCATTATGATCTGAGGAAGATAGATTGACTTTCTCTGCCTTTCTTCACTGGATTGTAAGGTTCTTTATGTCCTAGTACATGGTCAATTTTTGTATATCTGCCGTATTGCCATGTACTCCTGAGAAAAAGGTATATTCCTTTCTATCCCCATTCAATTTTCTCCAGAGATCTAGCATATCTACCCTATCCAGAATTTTGTTCACCTCTACCTTCGTTCTTGTTTATTTTGGGATGAGATTTATGATTCATATTCACAGTTATGATTACTATCTGTGTCTTTCCCTCCACTCTCTTTCCTCCTGTTTATACTTTTAGTTCTTCCTTCTCCTCCACAATAGTTTTAATTTTTGACCACCATCTCCCTCAGTCTTCCCTCCTTTCTTTCATCCTTCTTCCCTTTTACTCCTTTTCCCTTACTACTTCTTCCTTCCCTTTTAGTCCCTTCCCTTTTCTTTCTCTCTTCTCCTCCAACTGCCTATAGAGCTAACTAGGTTTCTATACTTAACTGAATTTTTTGTTCCCCCCTTGAACCAAATCAGATGAGAGTAAATCTCAAACAATGCTCATCCCCTTCCCCTCTTTCCCTCTACTGTAATATATATTTGTGTCTTTTCCTGTGATGTAATTTATCTTTTTCTGCCTCCTCCTTTTCACATCTCCCATTACAATCCCTTTGTGCCCTTAAATCACATTTTTTTTATCACATCATTTACTTTATACTCACTCCATCTATCTATATTTATCTCTTTTATATATCATAATAAATATACAGTTCTCAAGATTAACAAGTATCATCTTCCCTTATAGGGATGTAAACAGTTTGCCCATATTGAATAACAAGTTTTTTTTCCCTGTTTACCTTTTTATCCCTCTCTTGAGACTTGTGTTTGAAGATTGAATTGTCTTTTAAGCTCTGGTCTTTTCACCAAGAAGGTCTGGAAATCACTTATTTCATTGAATGTTCATCTCCTTGCCTGAAATATTATGCTCAGTTTGCTGAGTAATTGATGCTTGGTTGTAGTCCCAGCTCCTTTGCCTTACAGAATATCATATTTCAGTCTCTCCAGTCTTTTAATGTAGAAGCTGCAAGGTCCTGTGTGATTCTGACTATAGCTCCTCAATATTTGAATGCTTCTTTCTGAATGCCTACAGTATTTTCTCCTTCACTTGATAGTTCTGAAATTTGGCAACAATATTTCTTGGTGTTTTTACTTTGGGATTCTTTTCATGAGGTGAACAATGGATCCTTTGATGACTATTTTGCCCTATGGATCTAGGACTTCTGGACAGTTTTCCTTGATGATTTCTTGGAAGGAATTATCTATTCTGTTTTTTCACCATGAATTTCTGGTAAGACCAATTAATTCTTAGATTTTATTTCCTGGATCTATTTTCCAGGTCAGTTGTTTTTGCAGTTAGATATTTTACATTTCTCCTATATTTTCATTCTTTAGATTCTGTTTCACTGATTCTTAATGTCTCATAGAGTCATTAGCGGCAACTTGCCCAGTTCTAATATTTATCAAATTGTTTTCTTCATCTAACTTTTGCATCTCCTTTTCCATCTGTCCAGTTGTTCCTTTTAAAGAGTTATTTTCTCCGGTTAGTTTTTGTACTTCTTTTTCCGTTTTTCCAATTTTCCCATTTAGGTTTTGTGCTTCCTTTTCCATTTGTCCAATTTCCTTTTAGCTGCTGTCGTCAGTGAATTCTTTTTTCATGTTTTTAAAATCATTGGCCAGTTTTTCTTCTATTACTCTATTTTGGCTTTTAAAATCCCTCTTGATCTCTTCCAAGAATGCTCTTTGGACTTGAGACCAGTTCACATTCCCTTCTGAAGTTTCAGATGGAAGTACAGTCTCAATGCTGACCTCTTTGGTATTCATGTGGTCCTTGTTCCCAAAGAAATATTCTATGGTCTTTTCTTTTCTGCTTTGCTTCTTACTCATGATGATCACCCTTTTCCTGTCTTTTAAAGTAGATCTCTGCCTCTGTGGCACCGGAGGCACTGTTCCACAGTTCTTATGCATAGAACTTGAGACTTTGTGTGTTGTGGCTTCTAGCTTGAAGCTAAAATGCTGCAGCTTACTTGGTGCTGAGCCAGCTGGTTTTTGAAAGCAGAGGTCAGGTGAAATCTTTCAGAGTTACCCTAAACCTAGCTGTGTTAAGTGTGGGGGAGGGGTGATCTGGCCACAGGATGTCTCCTCTGTTGAGCTAGAGCATAGAGAAACTTAGCTGTTGATGCACCCATCTGTGCTAGTATCTTCCCAATTCCCCTGGGGTTCTGAGGCATGCCTGAGGTCCTGGCATTTGCAGTTGTAGGCTCCACCCCACTGGGGCTCAGGATCTTCTTCTAGTTTGCTAAGATGAGGTTGTCTGGGACAGCTCCAGTTCTGTACTGGTCCCCTTCAGTCACAGCAAGAGGGATCCCCTCTTTGTGATTTTCCTAGTCTTAGTCCTAGTCTAAGAGACTGTTTGCCCCTTTGGCTGATCTCACTGTTCCAGGATTTTTCCTGGGGAAATATTTTATGAGTTTTTCAAGGTAAACAAGGGGAGGGGGAGAGCATTTACTGATCCCTTCACCATCTTGAGTAAACTTTCAAATGAAATAAAATATGTAGCTTTTCAGGGAAGTTAAGTGGAACAGTGGATAGAGTGCTGGGCATGGAATCAGGAAGATTCATTTTCATGAGTTCCAATCTGGTCTTAGACACTTGCACATCATATAACATGTATATAAAAACCTATCAGTAAATATTGAGTAGAAATGAATCTCAGTAAACAGTGTTGACTGGACCCTAGTGTGTTAGAGTTTATGAAAAAATATGTCTGCCTTCACTTACTTCAATTGTCCAATAGAATCATACAATTCAAAAATATTTATTAAGTGCCTATGATGTGTCAAGCACTGTGCTAAGCTACTGGGGGTACAAATTAAAAACAAAAACAGTCCTGGTATTCAAGAAACTCACAACCTAATTGGAAAACAATACACAAAAGAAACTTGAAAAGAGGAGGGGGAAAGGGCATGCCGGAGCATATCCAACTTGGGGGCATGATGATGATGGAGTTAAAACCAAGCAGAGCAGCTGGTGGCAAATGAAGAAATGACTGGGGTTTTGAGCCCTCTATAAATGGAAGCAATGGGAGGATTTTTTACTCTGCTTTCCATCCCTCTCATCAGAGGGCAGAAGCAGCTAAGGGTACTGATGAGGTGTGAATATCAAAGCTTGATACTCACACTTGGTAATGAATTTATTCTGAAGGAGGTGAGCAAATAGAGAAGGAGATATAAAGATGATGGTAGTGGAACCAAAACCAAACAAAGCAATTAGTGGCAAATGTGAAGAAAAAAAAAAGATGATCTTGTTAGAGTAGCTCAGTGGCAAGCCTAGAGTAAGGAAGATGCATCTTCCTGAATTCAAATCTGTCCTCAGGCACTTACTAGCTGTGTGACCCTGGACAAGTCAGTTGACCCTATTTGTCTCAGTTTCCTCCTCTGTAAAATGAAGTGGAGCAAGAAGTGGTGAACCACTCCTTCATCTTTGCTAAGAAAACCTCAAATGGGCTCACAAAGAGTCAGACATGACTGAAACGACTGGACAACGTTTTGTGTCTATTTCCTCCAAAAATGCAAATCTCATCTTATTTTCACTTACTCACCTTTTGTAAACCTTGTCCTTGTTGTCTTATAAATCCTTCCTGGAAACAGCTAGGTAGCAGGACTGGATGGAGCCCTGGGCTCCAAGAATATCTTCTTAAGAAGATCCAAGTTTAAATCACACATGTATGATCCAAGGCAAGTCACTTAACTTCTCTGTCTGCTTTTGTTTCCTCAGCTGTAAAATGGGAATCATACCAGTACCTACCACACAGGGTTGTTGTGAGTATCAAATATGATAATATTTGTACCACACTTAGCACAGTACTTGGCACATAATAAGCACTTAATAAAGGATTATTCTCTTCTCTTCTCAATACATAAGCTACCCACTATGTTGAAGCCTTCCTCTTTGTCTTTTAAAATTTTATGAAGTGCTAGTAGAGCAATCAGGGTATCTGCCTTCTGTCCTTCAGTCTTCTTAAATGGCTAGCCCATTTTCTTTTCTGATCACACTAACTTGTATGATATCCTTCACACATTATGTGCATAGGTCATTGTTGGAAATATGCTACAACTTATTACTGTCACCATGAATTTCTCCATTGCCCTTTGGATCACTTAGAATTTTCTTTCTTTGGACATTGTGGTATGACAAAATTCACAGTCACCTAGCACCACCACAAGAGTATTGCTGTTAAAAAAAATGGTGTTTGTGTCAGAAAGCAGATTGAATGATAAAAAGAACTATGAGTTGGGAATAGGTTTATTTAGGGAAAGGACACACTGGGATTTTCTTTAAAGGCAATATGACAGAACCATATGACAAACCCAAGTGACAAATAACCAGGAGAGGATGCCCAGAAGCTTATACTAGCTTTTAGTAGCCAGATTAGAGGTATCCTAGGCAAAGAGTGATGCTTTATATTTTGACAATTCTGTTTTTATGTGTGTGTGTGTATATATACATACACAAACATATATACATATATAGTGTGTGAATACATATATATTTATTATATGTATATATATATATTTATGCACATATACATGCATAAATTGCAAGATATATACATACATAAACATGAATACAGACTTGCATGTATATATACACAAATCACATGTGTGTACACATGTCTCACAAATATGTGAGACCTTGGGTAAGTCATAACCTCCCTGGGTCTCTG
>CM053770.1:377732780-377765309 GCA_028658325.1 Potorous gilbertii | reverse complement strand
CCTGACTGCTATTCAGTGGGAGCTTATCTGCTGGTGCTCAGGTGGGGGCAGGGCCACCTCTCAGCCTCAGTTCCCTCAGGGGGTTTATGCAGAGATCTTTTGTAATGGAGCTGCTACTGAGCTCCTGCCTGCTCTGGGAGCCTCGCCTCAGCTGCCTCTGCCTCTGCCACAGCGCCTGCCTCCCGAGGGGGTCCGAGTCCCGGAGATACCCCGCTCCCCTCTCAGCCTGTCTCTCTCACTGACCTGTGAGTCTGTGGATGGAGGGAACTTCGCAGTCTCCAGAGATTACGGTCCCTGAAGCCTGCTTGGATCTGCTCGCTCCTCTCAGTGCCGCGTGGCTGGGACAGGGCAGGACAGGGCTCCGCTCCTGTCTGGGGCTTGATGGACCTGTGCAGTTGGTTTTTCAGGGCTCTCTGGAACAGAAATCTCCTTCACTGTGTTGCTGCGTGGCTTCCATGTTCCAGAATTTGTCAGGAGTTCTTTTTACAGGAAATCCCTGGGCTGTGGGTTCGGAGCTAGCAAATGTGAGTCTTTCTACTCCGCCATCTTGGCTCCACCCCCCATTTATACTTTTTTTAGAGACAGAGGGCATCCCAACCCTTGAGAACCAGTGCTTCCTACAAATCTTCCCTAATCAAACTCCCTTTAATGGGCAGGCCTATTAATGGGTCGGGAAGATCTTTAATCATATTAGCAATCTAAATACACATATTGTTTCTACTTAAAGAACCTCTTTTTTCTGCACTTTATTCCTAGTAAAAACTCTTGGATGATAAAAGGAAAGATTCAATCACAAACATTTAATTGTACTAAAACAAAAACAGCAAAAGATCCCACTTTGTTTGCTATCACAGAAACTCAAGTTTTAAACACGGGTTGCTTGATAACTCAGCAAATTCTTCTTGAACTTTTAATGACAGGTGACTAATGTTTTTTCTTTCAATTGAGTATGATTTATGAACCCAACTTAGTTTTTTAGAATCCAAATCTGCAGGAAAGTATTTCTGAAACTGTCTCCAGGCTCTTCAGATGATCAATTATAACTCTTACAATTAATCTTTGGGAAGGTTATTTTCAATTACAAAATCATTTGCAGCTATAAACATTTCTAAAGAATGATTTTCCTTCCTATTCCATCATAATGTTAATTTTTTAGTAAAACTTTCAGTTTTATCTTTTAACATAAATATGTTACAATTTTTTCCTTGAAGGGACATGTTTAAATAATTGAGTTTTTCAAAAAATATCTGACAACACACTTTTGAGAGCTATAAGTCATTATGAAAAAAATGCACAAAATTGGATTTCTGCTCAATCAAAAATATAACTGCTTCATTTTCAGTTTCAATAATCTGTTTCAACTTTGCCCTCTTGAGAGTCACCTAACCCCTTTATATAGTAATAAGCTTTTATAATTAGAGTCCATGTCTTTCCAAAGCTTTGAAAACAAATGACTATTAAGGTCATAGCTTTTAATGAAATTAACAATTTTGAAAGTATCATGGTCAAGTACAGCATCTAAGTCTGCTGTTTTTTTTTGGTTTTTTTGGCTACAAGTGCCTCTCAATGGAGCATGCAGTGAGTAAAAGTGACATGTTCATTGCCACCAACTTTAACTTTTGCTACAAATCCAATATTCTTTCCCATCATTGCTCCAGTACCATCTTTACAGACTCCAAAGCAATTTTTCCACTGTAAACCTACATTGGTGAAAAATTCACCAATTTTAAGATTTATCTTCCCTTCTTGCATGCCTTCCAAAAGAATGACAAAACAATAATTTCTTGTGTATGCTTTCTTTATAAACAAATCTTACATAAAGTAACAAATGTGCTGTGTTAGAAATATCAGTTATTTCATGTAACTGAATTGCCAACTTTGGGCTGCCCTTAAGCCTGATAATAAGCAGCTGGAATTTGTCTTTACTAATTTCAGAAATTCTTTTGGAACAGTATAATTTCATAAAGGAATTTTATTAATTTTATCCCCATACTTTTTTTCGATAAACTATTTCTAACATTTTAATAGCAGCAGGTAATATAAGACTGTCTCCTATCATGTAGGCTTTTTAGTTTTTATAATTAAATCATAAGTTTCATAAGATGCAAGTAAATAATTTTCATCAATAGAAAGAAATTTCTCAAAATATTGTTTTTCTTTATTTGAAGATTTTAAAAGTCGTTCAAAATATTCTTTTGGCTTCTTGCAGGACACTGCATGCTTGGTATTAAGATGTCATTTTAGTTTGGCTGGTTTCATACTCTGTGCAGCCAAAACTTCATTACAAATTAAGCAAAGAGGTTCTTCCATTATCATTATTAGTAGGGAATCCATATTGCAAAAATTATTTGACATACTTTTACTTGTCATCTTAGGTGTACTACAATCTGGCAGCAAAGACTACTGCATTGTCATCAGCATTTTTACCTCTTCTGTCTAAATTTAGTCACTTATCCATAACCAAAAAACATTTTTATCCTAGAATATAAATAATATTGCTAATAATTTCTCAAATACTAATTTTAGTGAATGAAATTACATTTGTACTTAATTTTTAAAAAATGATGTTCACACTTGTACACATATATGGCAGTGACAGAGAAATATTATTAAAGTGCTTTTGTCCTTCTACAATTAAACACTTATATTTCTGTAAAACAAAAGATGATAGTAATTTTTAAAGTCAAACATTCTAAAACAATTCAATCCAAAGATAGAAGAATTTGATATTTACATGCTGAGGAATGATGGTAGAGAAATATTAAAAGTATTTATTTTCCACAATTGCATTATTATGTTTCTGTGAGAGCAGAAAACTTTGCATGTATACTAAAAACACTGCAATTCATAACATACAAGAGTCTCAAATCAGAGTTGAGGTGTTCCTGGTGGCATTCATTGGCATTGCAATTCATGATGGCATGCACAGTGCAAAGTGTGCATGTTGTGTGTTCAGAACCAAGGCTATAGTGAAGTTGTGAGATACAACATGGGCAAGCACTGCCAGAAACAGCTTGGATTTGTTATTTATTTGAGTTTGAATTAAGTTTTGGTTGTTGTGCATTCAAAAACCTTTTACTGTCGCCAAATTTTTTGTAATCCCCACATTCAGTTATGCAACTCCATATGGGGTCAAGATCCAAAGTTTAAGAAACACTGATAGAGGAACATGTAAAAGATAGAAAATATATATGTTAATGTAGAAAGAAGTGCATGTGAATATATATGTATATAAGAACAGCTAAGTAACACTGTGAATAGACCCCTGGGTCTAGGGTCAAGAAGGCTTGAGTTCAAATATGACCTCGGATTCAAACTAGCTGAGTAACACTGAGCAAATCATTTAACCCTGCTTGCTTCTGTTTTCTCATCCATAAAATGAGCTGAGGAAGGAAATGGCAAACCACTCAAGTATTTTTGCCAAGAAAACCCCAAATGGGGTCATGAAGAAATAGGCCTGACTGAAAACAACTGAACAATAAGAGTATAATAATAATGTATAGCCTCATTTGCAAAGTTCAGGTTCAGTCTCGGAACACAGTGAAGCACTAACAAGTCACTGAACAGGTGAAATGAAATTTATTTTTGCTCTAACACATCAAGTACATGCAACAAGGGTACTAATCACCATTTGAAAGCGATCCAAGGAGAAAAACTTACAGGAATAACATAGCCAAGTTTCAAAGCATCCAGGTTGAGAAAATATTGGGAGCAACAAGAAAAAAACAATTTAAGTATCATCAAGTTACAATAAGGATTATACAAGACCTAACAACTACTACACTGAAGGACCATGGATCTTAGAATACTATATTTTGTATAGAAAAAGAGCTGAGGTTACAAGCAAGGGTAACATACCCAGCAACATTAAGTAAATATAATCCTGAATGAAAAAAAAATGAACATTTAACAAATTGAAAGACTTTTATAAATTTGTGACAAAAACAGCAGAATTTAAGGGAAGTTTTGACGTATAATATCCAGGAGAAATATAAGGTAAACATTCAAGGTTTCATGTTTACTTCTTCTATGCGAAAATATTATCAGTACTTTTGTGACTGTCATCATTATTTGGGTAGTTTGAAAGAAGGGCTTGGGCTGAGCTGAGTATGATGGGTTGATTATTAAAGAATAAAACTGTGTAGGGAGAGAAAAAAAGAGTAATTAACTCTTACAAATGAGTCATAAAAGAAAATATTGATACCAAATAAGCTAGTGGGGGAAGAGGGCAGGTACTGCTGGAAACTTGATCTCATCCAGAATGAGTTAAAGAGAGAAAGACATATATATCTAGAAGAGCATAAAAGTCTTCTAAATTCAGAAAGAAATGAAAGGGCAACAGGATAATGTGGAGGGAGAGGTTCTTAGAGGGGTGGGTATATTAAGGGCAAGAAGGGTAAGGTAGCAGTTAGAAGTAAAGTAGAGGAGTGAGGAGATACAGGCTAAATAGAGAGGATAGTGAAGAAAAATAGAAAGGAGGAAAATACACAAGGAATTACAACTTAGAATATGAATGGGATGAATTTACCCATAAAACAGAAATAGATAGCAGATTAAAAATTTGAATTCAACAATAAATTGCTGTCAGGAAACACAATAAAAATGATAGATATATACAAAGATAAAATAAAGAGCAGGAGTAGAATTTATTACATAAAAAAGCAGAGGTAGTAATCATGATCTCACACAAAGTTAAAACTAAAATAGATTTAATTAAAAGAGAAAAATAGGGAAACTATTCTATGTGTCAGCAATATTATTCAATAAGATTTTAGACCATTTAAAATCACTAGATAGTATAAAATACCTGAGAGTACACCTGCCAAAACATATACAGGAACTATATGAACATACACATGGAACACTTTTTATAAAAATAAAGTTAGATCTAAATAATTGAAGTAATATTTATTGTTCATGAGTAGGTAAAACCAGTATAAAAAAATGACAATTTTCCCTAACCAATCTACTTACTTAATGCTATCCCAGTTTAATTAGTAAAAAAAAAAATCTTACTGAATTAGGAAAATAAATAAAGTTCATTTGGAAGAATAAAAGGTCAGGAATTTCTAAGAAATGAGGGGGGAAATGCAAAGGAAGTGATTCAGTAGTATCAGAACTGAAACTATATTATAGGGTGAGAGCACTGTTGAAGTGTAAAATGGATTATTTTGATTACTTTAAATTAAAAGTTTATTGTATAAATAAAGCCTCTGCAGCCAAGAATAGAAAGATTACGGAAAATTTAAAAAAAAATTTCATAGACAATCTCTCAAATAGGATGCAATGGGGTTGGAATATTTGTTGTGGTGTAGGAAATGATGTGCTGTTTAGAAAAATGTGGAAAGACTAAGACTTTCCACTATCCAAGTTCAGAGAAACAGATGATGAGCAGAAATAAGCAGAGTATAGTTTTTCATATATGTGTATGAGTGTCTGTGCACATTTATAGATATCTACGTATAGGTATATATGTAGATATAATTGTATATGTATGTGTATATATATGTGTATATGCTTGATTGAAGCCTTCTTTGGGGTAGGGGGGAAAATGAAGTAAAAAGTGCATGGCAGAGAACAAAAGAAACCTACAAGGAACCAAAGAAAAGCTTTCTTGAAATGGAAATTTATTGTTTTATATTGAACCCTCTCATGTTCTGCTGTGTACTTGGCAATGCTTTTATTTTCTTTTATCATTTGTGTATTTAATGTTAAAATTTTAAAAATGGTTAAAAAGAATGTTCAAAGAACAACTGTGAATGACTAAGCTACTCTGAATTGTATGAGTATTCAAAGTGTGTGTTAGTCCTCTGTAGCCAAAGAAGACCATGCCATCAAAGAAATGATGATATGACTTGCACTTGACTTTGTTTTGAGTGAGGGAGGACTGTGCAGGTCTCTAGCCTCACTTCTTCTCCACAGCCATCTGAATCCAATGACCAGATATTCATCAGGAGGACTGCAGATGACCCAGGATGAGGCAATTGGGGTTAAGTGAGTGTCAAGTGTCTGAGATGAGATTTGAACTCAGGTCTTCCTGACTCCTGCACTGGTGCTCTATCCACTGCACCACCTAGCTGCCCTATGAATATGCAAAGTAAAGGACTTATGAAGGAAGACGCTATCCACCTCCAGAGAAAGAATTGATATATGAAACTATATATAGTTTCACATATATCTGGGCCAAATGTTGGCCTTTTCTAGTGTGGAATTGTGGGAGGGAAAGAAAGAGTTTGGAACTCTTATGTAACAAAAAATAAAACAAATTAATATTTTAAAAGATAAAGAGGATGATAGTTTCTGCCTTGTTAAGGGAAAAACTCCCCTTTCTCTCTAACTTGCCTAATAATGAACATGATGACCTGTCTTAATGGTCACCAGTTTTTAATATCAGATGAATGAAGAAACATGGGAATTAAAATAGTAACAGTTAAGGAATAAGAGCTTTATAACTATTAGCTGACAATTGACTACTGAGTTTCTTGTTCTCTTTCTATCTCTGTCTCTGTCTCTTTCTATCCCTTCCTCTATCCCTTTTTCCTTCCACAGACAGAAGTGAGATAGGAAATAATCATCCAGCAGCTAAATAGAGGTAAGGAACCAAGTTCCCATCAATTTGTCAGAGGAAAGACAAAGGGTCCTGATTCCTAACCCAATCTGATCCTATGTACATATTAACTTCTGGCATTTTCTGGCTTGATCTCCATCATCTCTATTTGTACATAAAGAGTCCTCTGGATGTGAGAAGGACATCCTCAGACAGTGATATACCACTGTGATTTCATTCTGCCACCTCCCTCCTTTTTGTGGATAGGCAAAATAGATTCTTCATTCCTTTCTCTTACTCAGTGTCCTATTCAATGACAAATTCAATTTCAAGATTCCCGATAACTCTAAGTGAAAAGCTTATTCAGCTGCCTTAGTTACTTATAGCACATAGAGTCTTCCTGGAAATACCAACCAAATGGCGGGGTTGAGATATGAAAACAAAAAAACAAAACCAATCAATTAATGGTGATGCAGGAAGCAATCAGAAACAAAAATTCAGAAGTTGCTACCTGTGTGAGATCAATGAACATAAGAGCAGTGAGAAAATGAAAAAAAAAATCAAATTGATTCTATTTTGCAAATAATCTCATTCTATATCTCCACCAATATTTTGTATAACTGCTTAAACCATATTTCTGTCTCTTAAGTCAAATTCAGAAGTTCATCCTTCCTATGAATTGTTGTGCTGTCTTTATGTCAACAAAATCTGTTATCTCTGCACCACTAAGTTGTCTTTGCTGAATTCAGGTAGATGACAGAAAATCTGTTTCCTTTACCAACAGCCATCCTGGCAGGATGCGGATGGACACAACAAATCAGTATTCTCCAGTTACAAGGAAGAAACTTTTATCCTTTCCACTAATAGAAGTTAGATGACCTGATCTTATGTCCTGCCTAAGTCTTGTTTTCTCTATTCTTTTAGCATCCCTAAATTAAAAGAAATCTTCTAAGACCCACCTCATAGTGGGTCCTCATTGCTTACTGAGGAGCTAAAGACGCAATTGGTTTGCAGACTCTATGCCTTTGCCAATAAATTGCTTTGCTCGCTTTGGGCTTCTCAGTTCAGTTGTGACCATTGGTGATTATGGCAGGACCAAGAGGACACCCCAGCCTCTGGGACATCCTCTCCAAAGAACCCCTTGAGAGCACCCTAGGGGTATTTTCACCAAGGGTCTTTTTTGTGAGAAACTGCCTATAAAGTTGGATGCTTATTCAGTCTTGAATCGGTCCAGCTAAATTAAGCCAGCTTACTTTAGCTTGGTGGGGAAAGATATCTCTGGGAAGTCCCTCTAAGTGAACAGGTAAGCCTCCACACTGGTGAGGATGTAGTTAGCTAAGGTTATCCTCCATGTTAGTGGGGAAGTCTGTTCAAGGAAATAAGGTTATCCTTTAGACTAGTGGGGAACTCCGAATAAGGGAAAATGGGTTCTAGTAGCAGTAGCCTACTTATGGATTGCCTCCCAGAAAAGCTTCTTAATGTTTGGGACCAGGTGAAGCTCCCAATACATCTAGGAATGACCAAAAATTGCACAGATTATGCTTGATCTAAATTTGCTAGAAATTCAGCTGATAAATTGTTTTGCCCCCAGTTTGGCACCTTTGATTTTTGTGCAAATTAAAAGCTTTAAGGTTGCTTTTAGAAAATTGTATGCACTAACCTTTCTGACTAAAAACTTTTCGGCCAGAGATTACAAAAAAACTAGCTGGCAAATGCTTCTCTGTGTCTATCTTGTATTTTTAATGTCTTGTAGACTAGCTTAATTTTTTTTCTTTTCTGAGAATTGCTTGGCCAAAGGAGAAAGAATGAAAACTTTTTCCATAGAAAATCTCTTTCTCTGCCTTTCTAAAATCTGGCCAAATATGAAGTCAGACAAGAGACAGAGATAAGAGGGCATCTTTGCTCTCAATCTATAGAAATTTATGCCCTCGTAAACTAGAGATTAAATCTGTGACAAAAATGTAATTTTTCTGCTGTGAATTTCCAAACTGTAGTTTGAATGTTATTCTAAATGCTTAAAATATTTTAGTGAGTTTTGGGGTAACACTGTAGAATTTATTTTAAGGAAAAATAAGAATAAGACTGTGTGAAAGTTATGTAGGAACAGAATTTAGATCTTTTATCCCTCTTTCCCTGGAGAGTGACAGATTGATGAGTTTAGTGTAAGGGAGGAAGGTTATTTTACTTGTTAAAGGAGTTGTGATTTACAGTTTAAATTTATCTGCTACTTAAGAACTACATATTATCATCTCTTTCTCTGACCAAGAGGGAAGCTTGTTTAAATCAGGAAGCAACTAAAAAATAAAATTTAATTTGGAAAATTGTTTTGGAACAGAACTTAATTGTTTAGGTAAACTAGAAGTAAAGTATTTCTAAAACTTCAAAGCAACAATATTTTGGTTTATTGGTATTCTGTAATAAAAATTTGTGCTAAAGTGTAACAAAAACATTTAATGTAATGAAGCTTAGTTTTATAAATAGTCGGAGACACAAAAGAGTAATGTTAGATGAGAATACAAAAAAAATAGAACAGGTAAAGGGCTTTAATCAAAAGTCTACTGGAGGAATACATAGAGATAGCGAATGAAAGAGAGAAAGTAGAGATGAGAGGAGAATGATAGAAAGTTAAAGAAACTTGTTGTCTGTACAGACTATGAAGGGAGGTTTTTATCTTGTTGAGATACAAAAGATTGAGAAACTTTATGTAGTTTATTCTTTATGATATGGAAACTATCATAAAATATTTACAACATGGAATTATTTGAAGATAGCATATTAAAAATCTGCCCTTGAAGGACCATTAGAAAGATATATTTTAGTAAAATCCTCATGGACTCTAAAAGAGGGAGATGGAAATATAAGACTGGTACCTTAAATCTTTGGCAGTAACCTAACTGAAAGAAAGACCCTCTAGTACGAAGCACTAGCAGCAAATGGCCCTTGGGAAAATTAAGATTCTGTTTGATACTATTTGTACATATAGATTGAATTTATTCAAGTCTCATTTTAAATGAGATATGTTCTCCTGTTAGGATAATTGTGATATTTGACCTTTTATGTGTTAATCAGGCCTTAATAGAAAAGACACTTTATATTTGACAGTAAGGCAATATGTTTAGAAACTGCAAAAGTGAATTTTGATAAAAGTATAATTGAATCAGAATTATTTTATACTGGTGTTGAATGCAATTACTATAAAAGGTGATAAGATGGATGATTTTCTACATAAGACTGTTTGGAAATATATTCCACAGAATCTGACTCATTTGATGGGCAATAATTTTTGTTTTAAATGCATGATATTGTGTATATTATTACTGTGTTTCTCAATTTTCTTGTGTTGTGAATTTTGGAAAATCATGATCTAAGAGATGTATTTAAGAAAATGATGCAGTTGTGTCACTGGAAAATTTTAGCCCTTTTGATTTGTATCCTGAAAAATTAACAACTTAGTTATTAGAGTCTGTTGTTATAATGTTTAAACCTATCAAACATTTATGTGGGTATATTTAAAAGGGAAAAAGAATAATTACTTACTTTGTGGAGAAAGAAAAAAATATCTTGTAAAATCTTATTTATAAACTCATGAAGTTCCTTGGAACTATCTGCTTGGTCAAGGTCATAAAATCTTATCAACTCTGTGGAAGAACTTGCTAAATGTTGTGAAATTCCAAAATAATGAATTGGGTTACTGAGAAAATTGGATTTCCTCTTCCATTGCAAGCACTCTATACAATAGGGGAAGGGGGAGGGAAGAGAGAGACTTATAAATTTGTTCATAGTATAGAAATGATTTATGTGATGATTTGTGATTATGAAAATGATTAAATTATAACTGAAATAGTATATATTGATGTTGTATCTTGAACCAACTTAGCCTTAATAGACTCCAGTCTTAAAGAATTATTTTTTCCTTAAGGGTTGATATATAATACCTCCGTCAATATTTTTTTTGTTTTGGATTTGGTTTTTTTTTTGAGTGAACTACCACATATTCACTTTCTATTTGCAAGGTCAGTGCTAAATTCTGTACATCACAGTAGGCCAAGAAGAGGAAAAGATAACAATGGATCTCATCCTATGAATGGGCTTTAGAGAAATGACTATAGAGAAAAAAATTTAGAATGCCCTAAATAATAGGCATTATCTCCACATTTCTCTGGTGTTTTGGTGAGGGTATGGCCTTCTTGAGGAACCTCCTGTCTCATTCTGGGGCTGATGACATCTTTGAACCCTATAGGTATGATCCCATCATCCGATGTTGGGACATTCACTGTATAGCCACACAAGGTCTTATAGAGAGTAATCCTTGCTAGGTAAATCACATCAGACCAATTTCTCTTAAATATATTCTGTGACTTGTTCTTTAAAACAAAAACAGTGTCAGTTGGAATGTTGGTTGAGGTTTGGTCCCTTACTTTTGGGAAGGTAATCTTGTTTCCCTCTTTCCACCCATTGGTCAGGATCTTGTCCACATTGCAGATGCTCTTCTCTTTGGGGTTAAGCTGCTTGCAGAAGATTTTCATCTTTTTGGTACAGCCACTATAGATCTCCTTAAGTGAGCCCCGAAGGTCATAGATCCTGTTTTCAGTGGCTGTATTCCTGGGTGGAAAGTGGTCAACCAAAGTTCACATTAGTAAAGTCACCCATGCCCAATGGGAAGCAAGAAAATGGGTCATCAGTGTCCTTGTTCATTTCATTGATCAAAAAAGGAGTCAAAAGACTTGCAGCCACCAAAAAACTCAGCAAACATAACATGACAATCCCCATAGAAAGTGTAGCTGAAGGAGGCACTATTAGAACAAGTACTGCTACCACTACTAGAGCCAACATCCTTTACTCCCTCCTCCCCATAGCAGTTGAAGATGTCTCTCTTGTGCAGGTCACTGAGCATATCATAAGCCTCAGTGATCTCCTTGAATTTCTCCTCAGTGCCAGGCTCCTTGCTCTTGTCTGGGTGGTACAGAAGCGCTTGCTGGTGATAGGCTTACTTGATCTCCTCAGCAGACCTACCCTCAGCATCTGATAGTAATCTTTACCCATCGTCCCCACCCTCCTGCCACCATTCCTACAGCTCCTAAAAGTTTTCTAATTAAACAATGTAATAAATGTTGAGAAAACAATAGGATCAGGCTGTTTTCTCTAAGAACTATATGTATATAATTGGCTTCCAAAAGTTTCTAATGGAATATGAAGTTTTATAAAATTGCACCAAGGATTTTACTATTGTAAATTAAATCACCTTTTCCCTATTTGAATTATCTGTCTGATAATTTAAAGAAACAGAAGGGCCCTTTTATAAGTCAGTCCCTCTTAGATTCTTTTTAAGCTTTTCATTCAGTGTTTTTCTGGCAGTGTCTATATCCAGTATACAGCATAGGTAAAGAAAGAAGCAACAAGTGGTATGTGATAACTGAAATTCTGTGAAGTTTTAAGTGAATCAATTACATGATATTCTTATATCTCTGTTGTTAATAAGACCAGAACCACAGTGTTTGAACCAGTTTTTCACCTCATGAACAAGTTATTGTAAAAATAAATTTAGAGGGTTGTACAAAATTGTATTGAATGATTTTTGTAAGTAATTTGGAACTAGAGAAGCAGATCTTCAAAGAGAAGCCCCTTTAGAGCTGCCCTGAGAATTAGATCTATTCAAGAATGCCCAAAAGAAGATGTTTCCATGGACCAGGCAACTACCTGGGATATCTGGGTCTCAAGATGAAATGTGCTGGTTACAAGAATATTGGGAGTGAGTTATTAAAATACAAGGAGATTTGTTATCATTTAATACTGATAATCAGTCACTTCAGTCATGTTTGATTCTTCATGACTCTATTTGGGGTTTTCTTGTCAGTTTCTAGCATAGTTTGCCATTTCCTTCTCTTGCTCATCTTACAGATAAGGAACTGGGGCAAACAGGGTTAAGTGACTTTCCCAGGGTCATGAAGCTAGAAAGTATCTGAAACCAGATTTGAATTCATGTAGATGAGTCTTCCTGACTTCAGGCCCAGCACTCTATCCACTGTGCCACCCAGCAACCCCATCATTGTATTATTTGACCTTTTGTTCACGGTGTTCATGTTTTCTTGGTAAGTTTTCTTGTTGACCTTGGTGACATGTAATTCTCCCATCTCAAATTAGTCTGTGGTAAGCCTTCCAAGTAGTTTGGATCTCTCATTTGAAATTGATTAGTTGACTCAGGCCACAAGTGAATCCATCTCTTCCCTCCAGATTGAGTTAGATTCTTTAACTGTTCTTACTGTGGCTCAGGGAGAGGCTTGTGTTAAGATTAATCAATTTTGTTTACACATTAACCAGTCAGGAGAAATTGGGACAAGCCTCTATAAAATTTAACAAGTTATAACAGAGACACAATTACCCACCCCAAATGACACTGGGTAGAATCCTTATTCTTGGTTCAGTTCCAGAGAAATGATGTTAGCCACCCTTGACATATGGACCTTTATTGCTCCCCTCCTTATAACCCTGCTTAAACTTTGTATTAGTTGCTGTGTTAAAGCCTGTTTCAAATTTGTTCCAGAAAGTTTTATATTACTGTATACTGCTGATACTGGCTATATTAAACACCTTATAGATAATTGGAGATATGTCTATCATTGATCAAAGGGGAATCGAGAAATTGAGAAATTTATTCTATTTTGTAATTAATTACATTCTAGATTACCCCCAACATTTTGAATAACTGCCCAAGTTATGTTTCTTTGCGTCTGAGTTAAAAGTTCTAAGTTCAGGCTTCTTGAAAATCATCTTGCCACCTTTGTGTCAGGGAAACCTCTTATCTCTAGCACCCCTAACTGGTTCTGTAGGTGGATGCCAGGAAATCTGTTATCTCTGTACCACTAGACATCCTTGCAGGATGCAGGTGGACACAACCAATCAGCATTCCCTAACATCAAGGAACAATCTCTCATCCTTCATCAATAAAAGTTAGATGACTTGGTATTATATCCTGCCTACATATTATTTGATTTTTTTTATATCCCCAAACTATAAGAAGTTTTGTAAGCCCTACCTTGTGGTCTTTTTGCTTACAGAGGAACTAAAGACCCAATTTGTTTGCAAACTGCATACCTTTGCCAATAAATCACTTTGCTCTGTCCTACCTTCTCAGCTCAATGGCAAGAGTAGCATCCCTAAAAGCTGGTTCTGGCATCTACCTTCCCTTTTGCCCCTGTACTGAACATCAACCCCATTACCCTTCCTTTCTAAAGTGATTGTGAAGTGAAAAGTATCTGGGAACTGTATGGTATTTCTTATTCTCCTTTGCCCTCTCCCAAGAGGTATGTTTGTTGAGGCTAAAATAACTAAATTACATCATTCTAGAATTGCTTGATACAGAGATTGTTTATATACTGATTGGGGATAGCCTGGGTCTATGAGAAGCTGCTGGTGGACAGTTATGTGATGGAGATTATATTGCATATTATTTATTTCTTTTATTGACTCTATATGACAAAAACAAAGAGTAGAACAGTATTTATTGTATCAAGCATTTCAGGCTTTTCACAAAAGGGTTCAACTTCATTATGCCAGGTCACATGAGTAAGGTTCTATTAGGGTGTTTGCCTTGGCCAACCAAGTATCCTATTAAAGTTAAATATTGGGATGAAATAAAGAACTCAAAGGTCATTCAACAGTTAACAAAAGTAAATTTAATTAAACACAGCAAAGAAAGGATACTCAATAAGGACACTCTAGAACTTACCTTAGGTATAAGCAGCTCTCTCTCTCTTTCCATATGAAAAAGTATCTGGCCCGAAGGTCAAAGTGTGGTGACTCCTTTGGTCTCGGGACAAACACCCTGTCTGAAGGACCCTGATCACTTGTGGATGTGCCTTTGGGTGACTAGCAAGCTACATCAATATGGCCAAAGACTTCCAAGAAGCTGTGTCCACAGAGGCACAACTTGAACTAACCAAGTCATAGAAAGAGCTTTTTCACCTTTTAGCAGAAAATTAGCCTAATTCCTGTTGTGAGTAGAGTGGGTAGGGGGCAAGAGAGATATACTGATAGATAGTCATTTTATTTGAGACTTCGTGAAATATACCTGGTCATGCAGGAGGCATGGTTTTCAGTTAGTGGAGGCTCATGAGGTAATTCTTATTAGGTAAAGTTGCATTAACTACAGATCTTAGGTTAAAAATATCAGCAAATTAGGGACAAGTGAAGCTGATAAACAATCACTGAGTATCTGAGAACCATGGAATATGGCCTTTCAGGAGCATTCCCTGAGCTATATAGGGATTATAAGTGCCATGGTGATAGCAGTACTTTCCAGGGCGTGGCTCTTTTTACCCAATAGGATTACATGACTGCCTAGCAAAGACAGGTGATTGTTAAATAGATATGATATATAAGTATGAGAATAGTGACTTATTTTTTAACAAAAATATTTAAAAGTTTTTGGGCCTAAACATTTTGTAAATAAAGGAAAAATATGATATTTTCTTAACATTATCATTGTTATTTGAATGTAGGACAAATGTAGCTCTATAAAATGATACATTTCCAGTCTTAATTTTTAAAGTAAGAGATGTTAGGTACATATGTTATGTCTGTAGCTGACAGTTGTCAAAAGGAGTGAACATTGTTTTGTTTCATAGATGTAACAATTAAAACATAATATCTTAGTCTAATTGAAAAATATAGAATTAAATCCTATGTTCCAAAAATATCTTAAAGCAAATTACATGTTGACATAAAACAATGATTATTTTCTATACACAGCACCAATGAAATGTGTAAGTTTGTCTTACAAGAATTATAATTTCCCATAATTACAAGAATATTGTTTGATTAGTGGAGTAGAAGAAAAAGTCAATTCCTCTACTATAAATACACTAGAGATATTCAAAATACAAACTGAAATTTACTTTGAGAAAGGTTTCCATAACTTGAAGTTAGTAGAATAAAATACTCAAATATCCTTGGAATAAAAACAAGAAGTAAAAAATCATTTTTCTTTCATGAATCTTCTCTCTTGTTGAGTTCTCTTGATGTCTACTGCTTTCACACTTTCTCTTCCTTACAATAATTTTCAAGGGCCTATGCTATGGACATAGGACTTTTGGCTACAGACTATATGGGACTCTCTTCAGACTTTTGAAACTACTTTTTAGGTAAGTGAAGCTAAAAGAGTTCTTTCTCTGTGCTAAGAGCAGAATGCTTTTCTACTTTGTTCTCGGTCATAGTTTAAAGAGCTATAGTTCAGAATTATGCCTCTCCAGTAACTACTGCAAATATTTGGATTAATATTTAATTTGAGAAAAAGAAAATAAGACTTACTAAACAGAGCTACAAAGGAAACAAAAGTATTGAAATTTAAAAGCAAACATGTTACCTAGGAGTATATAGTGGAAAGGATAACATTTTAAGTTTTTGCAATATCATTAAGTTTTTGTAAATATCATACTCAATCCTCATAATATCTGTGCAGAGTAGGTATTAGAAGTACTAATATCAACATATTATAGATGAGAAAACTGAGGCCTGAGTGATGTCAAGTAACTTGCCCAAGTGTCACAGAGCAGTCAACCTCAGCTCTTCCCAATTCCACATCAATGAATGAAAAAATTTATTAAGCATTTTCTATATGCAAAATACTGGGGTAAGTGCTGGAGATACAAATAGAAAAGTAAGAGAGTGTTTGTGGTCAAGAAATTCACATTCTATTGGAGTAAGACAACATATATAGGAGGTTTCAGCTGCAAGTCTGATAGGAAGAATTCTTAGGGTGTTCCTACAGGTGTACTGACAAAGCAGATAGTAAAAGATCTTCTTTAATGTCATGTCTCTTGATGAAAGTTTCTGATTTTGAAACATCTGATAGTGCCATGAACTTAGGTAATAAGAACTTTCTTTTATGGGGAAGGGCTTCAAAAGATGTGACTTTTTTTTCTAGAATGTTTTATATCATATGGTTTTAATAGAGATTTTCACATAAATGCTGTTGCAATTCTTTTAGAATTGGGGTGCCAAGTTACTGATAAATGAATTAAAAAACATTAATTAAGCATTTCCTATATGCCAAGCAATGAGAATATAAATTGAATAAGAAAACAGTCCTTGTTTTCAAGGAATTCATACTTTAATTGCATGAGACAAAACATAACAATAGCAATGATAAAAATGGCATTTAAAGATGTATAAAATTCTTTGTAGATATTTTCTCAATTGATGCTTACAATAACCATGATGATCCACCATATTACAGATGAGGATAGAGGTTTAGAGACTTTGCCTGAGTCACACTACTAGTAAGTGCCTGAGCAGAATTTGAATTCAGGTCTTCCTGAGTTCAAGTCAAGTACTCTGTCTGCTGTATGACCTACAGATGAAGTCTGAATGGATTATTGTCAGGAGGAGGCAGATGGCCTTTTTGTTAATGGGTCAAGGAGAAAAGGAGAAGTGTGAAGTGGTCAGGATCCATAAGGAAAGTCTCTTTGCTAGAATATCTTCCTCACTATTCCAACCATTAAGATTCATTTGAGTTAAAAAGATACTATTTTGAAATGTAATTATCTTAATGCAATGTTGAACTTAAGTCATTCATCTCTTAGTATGAGTTATTATAAAATACTTTCCTTTGATCTAGCACCAGATCCATTGAGAGAATATGAGTTTTTTTTTTCTTTTTGGTCTGACAAAAAAGAATATCTTGAGAAGAGTCAGATATGTGTACAGTGTTAAAAGGGTCAATTTTTGTCAGACAAGAGGACTTCTGCTGATGGAAATAGTCTTCTAAGAGATGTCAAAGGGCCACAAATAAATAAGGTGGAAAGCTTCTCAGGACCCCTCACTTACTTGGAAGTTTAGGGACATAGTAGTAACCCCACTTCCACTGAAAATAATCACTTGCGATGCTATTGAAATTGGTGATTGTAAATGCCTGCCTATCATCCAGTTTCTGTAGTCTTTGGATCAAAGCAAACATTCTCCTTTATATAGTCCCTGATTTTTAATCTGTTTGTGATAGGAGGTGTAGTCATTTTGCTGGTAAATGGAGAGCCAATGGTAAATGGAGAGCCAAGAAGCTGTTGTGAAGGCAGCACTACTAGCATCCATACTTATGTATTGGTAAAGTTAGGGTTGTTTCTCCTGCTAACACAACTGGTGGTCAGAGCCTCTTTTTCTTCCTCCCTTATTTGCTTCTCCTCTTTTTCCCTTTCTTTTTTCCCTCTTCTGTGTTTCCATTATTTTGTGTACCAGGTGATTGTTCAGGCAGCACTTAGGCTAGGCTAATTCTTTAAAGTGATGAGGGAGTCATTTGTCTGATGTCTGTTTGAGGTATAAAAACATAGGATAAGAAGAATGGTTGCAATAAGTTTTATGAGACTAACTGCTTTTAAGAATTTATGGTGATTTCAAAAACAAAAGAGTAACTTCATTATATATCTTTTTTTCAACTTTAGACACCTTATTTTTAAAAATTTTGTACGCGTAGAGTTGATTTTAGTTGCATTTAATGATCAGTAGTGCCTTATTTAATTTTTTAAGCATCAAATATGAATATTGGGCTTGTTTTAATAGGTTTGGCCCACATCCAGATAAACACCAAATTTTAAATGTATGCATTTCAAAATCTCTTAAAATCTTTCTCTTCCTTTCTATTTTCAGTCATGGTGGCAGGCCCATATCACTTTATGCTTTGATTAATTAAATAGTTTAACTGGTCTCCATACCAATCATTGACATTTCTAAAATAGTATTCCATCATATCATTTCACAGCTCATATATAGCTTTGTGACACTTCTCAGATCTTCTTATATTGTGATTTGACAGGTGTATAACTTATCTTTATAACTAGATTTTTATTTGTAGTCAAAAAATAAGCCTTTTGTGTCTAATCTCTCAAAACAAACTTTTATGGTAACAGAGCAAAATTCAGAAATATCCTCATATCAGAAATGTAGCCTGAACTACTTCTAAAAGGTCTTTTAAATCATATATTCAGTTTAACTGTGGCACTGATACCCTTGCTTCACTGGAACAGTACTAAATGCTACCATAAAACACCAGACACCTGATAGACATACAAGTCTCCAGATGGTAGTCAGTTCACTAGAGAGCAGAAAAAGAGGCACAACCATATCAGAGAAATTTCTACTCAGGAGAGACAGGGGTTCAAGAAACAAACGCAAGCCTAATTACTGACAAACTGTTACATCAATAACTATCCTTCCTTATTCTTAAATATAATATGCAGCACTTTCAACTACTGTTCTCTGCCTAAAACTAGCCAGCTAATTTCCACTTCACTGTACTCACTGGCCATGGTGCTATTTCTCTATAGCTTCTGGCCATGGTGCTGACCATTTTTCATGCAAAGCTATCTAACACTTTTGATTTTACTATATAGCACAGTGGTATGCATATACTAGGCATTCAGTAAATATTTGTTGATTGTTTTGGAAGGCATTGTGACATATTTGGAATTAGAAGACCTGGTTTCATGTTCTGCCACTTACTACCTGTATGACCATGGGCGAGTAACAACCTCTCCAGACCCGTTTCCTTGAAATCTGTAAATGAAGGGGTTGAAATAAATGATAACCATCACAAGTATCCATAGACTGTTAACTCTAGAACCCTCTTAGTTCAATGTTGGGAAAGTGAGGCATTGGTTAGTCACTGAACATTTAACAAAGGAGTTTTAGTTTGCCTTAACATAACAAGACTATGCAACAAAAATACAGTGCTACTAAGCTTCTCTGGATGTAATGTCCTCCCCCTTCCCCAGCAGTCAGGTCCTCATATCTATCTGGAAATGAATTTGGTCAGTATTTCATTAGAATTTGGTGACTCATATGGTCTTAGGCATTCACTAAGTCTGAGCAGCCCAGACTCTGCACGACCTAGACTTTTATGTCTCTAGATAACTAGGAAGTTGCATTATGGAAGTTCAAGTCAATCAGGGACCAGAGGCATATTTGTCTTCTTTTAGATAAAGCTCCCTCATGTTGTGGGTGGAAGAAAAAAGTTGGATCTAAGAAATCTTTCCAATCCCAACTTTTAATGTCACTTATAGCTCTAAATATATTTTCATATAAATGTGGTTGAAGTAATATGTCAATTAATAGAGCATTCTGACTATAAAACTAGTAATATTGAGGCATTATAATCTATAGGACTAGTAATCAGGAGACCTGTGTCCTAATGCAACTGCCACTAACAACCCAAGTGACATTGATCAAGTCACTTAACTTTTCCGATCTATTTCCTGCTTTTGTAAAATGATTTTGTTGGACCAAATGAACTAAAAATGCTAAAACCCTGTGATTCTATTGTGAAGAGGAAAATACTGGAGAGAGATTTCAAAAAATGGACACCACAGCGATGGTTAGAAATAGTATAAGAAAGAGAATAATGGTGGGGGACAGTGGTTAGAAACATTAGAAAGAAGAAAAGTAGAAAAGGAGTAAAATAGAGTAAAAATCTTGAATTCTTGAATTATTTCTGGAATTAAAGGAAGAAAATGTCTTTAGAAATTTTCTACAGTTAGTAGATTGTAAGATAGAAAACTCAAAATACGTAATCATAGAAAAACAAAAATTATAGCCCTTAATGAAGGAAAATAAAGAATTAAGAAGGGACTGCGTAGTCTAAAGAAGATAGACTTTAAAAAATGTTTACCATTATTCTTTCATTTTTGAGAGACAGTATGATAAAGCAGCCTTGGAGATGAAAAGATCTGATTTCAAGTCCTAATTCTGACCTTGGACAATTCTCAACTTCTTCCTACTCCAGACAAACTTCTGAGATTATAAATTGCAGAGAAATTTATATCTTGCATTGGTAGTGAGAATTTTCTCATCTGAGAGTTTCCTACAACAAAGAAATCACAAGTCTAGTCAATGTCATCATCTCTATGATTCTTTTATTTTGCACTTTAGGGATTTCAAATTTAAAAGAAAAAGGAATGGATGATGAATTGAATTACAAATATTGTATGACTAGTCATGATTTGAAATTAGTAACATTTCAAAGAATTTTGTATTTTTATGCATCTCTGGGAAAATACAAACATATAAAAATAAATGTGAAGTAATTCTGAACTATTTTTGGTAGCGCAATACAAAGAATTTCCAGAGAAATCAGTTCTTCACTTTTAGAAAACCTGAAATATAAAAAATACAAGATTTAGGTTGTAATTTGTTAATAAAAGAATACTTTATATTACAAAAGACTCTTCTCATCATATAGTTGTTTACCACAGCTCCTCTGGGGAAGATAATATAATTCCATTTACAAGATTCCTATTTACGTGTAAATGTTCAGGAGCATATCTATTAATCCAAACAAATAATACTTATGTGTATTTGTAAATATTTTATTGTTTACAAAATACTTTCTCATTAGTTATTTATTCATTTATTAAATGTTAACTATAAGTAGGTAGTATAGTATGATGTGACTGAATAAGGTATGAAATATAGATATGATCATGAGGAACTTATATTCCAGTAAGATATTTTATAGCTTTATAAGTTTTATGGTAGGAAAGGATAAATACAGATAATTCTAATACACTGTATTACATAATAATTGTTTTAAGATGTTTTGTATGTCTAGAAAGTTGTATAAGGCCTAGGAGTGAAGGTTTTATTAACCAGAAGAGAAATCACAGAGTTTTTTGAAAAATGTGGCTTGAGAACTGGGCTTTAAAATAATGAATATAATATAATGTTTTTGTATATAAAATCATGCCATAGATACATAATCAGAAAGATGCACATTTGAGTTAGTTTTGCTTTGTTTTCAGTGCGGTGATTCATTTTTATCATTTTATCCACATTCCCCCATCTGATTCGCATTTAGACCATTGTACATATTTGATGTGTTTAAGGGTATAGTCTGAAACCACAGAACACAGCAAACCTAAGTCACCTACTTAAAACTGAAGCTCATGACCTTGGCCTCATTAGAATAGATTCACTAATCAGCAATATCCAAAATTACTAGGGAAACAAACTTCTATAGCAATTGCTGTCTGTACAATTTATTTTGTAATTAATTATATACTGCCTTGTGATGTCTCCTCTATTGTCTTGTACTATAATTTAAATCTTTTTTAAGGGCAAAGTATTTAGAGCTATAAGGTGCCTTAGAGATTATCTCATTCAACTGCTTCATTTTACAGTTGCAAAAAACTGGGACTCAGAGAGACAAAATGAATTATCCAAGATTATGTAGGTCATAACTAAGGTCTTCTCTCTCCAAATACAATGCCTTTAGTTTTTATTTAACATTTTTAAAGCTCTTTGAGGACAGAATGCTTTGCTTTATACTTTATGTATAATAGCAAACATTCACATCAACAGTTAATTCCATTCAATTAATGAAAAATATTATAAAATATCAGTATTGGATATCTAGTCCAACCCACATCTGATGAACTGATGAATAATCGATACTACAATATACCTAGGAAATGCTCATCCAGCCCTTGCTTGAAGACTTCTGATGAAAAGGACTACACTACCTAAAAAAGGTAGTTTTTTCATTTTTTGATAGTTCTTACTGTTAGGAAAATTGTCCTTATATTAAACTGAAATCTGCCTTTCTTAAATTTCCATGTACTGTTTTAGTTCTTTCTAGGACAAAGTAGAACAAGACAAATTCTTTTTCATATGGAATCCCTTCAGACTTTTGAAGACTGTTTGAGCTCACATCCTACTAAGTCTTTTCTTCTCTAGGTGAAACATTTATAATCATTTTATAAATTTTTTTATATGATATTGGGGTTCTTCACCATTCTGGTAGCCCTCCTACATGGGCTTTCCAGCTTGCTAATGTCTTTTCTGTCATTATAACCCAGAATGAACATGAACCTGGTCAAACCACACCTGAAGTTTAAATCAATACAATTCAGCAACAGTAAGGTCCAACTGTGACAGAACACTATCCTAGGAACTGGAAGAGAAATAAAATCTAACTAATACAATAAAGTTTGTAGTATAGCAGTCAGCTAGTCTGCAAGTCAGTTAAGAATCTGTGGATCCCTCCCATGGATATCATCTATAGCAACCCCTCCATTTATAGATTTCAAGGAAACAGGTCTGGAGAGGTTGTTACTTGCCCATGGTCACACAGGTAGTAAATGGGAGAACTTGAACCCAAGACTTCTGATTCCAAATACAGCATAATGCCATCCAAACCAATCAACCAATATTTATTGAATGCCTATTACATACCACTGTGCTATTGTAAAATCAAAAAAGTGTGAGATAACTTTGCATGAAAAGTGGTCAGCACCATGGCCAGCGAGTACAGTGAAGTGGAAACTAGCTGGCTGGTTTAAGACAGTGAATGGTAGTGAAAGTGCTGCATATTTATTTAAGAATAAGGAAGGATAGTTATTAGTTATTGCTGTAACAGTTTGTCAGCAATTAGGCTTGTATTTGTTTCTTGAACCTCTGCATTTTCTCTCTTGAGTAGAAATTTCCCTGATATGGTTGTGCCTCTTTTTCTGCTCTGTAGTGGACTACCATCTGGAGACTTGTATGTCTATGTGTTTTTCTCCCAGGCATCTGGTGTTTTATGTTAGCATTTAGTATTGATCCAGTGAAGCAAGGGTATCAGTGCTACAGTTAAACTGAATATATGATAAAAAGGTCTTTTAGAAATAGTTCAGGCTACATTTCTGATATGAGGATTTTTCTGAATTTTGCTCTGTTACCATAAAAGTTTGTTTTGAGAGATTAGACACAATAAGCTTATTTATTGATTACAAATAAAAATCTAGTTATAAAGATAAGATATACACCTATGAAAGGTCAAATCACAACATAAGAAGATCTGAGAAGTGTCACAAGGCTATATATGAGCTGTGAAATGATATGATGGAATACTATTTTAGAAATGTCAATGATTGTTATGGAGACCAGTTAAACTATTAAATCAAAGCATAAAGTAATGTGGGCCTGCCACCATGACAGTGAAAATAGAAAGGAAGAGAAAGATTTTCATAGATTTTGGAAAGGATACATTTAAAATTTGGTGTTTGTTTGGATGAATGCCTGAGGAAGAACTAAAATATGACTCCAATATTTACAACTAGGCAGTTGTGAGAATGGTATCATTGACAGAAATAGAGAAGCCAGGAGGGACAACTGATTTTGATGGAAAGAAGATAAATTTTGTGTACATTGAGTTTGAGTTCATTGTAGGACCTTTAAAGGGAAGTATCCAATAGAGAGTCCTACATAACTGCAAAAAGTCCATGTCAGTTAATCAACAAGCATTTGTTATATGCCAGGGATTACGCAAAGTACTAGGGTTACAAAGTATAGCAAAAAACGTTCCTGCTTTCAAGGAGCTTGTAATATAATGGAGAGTTATCATGCAAACAGCTATGTGCAAATTATGTATATATACATACACAAACACATATATGTAAAATTATACATGCACACATATATATGTATATACATATACTATATATACATATATATATATAGTATATGTATATAGGCAGCTATACATGTGCAAGTGGATAGAGCACCAAGCCTGGAGTCAAGAAGACCTGAATTAAAATTTGAGCTCACACTCCTACTAACTTTGTTACCTGGGTTAAGTCACTTAATGCTGTTTGCCTCAGTTTCCTCATTTGTAAAATATGATAGAGAAGGAAATGGCCAACTATTCTATTATCTTTGCCAGGAATACCCTAAACAGGGTCACAAAGAATTGGACATAACTGAAATGACTGAACAACAACAAATATATGCGATAAATTGTAGATAACCAATAGAGGGGAGGCACTACTGTGAAGGGGAATTGGGAAAGGCTTCTTATAGAGGGTAGAATTTTAACTGGAACTTTAAGGAAGCAAGGGAAAACAGGTGATGTAGATGAGGAGAGTGAGAATTCTAGTCATGAGGGACAGCTACTGAAAATGCCCAGATCCTAGAAATGGAGTGTCTTGTTTAAGGAGAAGCAAGGAACTACAGTATCACTGAATCACGATGTAAATGGGGATAAGAATGGTGTAAGAAAACTGGAAAGGTAGGAAGAGGCCAGATTTTAATGGGCTGTAAATGCAAAGCAGGATTTAATATTTGATCTTGGTGAAAATGGTTTCTAACTCTCTTAGTCTACAAAAAAACCCAGTTTACAGTTATGTAAAGAAGTTAGATATTTCTCCCATTAGTTGAAAATGAAGAGAGGAGTTTCAAGACTATCTGTTTCCCAAGTAGGAATTTTATCTCTCATGGAATATCAAATTCTGTGGATACTGATGATTTTTAAAATATCTTGCAACTTCAATAATTATAGAAAGTTAAAACTGGAAAAAACCTGAGAGAGAATCTAGTCCAAAAACTAAGTGAAACTAAGACCCAGAAACGAAATAGTTTTCAAACAACTAGTTAGTGGTAGAGTTGGAACTAGAACCCAACCCTTAATCTAGTATGCTTCCTTCTATTGCTTCAGGTCAGGAACAAAAGTTAGTGAATATCTTCTCAAAGTTGTCACATTCCAAAGCTGATGCTTTTCAATTATGTAGGCAAATTTTTTTTTCCAGGGCATCTGAATAAATAGAAAATTTAAATGACTATCAGTATAATTACCATCTTGTTGAGATTACCTACAATTTATCCTGTCTATATCTTGTTTGTACATAGTTGTTTGCATGTTGTCTCCTCTATCAGAATGTTGAGTATCTTCAGGGCAAGAACTGGTTTTGCCTTTCTAGAGGTTAGTGCAGTGCCTGCCACATAATAAATGCTTAATGAAGTTTTGTTGATTGAATAATTATACATTATTGGACAATTCTTTAAACATTTCTAATTTATATGTAGTATACATACATAAAAATGTAAGAGGAGGTGTGGAGTAAGGTCTGGTGGACAAAGAGGGGGCTTTGAATTTAAAAAGATCTGGGTTCAAGTTCTTTCATTGATACATCATGGTGTGACCCTGGGCAAGTCACTTAGTCTCTGAATATCTTAGGCAGCTCTAAGACTCTAAGTTGCAAAGCAGGTGCTGATATTTGTTAATAGAAGGAATTTTCCCAATGAATATTCCCTATATCAGTGAAATCACAGTCTAAAAAGCAAAGCATGAGTGAGGGTGTATGGACATATATACATGTGCACTTGTACTCATGCATGCACACACACACACACACTCATACATATTCACAGAGAATATTTTATTAGTTAATTCCTCAATTATTTATGAGTCAGTACCTCAAATCTTGCTTCTATAGGTAAGAATTTAATGTGGAAAACTGGTTTCATTACTTATAAAAAAAAAAAAAGTAAGGTTAGGGCAGAGCCTAGGTGTCAGAGTAATGGCACAAACTTTCAAATACCTATAAAAATTACTCTAAACAAGTTTTGGAGCTGCAGAACCCACAGAATGATGGAGTGAAACAAATCTCCAGCCCACAACAACCTGGAAGGTATCAGGGAAGTACCTATCATGCTATGCAGGAGGCAAAGCACAGTCTGGTGTGGGCCACACCGGCACAGATACGACCTGAGCAACCCTTGGGGAAACTGAATCTCTCATACCTGTGGCACTTTCCAGACTTCAGGACCCCAAAATGCAGAGGACAAATTGGATGGTCAGTGGAAAAAGCCTGTGAGACCATTGTGGAAGAGTAGAATAGTCCAGCCCCAGCCTCAGAATGGCAGAGGGGGAAGGGAGCAGAGAAACTCGAAGAGACAGCAACTGTTTCTGGAACTCTAGGCCCGTAGACTGTGGGGGAATCATGTGGTTGACAATATACCTGCCACCCCACTGGAAGCAGAGATCTACCTTGACAAAGAGCTCAAAAGTCAAGTGAATGGTTGGAGAAATGAGCAAAAACCAAAAAAAGAGTCAGACTATAGAATCTTATTTTGGTGACAAGGAAGATCAAAACATGCAAACAGAAGACAACAAAGTCAAAGCTCCTCCATCCAAAGCCTCCAAGAAAAATATGAATTGATATCAGATCATGGAAGAGCTCAAAAAGAATTTTGAAAATCAAGTAAGAGAAGTAGAGCAAAAATTGGGAAGAGAAATGACAGTGATACAAGAAAATTGTGAAAAAAAACGTCAACTACCTGCTAAAACAGAACCAAAAAAATGCTGAGGAAAATAACACCTTTAAAAATAGACTTACCCAAATGATAAAAGAGATACAAAAAGGCAATGAAGAGAAGAATGCCCTAAACAGCAGAATTGGCCAGATGGAAAAGGATGTCCAAAAGCTCACCGAAGAAAATAATTCCTTAGAGATTAGAATGGAGCAGATAGAAGGTAATGACTTTATGAAAAATCAAGAAATTATAAAACAAAACAAAAAAAAGAAAAAATAGCAGACAATGTGAAATATCTCCTTGGAAAAACAACTGACCTGGAAAATAGAAAATCATGTTCAAAAAACGAACCTAAACATCATCTGTCAAGAAATTATCAAAGAAAACTGGTCTGATATTCCAGAACCAGAGGGCAAAATAAATATTGAAAGAATCCACTGACTGCCTCCTGAAAGAGCCCAAAAGGAAAACTCCTAGGAAAATTATAGCCAAATTCCAGAACTTCCAAGTCAAGGATAAAATATTGCAAGCAGCTGGAAAGAAATAATTTTAGTATTGTGGAAATACAATCAGAATAACACAAGATATAGCAACTTCTATATTAAGGAATTGCCAGGCTTAGGACATGATATTCAAGAAGTCACTGTAACTAAGATTAAAACCAAGAATCACCTACCTGAAAAACTGAGTATAATACTTCAGAGGAAAAAACTGGTCATTCAATGAAACAGAGGACTTTCAAGCATTCTTGATGAAAGGACCAGAGCTGAATAGAAAATTTGATTTTCAAACACATGAATCAAGAGAAGCATGAAAAGGTAAACAGGAAAGAGAGATCATAAGGGACTTACTAAAGTTGAACTGTTTACATTCCTACATGGAAAGATAATTTTTATAACTCTTGAGACTTTTCTCAGTACTAGGGTTGTTGAAGGGACTATATATATAGATAGAAGTCACAGGGTGAGTTGAATAGGAAGAGATAATGTCTAAAAAAATAAAATTAAGGGGTGAGAGAGGAATATTTTGGAAGGAGAAAGGGAAAAATAGAATGGGGCAAATAATCTTTCACATAAAAGAAGCAAGAAAAAGCTTTTTCAATGGAAGGGAAGAGATGGGAGGTGAGAGGGAAAAAGTGAACCTTACTCTCATCACATTTGGCTTAAGGAGGGAGTAACATGCTTTCTCAGTTTGCTATGAAACTCTATCTTGCACTATAGGAATAGTAGTAGGAAAGTAGGAGAGAAGGGGATAAGCAGGGGTTGGCAGCATGATAGAAAGGAAGGCTAATGGGAACAGGGCATAATTAGAAGTAAATACTTTTGATGAGGAATAGAGTCAAAACAGAGAATAGAATAAATGGGGGGCAGAATAGGATGGCGGGAAATATAGTTAGTCTTCCACAACATGACTTTTATGAAGTCTTTTGCATAACTACATGTATATAGCATTTATCGAATGGCTTGAATTCTCAGCGGGGTTGGGTGGGGGGGAAAGAAGGGAGAAAAATTGAAATTCAAAGTTTTAAAAACAAATATTAAAAATGGGTTTTACATGCAACTGGGAAATATGATATAAAGGCAATGGGGTATAGAAATCTATCATGTCCTCCAGGAAAATAGAGGGGATGGGGATAAGAGAAGGGAGGGGTGTGATAGAAGGGAGGGCAAATTGGGTAATCAGAATGCATGCTGTCTTGAAGTGGGCAGATGGGAGAGGTGGGAATAAAATTTGAAACTCAGAATATTGTGGAATGAATGTTGAAAACTAAAAATAAATAAATAAATTAGAATTTTTTTTTTTTAAGGGAGGTTATATTGATTGATGCCTATAATTCCAGCTGCGTGGGTGAATGTATCACTAGATCCTGAGAGTTCTGAGTTGCAATGGTCTAGTTTGATAACATATCTATGTTTTGCATTAAAATGGTGGGTCCATGGAAGTTGAGGAGAGGTTAGGGATGTAAACCAGGTTGTTCAAGGGTCAAATTGGCCTAGGTTTGAAAGAATAAAGTTCAAAACTCCTGTGCTGATGAGTATGGGATCAGTATGGGATTGAGCCCTTGAGTAATCTGCACTTCCATTCTAGTGGAGACAGGGAAATACAGTCTTTAAAATAAACAAGTAAATGAAAGAGTTAGTGTTAGATCCATCTGTTCACTTAAGTTAGAGGTTTTATAACAGTTTGCTATATTTATCCAACTCAAGATTTCTAATTAAAATTTTTTCCATATGAATTGTTATGAATTATTACTATGAGGACCAATTTGAAAATTCAAAAATAAAATTTATTGGAGTTTTATGTTGTATGTTCTAGTTCATATAATGTGAACTAGAGGGATCTGTTTTCAAGTGCCTTCTGTCTATATATTTGCTTTTATCTCAACTATTTTAGCAATTTATCTTTTTTTCAGGCTTTTGTGGTTACTCTTCAGTACATTTATTTCTTATAGTAGCACTCAGCTAGACATACTTAAAACTAATTGCCTGAGTCTGGAGGTGAGCAGTTTCTCAATTCTATTTGTCCTTGTTCCAGTGAATGAATATTAGGCTGTTGTTTTTTATGACAGTCAGCAGTTAGTAAGTTGACATACATAGGACCTCCCAGATCTGTACTTTTTCCAGAACTTAAAGTGGAATGAATTTTTCAAGACAAATGTGTGTTTAAAAAAAGCCTAAACAAGTTACTGAAAAACAGAAAGAAACCTAGGATTTCTTTTTAAAAAATTCAAGTGATTAAATCACTACATTTAGTCTCCAACTCATTCTGGAATCTAGAATGTCTATACTAGTCTTCTCTAGTATATGCCATATTTTATATTCAATCTGATACTTGGAACTCAACAATTTAAATTAGACCCCTTAAGGAATAGGATAAATATTTTTAAAAGCTGAAAATAATTTTTACATCTTGTGTTATACTGTGCCAAGGAACATAAATCCAGGAAACTCGACATTTTAGCAGAGGCAGATAATATTCTTTATTATACAGCATTTGTCCAATCAGAATTTACTGATAAGGACTCATTTATTCATTCTGTAACATTTGGGGTCAATCTGTCAAAAATATGTGTTCTTCACAGTGCAATGCATGCTAAGGATTACAAAAAGTATGTACAACTCACCATCTTTAACGTCTTACAATCTGAATGGGTGATAATATATTTTGAGAGAACTTCGGTGTTCTAGTGGATATATGATCTAACCAATGTGGATATTTACCCCATTGCTATAGTTTACAACCCAGATATGTCTGTGCATCCTGTTTGACTCCTGTCAATTTTTTTGTGGCTTCTCTGACCTCTCTGACCTTCTATGACTAACTGAGGGTGTCTTTCTTTGATGTCACAGGAATACAAGTGGAACAAATGAATTTTCTGTTGTTTATTCTTCATTCTCACTATGTCATCAGTACATTGTTTTGTTCACAAAAATTTTTATGACATTCTTTACAGCAGAGGTTGTTAAAATCATAGCTCTGGGGACATTCAATTTGCAAAACTACCTAGCACATACATGTTTTAGATTGAAGTATAACTGAGTAATGTTTAACAAACTAAATAAAATCACAATAAAATACAGATAATGATAATTTGTGATTTTCATATTTGTGTCAATATGCTTTACACAGGGATTAGTTTCTATATGAATGTGATTTGATTGCTTTATAATTATTTTTAATGTATTTCACTGCTTACATAATTATACTGCTTCATAATTCTTTTTAATGTATTTCAGCCTTCTCATGGCCCACTGTGTGCCTCTCCATTTCCACCTGGGTGGTCCTCGTTCAACAATAAGTGACTAAGGAGCAACTGTTTACAACACACCATGGAAAGCTCTTAGAATATTAAGAAATAGATTGAAAATAAGGTCCCTGTCTTCAAAAAACTTACGTTAGACAAGATAAAAAAAAATCAAGGGTTAGGTTATGTGATAATTGGTACTCTAAAAATGGAAAGATGAATGTGGGCTAGGGGAGTTCTGTGATAGTTTCATCAGAAATGTGAGACTTGATTTGTCCTTGAATGAAGTATAGAATTTTGTATTAGTGGTGGGGAGATGTATGGGAATTGTACCAGAATAACAATTACAAGGCTATGATAGTAGATATTAATGAGCATAGTTTGTATGGGAGTTTGTATGTTGACCAGTCTCACTGGTCTGTTTTGAGAAGCAATAGTAAATAAAGTTGGGTGGGTCCAGATTAATGTTGTGATAGTGGAAATAAAGAAGTACTGACTCTTAAGAGACATTTCAAAGAACTGGACTTGTTGGTTGGTGGGGTATGGAATCAAGGGAAAAGAGGAGCCATAAATAGTTCTTTGGTTTTAACCTTGGGGAAGGTATGGATAATGGTGGTACCAGTGTCAACACTGGAGAATTTTGAAGTCAATATTGGAGCAAAAAAAAATATGTTTTATTTGAGACATGATGAGTTTGCAGAGACTTTAGGACATCTAAATAGAAGAAGCTTACAGACATGCAGCAGTGCAGCAGCTTGGAGTAGGGAGGCACAGACTTCTGTCAGTTTATTGCCATCTCCTATGGAAAGTCTTTTTTGTCTCCTTAATAGTCAATGTGGTCTTCCTCCTTTGAATAATTTATGTAATTATCTGTTTCACTGTTATATGCTCATGTATTGTGAATAGAGTGCTGGAGTTGGATTCCTGAAGATTTGGGTTCAAATACCTCCTCAGACATTTATTAGATCTTTTGTAAGCAACTTAATGTCTCTGAGTCTTTGTTTTCTTGTCTGTGAACTGAGGATGACCATAGCACCTACCTCAGGTTTTTTGTGAATATAAAATGTATATAAAGCAGTTGTAGGCCTTACATAATTATATAAATATAAGCAATTATTATTTTTAGCTGAAGCATTAGTAATGTGGAGGAGGAGGAAGGAAGGAAAAAGGAGGAGAAAGTGGAGGAGAAGAAGAAGAAAAAGAAGAAGGAGGAAGAAGGGTAGGAGGAAGGGAAGGAAAAGGAACACCATTAAACTTTGAGAATTGCCTATCTTTAACAGACAGGATGATGATGTCTGCTGACTGTGAATTTGCCTATACAACAAATATTAGCAGCAGTTGAAAATGGGAATGATCACAATTGAGATTTGAACAGATAATAAAGAAGTGAGACTAAGCTAAAATACTAACCAGAGATGAAACAAGTCACCAGTCAGATGAATACTGAGCCAAGTGAATAAAACTTGTTGGATAAGCTCAAATATCTTTTTTTCCTGGTTCTTTAGAATACTTATATTTTCCCTCTGCATCTCAATGGCCCTAAATTTTTAGCTCATTTTAAAGTTGGTTTTTTTTTGTTGTTGTTGTTATTGTTTGTTTGTTTCTGGTTTCTCACTTGCAACTTTGTTGGTAATTGTTCATTGGCCTTGGATGACACTCTACCGACTAATTAACGCAGTTTATGCTGTGTTCATATGAAGCCATACACAATCATATGAGACTCATAAAAAACATACATTTAGTAGCTCAAGGCCACTGGAAAGACTTGTGAGGAGCCTCATCCAGTCCACTACGTTAATAGTTGCCAGAGTCCAGTTGCATATACCTTTTTCATAATGGGTAGAACTATCAGTAAGTCAAGCAAAACAACATTTTTCAAGAACTAGGTAGGGAGTCTGTTGGGTTCAATTTGACAGTAGAGACTTCTTGTTCCCTACTCATCATTTTAGAGAGCCTATCTTGCATTATCTAAATCATGATAGGCAGTTCGGGATGAAAAGTGGTTATGTAGCCTTATTTCATCCCTTCTGTAGCAATGTGGGACCAATTGTGTGAAGACAATTGCTTCTTAAATATTGCATGGTGAGTGGTTACTTCAGGGAGTTTATGACTCCAGAAGCCCATTGATCATTTAATTTGATTATCCTTTGATGCCTGCCAAAGGTTCCACTTGGCTTCATCCTGA